>OX438778.1:2149326-2749326 GCA_949316455.1 Acleris holmiana
TGTGAAAATCATTAAAATCATCTAACAAATCGTGTTTTGACAAATAAGGTGTCGTTGGTTTTGTCTTATACACTGTTGCCACATCTACAGGATTCAACAAATATACCTACCTTATACTTGCCTTCGGGGTCGTGCTCCTACTAGGAGCATAAAAATATTACAATTGAATTCCTCGTTTTCATACTCTAATTAAAGTACAAACATTATTTATTATTATCATATCAATAGTATTTCAGCAAGTTATAGGTTTAGGTCCGCTTCTGCGGAGCTCCTGTTTGATATCACTATAAGTCAGTGGTATCGTTTAACTTTAAAATACCCACTGTACCACCAGGGGTAATGCCAGGGGACGGTGGGTCTGAAGGGATATTTTGCGACAGTAAATAATAAAATTTGAAATACCTATATCTTCTTTTCGTTGCAGTAGGAGAATCAGAAATTATAGTATTCATGCTCCTACCAGTAGGAGAATTTAGCAGGAGCACGACCCCGAAGGGAATATTCGTATTGAAGTCTCTTTCTTTATCCTATACAATCTGTCCCTGCATAAGGTGCACAAACAAATAGGAATGAAATACGATGCAATTTCACCGACAAAAAAAAATGGTGTCTATTTTTTTTAAAGATTTGTAAAAAATCATTGATTGCTGTCAACCCCTTTACTTTGTTCTGATAAACAAAGTAAAATGTATCGCCTCACATGAAGTCTATTGAGATAAAATAAACGGTTTTTTAATCGTAGAGCATTTTCTGTGCCAATTAAATAAATAAAAGAATGTAAAAAAAAAAAAACAATAAAAGCACGTTTTTCTTAAAAAAAAAATTTTTTTTCGAAATTCCTGATAAATCCTATTTATTCTTTAATTACTTGAAAATATGCCCATATGACCTCGTGTTATTATTAGCTATAATTATTAATCAACTCATTATCTTTAATTAAAAAAAAGTTTTACGTGTCTAAAGCAAGCACGACATTTTTGATAAGTGGTCAAAGATATTATGTCGTTTAGCATGTGTTGTCTTTTTTGTGTTAAGCGTATTTTTTCGTACTTTTTTTATTTGGTTGACACAGGAAATGCTATAGGATAAAAAACCGTTTATTTCATCTCAATAGACCTCATATGAGGCGAGATATTTCCCTTTGTTCCGATAGGGTCGACAGCAATAATTGTTTTTTTATATAAAATTAAACAATTTAAAAAATTACGTTTTTTTTGTCGGTGAAATTGAATCTAGTCTCATCCCTATTCATTTGTGCGTCTTATCCAGGGACACTGTATTTAATTTTTAAGGGATGCCAACACGATCCTTTGCCGAAGCTTGTAGATGTACTCGTATGTGGCCGTAACGTGTATGGCGTGTAGAAGTTATTTCATAGAATAAGAACTAAGCATAGAAGGAGCTATAAAATATGCAGTCTTATTGGAAGAGACGGTCCTATAAGCTAAAACCAATTAGTATGTTCAATATCATATTCGCAAAACACGATTTTCGCAAAACATCATATTCGCAAAACATGATATTCTCAAAACATCATTATTAGCAAGACAGCAATTAGACAGTGTCGACGGAGCTCCTATTTCTGGGTAGTTTGGCCCTCCGGGCCTGCTGTAAAACTAACATAGCCTAAACCTACCTACGATTCTATATCCTAATTCCACTATTTGCAAATATCATGTTTTGCGAATATCATGTTTTACTAATATCATGTTTTGCGAATATAATGTTTTGATAATATCATGTTTTGCGAATATGATATTCTGCGAAGTATGGGCTAAAACATCATGATCGTACACTATAACGATCAAGGTGACCAGGGTGTTGAATACACGACTTCACAACACTGGCGTGTATGACTAGTTTTAGCGAGAGCTGGAGTCTATACTCTTTCCTTTTTAACTTATTGAACATTCATATTCAAATTTTTGATATAGGTATAGATAAGACGCTTTCTTTTTAAGGCTCCTTCTATGCTTTTAATTTTTATTATATGGGTTATGTGACATGTATAAGTTGCTAAGTGTTTTTTTACCTATATGTATTGAAGTTGGTATTACTATTAAATAAAAGGTTTTAAGAGGTTTGAAAGCTTTTATACTTCGTCACAGGAGGGCTAGGACAAGTGGTTCGTGACTTGTTTGTCGCTCGAATCTTCCTTTCCATCTAGTCTGTAACGATAGAGACGCACTGAGCGACAAGCGATAAAATACAACTTGTGCTAAAAATTGCATGAGAGACGACATGATATCAATATTTTATTTTAGTCTGGTTTGGATAAAACTTTATTTTATCCAAACCAGACTAAAATAAAATATTTAACCTAACCTTAGACGAACGGCTAAGATTAGGTTAGGAGCTATTAAATTATTGGTATCATAAATACGTCTTACATTGTGCCTAGGTTAACAAGAAAGAGTTTAGATTCTAGTTATGGCACTGTTCGAATCGAAATTGGCAGCATGATCCACGTTTACCTAACATCTGATGTTTTTTTGTGGCGGACATTTTAAAATATTTATATTCCACCTGTCACCAATGCAAACTCTTTTTTGCCGAGGTTACTAAGCTTTTTGTGAGGCCCCGCGGCACTAAAGTGCGCCCTGTTGTGATCCTTATTAGTGCTGATAGACGAGCATAGTCGCTAGAATGCTCGAGTAAATGCGCAAGTCTATCGGCACCTTAAGAAAATTAAGTAAATTAATATCTGGGGACAATCGCACACTAATTGACCTAGTCCCTAACTAAGCTCTAGGCTTGTACTATAGATGGGTACTAGACAACGATAAACATACTTATATAGATAAATTAATTTCCGTGTCAAATACACGCACATTTACACACACAGTCGGAAACATACTCAATCTCATCACATAAATATTTGCCCATACCGGGAATTGAACCTGGGACCGCTAGCTTCGTAAATATGCAGGGTCGCTTCAACTTTCTTTATTACAGCAGCAAGTGGTAGAAAAATGGTTTGAGAAACTTAAAACAGAACTTACAAATCAACATTGCAAGTTAAATAAAAGCTTTTAATAAAGGGCAGCATAAAAGCTATACAAACAATACATTCGTAATATAGTTCATTTATTGTGATTTATATAATTTACACACATAAATTAGAAACACAACCCAACACCACACCCAGTAATAAACTTATTCAAGCTACCTCGTTATTGTGATTCTTAGCACGAGACGAGACTGCTTTAAGAGTATTTGTAGAACAGGCATCATACACGAGGCCATCGTGATTTTTTCAAAGCCGTTCATGTGATCAAGCTGAGGGGCGGTACGGCGAGAGTAACCAACAGGAGACCTCAGCAACACGCCTTCAACACGAGCCGAGCCGCTGGCGCGCGGCCTACATGCACTCAGTTTGGCCGCGGCGAACAATTGGTTAACGTTTTTGCACAATATTTTAAACGCACGCATAATATTTTAAAACAATTCTTATATCGCTGAATATATTGTGAGGAATGTTATTGCTATTGTTTACGTTGTCAATTTTGACATTAGTCATTTTGGTCCTGATTTTTTAAACCTATATAAAGTATTCTAGCAAAAAGAGGTAGTTTGAAAGATCATTTTGAATTTTTGTCACCTTAGATACAGCTGAATTTTTGTCCATTTAAATCGTTTTGGTCGACTATGCAGTTACATCTTCTTGATTTTTTATCCAAGCAAATAATTTAAACGAAGTGTTACGTGTCATTTTTCTGACGGTTTCACGTGTTAGTCTTTTTTGGGAATCCATTGCAACACATTTTTTGGGCTCGCTGTCCGGTTAGATCTATCTGATGGTGACTGTACTAACCATTTCTATATGGGTAGTTCATAACATCACATCAAGTTTCCTGTGTACTGGTCACGGGTACTGGTAAAGTTTTCCCTGTGTTTGTCTGGTGTTTATCTTATAAGATGGGTGAAATATATCACTGCATCGTTGACTTTAGTACATTGTTGAACACTAGAAAGACAGAAATTGGTGGTTAGTTGTTTATTACTAAATACCTACCTACATCATAAGTTATCATGAAATAAATAAATACTTAGCAGGTAGAGGTGTAAAACATTTAACAAAATATTAAATAAAGCTCAGTAGTATTTCCATAAGTATAAACTTATTTACCTTTGATAGTCGAGGATCATACCTAATATCCATATACTTAGGTAATCAGCAAACGTTTTTATGGGCTGACTCGGAAGGCAGCCCTCGTGATATTTCTCACAACGAAACATATGCAAATAAGTCCTTGATTGTTCATATTTTTTTTGTAACATTTTCATGTTCATTGTTAAGTTCACTTTTCATTTCAAATAATCTGCACTATTTTGCATTTTTTTGCGGACACTTCAAGCAGACACATTTGTTCAAATGTTTATTTTAACGGCTCTTTACACAAATCCTTTTTAGGACTTCAGCAATTGTGTAAAACTGGAATTAAATTAGTAACTTTCCTACCTATTCGACTAGACCCAGTAAGTTTTTTTTTTTTTTTTTACGTTTCGTGTAGCAATTTTACGCGCCACTGTTTAGGTGGCGTCTAAACTAACAGAAAATTTAGCTAAAATCTGTAATTTGACGTTTGTAATGTGCATCCGAATACCAAGTGGCGTCTAATCCTAATTTAAATTTACATTCTCTATGGATTTTCTAAAATTACACTTAAAATTCTAAAATTTTAGACTTAAATTTAAATTTAGACGCCGCATGTCCGAATTGGACCCATTATAGACTTTTTTTTTCCTGTGGGTTCTCCATGAACGACAAAAAAAATTGTAGAGCAAAAATGCAATGAAAAAAATGCGTCAAAGGTTTATTTTGGGAAATGATCTTTAAGCGGTGGTAGAACCTTTCGCAAGGTCCATCCGGGTCGGTACCACCATCTTATCCTGTAACCCACCGCCAAGCAGCAGTGTTCGCATTGTTGCGTTCCCGTGTGGAGATAAGACATCCGATGAATTCACTAGTATAGATGCATTCAATCTTGTTCCTTAGAGTTGACACTTTTGGGTCTAAAGATTTCAGTTTTTTGTACTCTTCAGAATGCAAAATGTCTGTGGATTAAAGAGCCCACTTCCCATCAGGTGGACTAACGTGCTCGATTGCCTTCTTTATGCCATTAAAAAAAACACATACATACATACCTTCACTCCTGTCTCCCAATGGGGTCGGTAGAGACTATGGAGCGCCAGGTGCCCCGGTCTAAACATACAACTTTCGCTTCTTCTACATTCATCAAGAGGTTGATGCTCTTCATGCACGTACGTCAGTTTCGCGAATCTGATCTCTGTAAATGCGTCAAGTGCGTCTGCTACCAACATCTCCCCTCACTGTCACACGCCATACCTCTTTCGTAACTCTTTGTAAGGTTCCGTACCCAAAGGGTAAAAACGGGACCCTATTACTAAAACTGCACTGTCTATCTGTCTGTCTGTCACCAGGCTGTATCTCACGAACCGTGATAGCAGTTCACAGTTGAAATTTTCACAGATGATGTATTTCTGTTGCCGCTATAACAACAAATACTAAAAATATAATAAACTAAATATTTAAGGGGGCTTCCATACAACAAACGTGTTTTTTGGCGTTTTTTGCTTGAGTTTTATTTTTTAGGTACCGTGGTTACAGACAGACAGATGACACTGATGACAGGTGAAACTAATAAAAAAAGGTTACAATTTAGTGTCTTATGATAATGATACGGAATGCTTCGTGCACAAGTCCGTCTCATACTTGGCCGGTTTTTAAATACTTTGTCTCTATTTTGTTATATAATTTAATTTCTATGTTGTTCTATCTCCAATAAGTTATTTTAAATAAAGAAATAAGAAAAACTTACAAGTCTCCAGATTTCCATTTAACATCAAGCAACGCCGCAGGTCCAGCTTGGCATTCTTCACGTCTGTTAAATGACAAGAATTAAAGTCACTTTTGACAGCTAGTCTTAAAGAACCCACGATAAAGCATTCAAAATGGCCAGTAAAGTGTTATCTGAGACATTCAAGAATAATTGAATATTTAATTTATTACCTGTAATTATTGTGTAGATAAGTTATATAGTTGCGACGTAATGGGAGGCTGTTATAAATTACTACGAGACAAATTAAACAACTCACATTAAACATTTTGTTGTTTCTCATTTTGATGTTAATGATTTTACGAAACAACGATGGGCCTCATGGTGGCCCATGAGGGGACCCAACCCGCGATCTGCTCCCAATTCAAGCATCCTCACAATGATATGTGACAGGTAAAAATTCGGTATACATTGCAAAGTTAACAAGATTTGACATCAGCGGAATTCATACAAGCGGCGCCATATATAGTTAAATATCACCTGTCACTTGTCAGAATGGAGAAATAGGGGGCTTGTCGTATGAAGCTAATTGTTTTAAGTGAGACTTGTGCTTCTGTTTAGTCCACATGAGTAAACACTTTTTTACCGAACAATTTTTTCTCGCGTGTGATGTCCATGGATGATTCTCTAATAAGTCCAAGGGGAAACCGAGTGTGGCCTATAATTTCCTTTTTTTTTACCAGTTGCATTTTTCCCCAGTCACCTATTTATTTATTTTCTCTCTTTTCATTCCATTCTTTTCAATGTCTAGGCTAATATTTTTTTGTTACCATATTTTAATATTTTAATCTTGATTATGATATTTGCACATAGTGGAGTAAGGTTAAGAATTTTAGGTAGGTTTAGGTTATGTTAGTTTAACATCAGGCCTGGAGGACAGCGGAGCTCCGTTGACACTGGCTAATTGATGTATTGCTAATAATGTTTCTGAAAAAAAACGTCTGGTTATTTATACCACTGGGATTAAAAAAAAATGTTAAGCAGAAGGCACACGAGCACTCGGGCCACCTGATGGTAAAGAAGACTACAATCCTACGATCTCAAATACGTTGCCAACCCTGAGGACTAAGATGGAGTGCCTTTAAATATGGGAAATGGAAAAGAACTATTTTATGAAAAAATGCCCATGGAAAATAGAACATTTCGAAAAAATGCCACTGGGAAAATGATTTTCGGAAAGTATCGGTATAAGTATAAGGTTTAAGTACTTAAACACGAACACAGAAAAAGTAATAGTACAAATACCGAAAGATTAATCTGTAATAATAGCAAATGTGCGAATTTAAACCAACTTTCAACGAGTTAACGTTAATAATACTGTTAATCGGAAATTAACATGTTTTCAATATTTTACTTGTTACCGTAGGCTTCAATATTAGGGCCTTAAAATCAGTAGGGTCGTCTGTCAGCCCTTTTATAATCATAGACCAACGATCATTCAATGTGAAACTGTTTAGCTTATAGTTCATTCACTCTTACTTCATTCGCTCTCTTCTAATCACGCTCGGACAGCGAACGGACGTGCAAATTCATCAGAGTCAATAATCAGCCAAGTTTTCATCTAGAATAAGCCATTAGTATACTTAAGGAATAACACAGATTGTGATAGTATATTAAAGTCTATGTCATAATCAAGTCAGCGGTCATATTATTTCAACACCACGAGTAAAACCCCCAACATCACCACATAGCAGCGTAATCATCGCACAAATACCTTGCACGGCACGGAAGAGACCTTGGTTGTTTCTCCGACCGATAGTGGGGCCGCTCGTAACGAGGCAAAATGCAACTTAAATCCGCGTCGCGATAGGCTGTATTACTTTTCTCATCATAAGCTTTACAGACTCTGCTTAGTTCGTAGGGCAGGCAGTTGTAAGAAAACAAAATGGAATTTATTAACCTTTGATATTCATTGTTAGTAGAATACACCAAGACACCTATGCTCTGCGACTAAGGCGTAATGCACCGTACTGCATCGGGGTGTCATCGAAACACCTTTCATCGAATGTATCATTTCATCGAATTACATTTCATCGAACGCTAATTTCTACTGAAACCATAATATTTTTAGGGTATCATAAACATCTAACCTAAGCTAACCTACGTAGCGTTCAATGAAATGAAATTCAATGAAATGAGACATTTGACGAAGTGATGAGTTACCCCGCAACAACCTTCGGCCCAGGAAGCTGAAAGGCCTCATAACCGGCTCGAGTGTTGAGGAATTCCTAATTGCAGGCGACGTCAACGCCTCGAGTCACTGGTGGGGCTGCAAGACGGAGGACGGCCGAGGTAGGGATGTAGTGGACCTCTGCTCGGAATGCGGGCTCAATATTCTTAATAGAGGGTCCACACCCACGTTCCACACCTACAGAGGAGGCAGGCTTTTTTCCAGCATTGTGGACATAACCACCTGCACGGATGGGCTACTCCACAAGGTCCAAGGCTGGAACGTGGTCAAGGACGGAACGGGCTTGACAGACCACAGGAAGATCCTATTCCGCCTTGTCGGGGACGAAGCCGAGGCAGCTAGACCGCCCACAACCACAAGGAAGTTTGACACGCGCAGAGCAGATTGGGCGGCCTTCAAGGAGTCCCTAAGGGAGCAATTGGTCCTCCATGGAGTCACGCGGGAGTCGGTGCTATCGGCTGGGTCTGAAGAGGCACTGGAAGATAGGGTGACAGGGCTCACAGACGCCATACTGGCAGCCTGTATAGGTACAGTGCCCACCAGGAAGCGGAGCACCAGGCCCGGGCAGACGGCATGGTGGACCAAGGAGCTGACCGCCATGAAGAAGGGGGTCAAAACCTTGAGGAGGCGCATCTCCACGGCCGACCCCAGGAGAAGAGGTTTCGTGTATACCGAGTACGCTGAGGCCCGTGAAGCTTACAGGTTGGCGATAGAGCGCGCCATAACCGAAAGCTGGTCAGCTTTCTGCTCGCAGCAGAGAAGCGAGGAAATTTGGAAATCGTCGTACCGGGTGGTCAAGAAGTGCTCAATGGGGTCAGCATGCGAGGAATGCCTCTTGAAATCACCGGACGACGGTTCCACGCTCAATCCTCTGCAATCGGCGCAGCTAATGGCCGGGGTTTTCTTTCCCGAGGATGATCCCGGCACTGACGACGATTGCCATGCTGAAGTGCGAGCAGAGACTGCGAGGATGCGAGCGGAGGCAAAGCGACTCTGTGACATGGCAGGCCTGGTGGAGTTCACCGAGGAGGAAGCCAATCTGGTCTTCGCCAACATGACCCCAGCAAAGCCCCGGGATCGGACGGCATATCTTCGGACATAGCGCACAGGGCCTTCACAACGGACCCGGTGATCCTGGTGCTGTTCAATCAGTGCTTGCGGTTGTCTTATTTCTCGAGGTGTTGGAAGAAGGCGTGGATAAGGATTATACCGAAGCCTGGTAAGGACGACTACAGTGTTCCGAAGGCATACCGCCCGATCGGCTTGCTGGCGGTCCTGGGGAAGGTCCTGGAAAAGATGCTGGTAAATAGGCTTACGTGGGGTCTGCATAGGGGTAGGGGCCTAAATCAGCGACAATATGGATTCATGCCCCAGAGAAGTACCGAAGATGCGCTCTACGACGCCATCACCTTCGTCAGGAAGGGGCTGGAGGAAAAGAAGCTGACGGCGCTCGTCTCACTGGACATTGAAGGCGCGTTTGATGGGGCGTGGTGGCCCGCCATAATAAAGCAGCTGAGGGAGCACGATGTTGACCCATGGCTGTTCGCAATTCTATGCGACTATCTGGCGGACAGGAGCATCACCCTTAACTATCTGGGTGAGGCTATCTGCCGGGAGACAGCCAGGGGTCGCATCCAGGGCTCAATAGGCGGCCCACTATTGTGGAATCTCCAGCTGGACCCCCTGCTGAACCAAATGGAGGATGAGGGGGCGAACATTCAGGCCTTTGCGGACGACATTCTTATTATGGCAAAGGCTAGCTCCACCGACGAGTTAAACGAGAGCGTCAAAAAGGCGCTCAACATTGTGGCAGACTGGGGCAAAAAGCACAAACTTAGGTTTGCTCCTCAAAAGACGCAGGCAATTGTGGTAACAAAGCGCCTCAAATATGATGCGCCATCTTTCAGCGTTCAATCGGTCCCAATCGCACTCTGTGACCGGATCAAGCTGCTGGGCCTTACCATTGACAAGAACCTCGGTTTCGGCGCCCACTTGGACAGTGTCATAGTGAAGGCGCTGAACCTTTATAAGGTGGTGTCAAGAATGGCAAGGGCCCAGTGGGGATTGAATGCTGACATTTTGCGTACCATATTTGTCACGGTTGTGGAGCCCACAATTCTATATGCCGCGGGAGCCTGGGGAAATGTGGCTGGCAGACGGCATGTAAGGGAACGACTGGACCGAGTCACAAGAGCCTTTGTAATCAAAATATCGAAGGTTCATCGGACAGTTTCACTTACCTCTGCTGTTCTGCTTGCGCGTATCCTCCCACTCGACCTGCGTCTAAAGGAGCAGTTCGATCTTTATGAGATCAAGAGGGGCAAACCGCTGGCTGAGCTGCCTGGACGGCCGTTGCAGTTGCGCGTACACCCGGCTCGGCTGCCCCATCCCGCGCAGAGGCACCGTATTAGCTTTGGCCATATACTAACCGAAGCAGATATCGCCAGCTTACCTGAGGGAGCACTGTGCCTTTACACTGACGGCAGCAAAATTGAGGGTAAGGTGGGCGCTGCTGTGTCGGTGTGGCGGGGGGGCAGCGAAGTCCAAGCTTCAAGCTTTAGGCTGGAATCGTACTGCACGGTCTTCCAGGCCGAAATGGTAGCAGTCCACAGGGCTGTGGAGATGGCTGGCAGCAGGAACCAAGTGGCACACATAATGTGTGACTCGAGGTCAGCCCTTCAGTCGATTTGCGACCCGAATAACTTAAACCCCATAGCGGTCGATATCAGGCGACATCTCGCAAAAACAGAATCCGAAGGGCCCGGCATCGGTCTGCAATGGATAAAGGCTCACGTAGGTATCGCGGGTAATGAAAGGGCTGACGAACTGGCTAAGAATGCCGCACTCAAGAACAAAAGGGCCCCGGCGTACGACAAGTATCCGTTGTCGTACGCAAAGCGCATGCTACGAATCAGGACCATCGAGGAGTGGCAGGAACGATACACTCTCTCTGCCACGGGATCGGGGACGAGAATATTTTTCACTGACGTGAGAAAGGCGAAGTCTCTCCTCCCAAAAATTAAGGCTACCAATTTGACTGTGCAACTTTTTACTGGCCACGGGGGCCTTAGGCAGTACCTGCATAGATTCAAACTCGCGGATCCACCATTCTGCTCTTGCGATGACCAGTCTATAGAAACCATTGAGCACATACTCACAGAATGCCCCAGGTATGGGAGAGACAGACTGGACAGCGAGATCAGAATGGGGAAAGCAATCGAGAAGGATTGCTTCGAGGCCCTGCTACAGGACGATGCTTCAAGAGCCTGCTTTCTGGCCTTCGCAGAGCGAACCTTGCTTAAAGCAGGGAAGGCAAATGGGTCCAAGGTGGTGTGATCAATGGCATAGGTGGAGTAGTTCAGTTCGGATCGGTGGGGACTGGGACGCTACTGATAGTATAGAGTTTTCAACCTAAAGGTAAACTTGCCGCAACTCGTATAAGGCTAGCCAGGTAACGCACGGGAGAGGCACCAGGCAAACTATTGGCACTGAAATTCAAATGGTAACGTTGCGGGAAATCATAAATGTGTTCAATAATTCGATATCTTAATATGTATAAATATACCACATAATTATCTTGGTGGCATGGCATTGCAATTCGATGTAATGACATGCTAATTTTAAATTGTAATCTCTTGTGTTGTACTAATTTGATGAGTGATAGTTAATTTAATAATGTAATAATTATGGTAATATTAAGGGCTAAAAATTAGTACTAAGATAATTATGAATTATCCATCATGAGCTCATTTTTATGGATGCACAGTTAATCTGGTTTACTGAATTTACTACATGATTATCGTTGCTACTGTGTAATCTAAGGTAATGATTTGCTAATTTTAATTTATTGTAATACTAATTTTAATGGATGTTAGCAATTTAACAATATAACAATAATTAGAAAATTAAGTGCCAAGAACTAGTATTGAGGTAATTATCAATTATCAGCTACTAGCGAATTCAAAATAATTCCTATATTTATAAATTTAAACAGCCTCTTGGCATCCTCGTTGGAATATGAATTTAAGACGGCAAGTTATAATGATAAAATTGTAAAGGCTATATTAATTTACTGTTCTAGATTAAGTATCCAGCATGCGTACTGTTGCATGCTTAGTAAGTAAGTTTTAAAAATTTGTAAAGAGCACATGTCCGGTTTTTTAGTCGGTAAAAGTCCGGCACTGCCTGGGCCTCCCTTCCCAGGCGTCCTTTGAGGATTTTTTCGGATGTGCGCCCTGACAAAGTCAATAGAATAAGAAACCAAAAAGAAAGAATTAAATAATGGAAAAAAGAAAGAAATAAGCTCTGAAAAAAAATATCAGAGACAAAAGAAAGAATAAAAATATAATAAAAAAAAAAAAAAAAAAAAAACCTTCGGCCCAGACCACTTATTACCCCTGCATACAAGCTTGATACACAAAAAATGTACTTCCTTTAAAAACATCAAAGTATTATTTAAGCATTCGTATGCTATGCAGTACCTGTTATCTTTTTGAGTGGCCATAGGTACCTACTTAAAGAAAAACTCAAATAATTTTGTCAGCGTACGACGCGCGTCAGCGAGCGCGCGCGTGACACTCAACTATGATTAGCCGCGCGTGCCAGGCCGCATATTTTCTAGGCTATAGTGCGGAGTGCACCTGGCCTGGATGAGTTTGTTTAAAGCAGCGAGGATGCGGGGCAGCGGAGAGTGAACGCGAGCCACCGTCCGACTCTGAGGCACAGAGAAAAGCTTGTGATTATAGATCACTTTGATTTGGACAGTTCACGCATCGTTGTTACAAGTTTTCCTGGGTCCATACTGGCTCATATAAAATTGGTTTCTCGATTTTTTATACAAATAACAATTTGACTATACTCATCACTTCTCCGGAAAATTTGTTCTTAGTTTTCATTCATAATCATTGCAACTTCTAAAGTGAATCTTACTGAAACTTAACCTTATTTACTAGTTGGATATTTATAAAATCCTGAAAATAAACAGGTGTATGATTAACATTGATTATGAAGAGTGATCATTATGATGTAAATTGGTAAGAGATACATTTTCGGAGTTCGAATAATCTAATATGCAAATTTTATATGAATTTTGGCGCACCCAGTTTTCCTACATATTTGCAGATCTTGTTGCTCGATCTTAATATTATACGGCACGGAAAACGTCGTGTGCGAGTTCAACTCGCACTTGGCCGGATTTTTAGTCCTCGTTGAATTCATGAAATTTGAGCTTATACTCGATTCTGATATTAGTTTCATTTATTTTTCTTATAAATACAGATGTTTGTGTTATCTTAAGGGATACCTGAGTAAATATTTAGCAAACTTATGTCCATCTATTTCTGGGCCATCTCATTCCAGGGAAAGTAAATAAGTCTAATATTTGTTTCGATTAATACTTTCAAAATATATTTTGTTTTTTTACACTGTTCATACGCTTCAAGATTAATTTGCTTACCTATTTAATGAAATTAAAAAAAAAAAAGAACAATCTTTTCCGAGTAAAGACAAAAATATAATACACCTACAGAGTTAACATCACATTCAAAAACTTTAGTGGACCTTGTGCAAGGTATGTCCAAATTGCTACCACCATCTTATCCGTTAACCTACCACCAAGCAGCAGTGTTCGTATTTTTGTTTTCCGGTGTGGAGATAAGACAACCGGTGAAATTACTTGCATAAAGGCATTCCATTTTAGGATTGGTGATACAATTACGGTCTTAAAATTTTAAACTTTAGAATGCAAATGTATATGGGTCACAAATCCCACTTACCATCAAAAAACATACATATTGAGCCCTTACTAAATTTAACACGGGACCACTAGCTTTGTAAGGGTTACTAGAAACTAACCAGTTACAGACTTAAATGATTTGTACTTAACATACCAACAAACAAACTTGAAAAGATAAAATAAAGGCGTTTCAATGTCCCTATAAAAATAACTTGTCAAAGCATCAAGAAGCTTTGATACCCGCAAGCAATTAAGGGTCGTAAAGGTAAGAAGGACGGGGCAATCTCGACTGTTTACCTTAACTGGGGTAATTGTAACACAGTGATTGTGTAATACAGGGGAATAACTTTACTTAATTTATTAGGGTAGTATTTGTATTAGTTAAATAAATATTTTTATTAAATATTAAAACAAAACATTCATTCACAAACAAACATTCTTGATACTTACTTCGAAATATTAGATGTTACATTCAATGCAAAAATTCTTAAATAAAAGTATAGATCCTCAATCACCCCAAAATTTGGATCCCGTACGCTTTTGTTCGATCTTATTTTGTATTTTTTTTTTCTTTCTTTATAGCAATAATGTTAACATACATTATTATACATTTTCGAAGCCTTTTTTTCCCTCGTGTGGTTGCTGGGTTAGAATAGTGCCACTCCATGTCTTCCCGCGGATGTCGTAAGAGGCGACTAAGGGAATAAGGGCTTGTACTTAGTACTGTTAGGCGATGGGCTTGCAACCTGTCACTAGCACAGTAGTAAACTTAGAAACTTACAGAATTATAAACAAGTCTTTTTTGAGTCGTTGGTATTTCTATATATTTATATTATATATATAGAAATACGCATAACCTGTAAGGAAAATTCTTTTAAAATTATCTACACTTCGTTTAATAAAACGACTGTTACGTAAATATTTCACAGATAAAACATTAAAGTAACCTAAAACTATTTATTCACTTTTTTACCATTTTCTTGCCGATATACCATAACCTTCACTTTTTAATATTTTTGTCAGCAATTTTTTCGCTGATTAAAGTTCAGAAAAAGTTTGAATTCATGACTTTTTTTTTATTTTGTCATGAAAAGGGTTCAGTATTTTTAAAGCAGACATTATAAGTGTGTTTTTGTATAAATGTAAGTGAATTCTAAAACCATGAACAAAAACAAACATAACATAACATAACATGTAATTAGACTTTATAGTTCTTGCCTAAATGACTTTGAAGTCTGTGTTGTTCTTTAGTTAGTGAATTTGAGCATATTTATTCTTGTGATAGAAATTTAGCCAATCTAATTGAAGTCTATTTCAATTCTGGGTGTTTGTTTTCATAAAATTTTAAGCAGACTATATCGTATACTATATTATAACTAGGTTTAAGATCTTTGTTTGATATTGTGGTTCTAGTATCCGTGGAGTCCCTATTACCTAATTATTAAAAACTAGCGACCCGCTTTCGCTTCGCTTCGGGTTTATATGTAATAATATATAAACCTTCCTCTTAAATCACTGGATAAAAAGTAGCCTATGGTCATCAGGGATAATGTCGGCTTCTAATGGTAAATAGTATTTTTCACAATCGTGTTATAATAGAGAGCTTTTTAGTCGAGTACCGTGTTTAGGCCACGAAGCTTGCTGAGTGGCCTATGTAAGGTACGAGATTAAAAATATTGATTATGACACTATAATAAGTATAGTGAACAATACTTTTTGTACGAGTTCATTAAAATTATTACATTGCTTGCTTGGAAAATCTAAATTAATTAATATTTAGTTCACAATACGTTATTTTCAAAAGTTGTAGAACAAATGTTGTTACGTTCGTGGTGTGGAAACGATCCCTCAATGTATTACAGGCCACACCCGGTATTAATAAATACAATAAATAATTAATTTGAACTCGTATCGTACCTATAAAAACAAAAGCAGAGACTGAAACGCGATGAGATAAGCTAAGCCGTACACAGGCCGGGCTACACGTATAATGCTTTTAAACAATGTGAAAGGGACCTTGCAGTCAAATATCCAATTCCCAAACTCCACAGCAAAAGATATCAACTCCAAAAGACTAATCAATTTAAGAAACCCGACTGCCGAACCTCTTCCGTTGCATTGCGGGGATGCGTATTCTGGCCGATTCCAAATTACAACAATGTTTTACAACAAATCCTTTGGTTTTTAGGGTTCCGTAGCCAAATGGCAAAAAAGGGAACCCTTATGGATTCGTCATGTCTCTCTGTCTGTCTCTCCGTCCGTATGTCACAGCCACTTTTTTCCGAAAATCTAAGTACTATACTGATGAAATTTGGTAAGTAGATGTATTTTGTGATCCGCATTAAGATTTTCACAAAAAAAAAATAGAAAAAATAAACGCAAACTTTGGGGGTTCCCCATAATTAGAACTGAAACACATTTTTTTTTCATCAAATCCGTGAATGATAAATCCTTATTCGTGTGGGGTATCTGGACAGGTCTTCAAAAATGCTTTCTAATAATATTATTTTAAATCTGAATTGTTTGCGCAAGAGACACTTCCAAAGTGGTAAAATGTGTGCGAAGGAGGGGGTCCTGTAACTTCTATAAAATAAGAGAATGATAAAACTAAAAAAAATATATGATGTACATTATTTACCATACAAACTTCCATCGAAAATTGGTTTTAACGAGATCTATTCAGTAGTTTTTCTTTAATACATCATAAATCGTTTTGCTTTTATCTCGGAAACGCGTGGAGGTATCAGACTGAAATTATATTCTTATATTCAAGTCTACAGTCCCTTGAAGCTGTGAAAAAAAAACAATTTCTTAGTTAACGTAATAAAAAGATACGGCTGTTTATACCGCTAAAAACGTAAATTTTAACACACTTAAGTGAATAAAAATTTATAGAGTACGTCCCATAGATCTAGAATCCTGAAATTTTGCAAAAAGGCAAATCTTACAGCACAGATAACGTAAAAATCCAAAAACAGACAATTTGTTGCTACGTCACAAAAAAAATACATTGCAAACTTATTTGTCCCTCAATACAATTTTACATGATGATAAGTTTGTACGGAACCCTCAGTGCATGAGTCCTACTCGCATTTGACCGGCATTCTTAGATTTAGGGACCTTTTAGGAAATATGAAACTCGAGACGTGTATTTTTCGCTACTTTCCTGTTTCTGTTACAAATAAATAAATATCACAGGACAATGTCACACAAATTTACCTAGTCCCAGACTAAGCTCTAGGCTTGCACTATGGGTACTAGAAAACGATAAACATACAAACAAGAGCTACAGAAATACCAACAACTACAAAAAAGTTTTTGGTAATTCTGTAAACACATTTTGCACAAACAGGCTACGATTGTACATCGTATTTATATAGAGAAATATATACTACATAGAAAACATCCAAGAGAAGATGGAACATACACACTCTTAAAAACAAAAGTTATCTCTCCTGTGGTCAATAGTTAAGAGCTTGTGTGCATATAAGTTATGTTTTTATATGATAGGTCTAAAGCAGTCCTGACGGTGTTGTTGCGGGGATAGGCTTAGCCAGAAAAGTGTCCACAGGAAAGGCGGTAACCTAAATCTGTGTTTGACCCAGATAGCTTATACCCTGGATTAATATTAAGGGTACTTTGTATACCGAAATATTTATATCGACCCAAGAGAATAACGATAACAACAATATAAGGCAATGAAATATATGACTATGACTATGACTATGATAATCAAAATCCACGCGGACAAAGTCACAGCCAGAAGCTTGTAAAAACATAGTAGCTACCACTGGCTGTCATTGGATGAACGAGTTTTTATCTCTTAAATTCCTGTCAGAATAGCGCCGTGCCTAGTTTGCGAACATAGTTTTAGATTGGATTTGTCTTTTGAATCCGAACTCACCCAAAACTGCCGAAACTGTGTTTGCCCTGAACTCAGTTCTTGGCAAGTAGGTTAGTCCTTTTTACAGTTTATTTCAAATTTGTTTGAGGATCTTAACTAGCTGGCGACCTTCGATCTTCAAGGATTGTTGAAGTACTGTAATAGCTCAGCCTACGGAAATAATAATGTACGCATTATTTATTTCTAGGCATCGGCGACTCGTGGCATTTGGGTAGCATTTGACGTTTCTGGCAGTTGGAAACAAACTTTTCAATCTTTTAATATTATCTTTTTATAATAAAAGATAATATTAAACACAACATACGTAATAGATAATACTTTTCGTTTTTTTTTTTAATTATCGTCTTGCTTGCTTATTTATTTGTGAAAATCCTCTAAATTTTTGTTGGTGTCTTTAATAAATAAGTTATTTTTTATTGTATGATATCCTGGAGTTTTAGATTATGTGTTGTAAGACGCTACTAGGAAATAAAGGCTTGTAGTACTGTTAGGCGATGGGCTTTCAATCTGTCACTAGTACACTTCTTGGCCTGATTGTGCAAATTGTGGTTAAAGAATTATAAACATGTCTTTTAAAAGTTGTTGGTATTTCTGTAGCTCTGCCTAACCCACTCTGGGAATGAAGACACAGTTTGTTTTTTTTGATTGGTGGACTTTTTGAACAAAGGCAAACGACTACACAGCCCACCTGATGGTAAGTGGACTGTTAAGCTCACATACATTTGCAATCTAGTGATGATAATCTCAAGACTGCGAATAAGTTGCCAACCCTGTGGACTAAGATGGTGTATGCTACTAATTTCAAACGTAAGAACGTTAAGTAAAATGTGACAAAATTACGATGTTGAAACCAAATTGGCGACACGGTGGCCTAGTTGGGAGTGACCACTCCTCTGAAGCCAGCGGTCCTGGGTTCAAATCGCGGTAAGGGCAGATATTTGTGTGATGAGCGCGAATATTTGTTCCTGAGTCTTGGATATTGTCTATGTATTTCTTTATAAAAGTATGGTTATCGTTGTCTAATACCCATAGTACAAGCCTAGAGCTTAGTTTGGGACTAGGTCAATTTGTGTGAGATTGTTCCCTGATAATTATAATTTAATTATTTTTCTAAAATTTTGTTCTGCGTGGGTTTATATTATTATTATATTAAAAAACAGTGTGTTTTAATAAATGGCTTGTTCTTAATTGGACTTTTAAAAACGTTATATGATCCAGAACTTGAAGTTATATCATCCAAATCGTTTCAGCCGTTTAGGCACAATTGAAAAATAAACACCCAAGTGTACTTACAAACTTTCACCTATAAAGTTTTTTTTTATGGCGATGAGTAGGCAAACGAGCACATATTTCCCACCTGATGGTAAGTGGAAACTGTGACCCATAGACATTCACATTCACAAGACTGCAATCCTAAGACTGGAATGCCTCTGTGCTAGTTATTTCAGCGGCTGTCTTTTTCCCAAACCGGAACACAACAATGCGAACACTGCTGTTTGGCGGTATGTTAATGGATAAGATGGTGGTAGCGATCCAGACGGACCCTGTACAATGTCCTACAATCCGCAATTGAATCGGTTAAGCATAGAGTTCATACTAAAAGGTTCAAACTATAGTCAATTATACTATGCGATGGGAAACCCTGTTGGCGAGTCAACAAACTATCCCCTTGTAAACCAAAATGGCGTAACTGATACAAAACTCCCACAATAGAATCAGCTATATTACTAACGAGAGAAAGTCGGAAATAATTTTGCGATTGCATTGTTTATACATCTTTCAGCGCAGGGGGGGGGTTGTTTGCTAACATAAACGAGTGTGTGTCGTATCTCCGCAGGATCGTGGAGGGTCATCCTCGTCCTTAGCAAATATCAACGTTTGTGTGACACCGCCTGAACTAGAGGAAAAGTATTTAAAAATAAACCGGCGAAGTGCGAGTCAGACTCACGCACAAAGGGTTCTGAAACATTTTCTACGCAATGTGACGGCAAAAAAAACTTTAAATATTTTATTTTATTTTTATTTAACTATTTATTTTTCAATTGAATATACAGTTAAATATTCCCGTTATTTCCCGTTTCCATCTGTTTGTTGCCGTTATTAATATCAAGCAAAAGCGGCAAAAAAAACATATTTGTTGGATGGAAGCATCCCCTTAAATATTTATTTTATTCAAATACGAGTAAGGTAAAGGCACCAGTACTCGACATAAGACCAATGTTCGACACTGACTCTAATTCAAAGAAGATAAGAGTTATTCATTTGTTTTGCAAAAATCAATTTATAACCCTATGGTCTTTGAATTAAAAGCTTCTGTCGATTACTGGTGCATGCCAGCTAAAAGTGTCGAACATTGGTGCTTTTACCTTACATCATCTGTGAAAATGTCTACTGTAAGGCTATCACCGATCATAAGATACAGCCTAGTGACAGACAGACAGACAACAAACATCCTTTGGGTACGGAACCCTAAAACCTTCCAAGTTTAAACTTCACAAACTTAAAACTAAATTGCTTTTAAAATGGTATCGTGTTGTCAACGTTATGATAACTGTTATTTTCTTGTCAGTAATGGCGGCAGAGTTAAAATAAAATCGATAACATATCAGAAACAATATTGTTTTAGCGAGTGGAATAGAGCCTCATGTAGCCTGTGTGTTTGTTTGCCATCTACATGCATTAAAAAAATTACGAAGGAAATGTCAAATCTATGCGTCAAAAAAACCTATCGATAAATATCATATTGGGGACCAGTTTGCCCATATTGGAACTTTAAATACAGACATCATCTGTGTATCGATACCAAAGTAACGATCCAAACTCAGTATATACGTAAAAAGGCCACAACGCTGGCACGCCTGCACAAGAATCAAAAGGGATGGCTTTATGTGATTCCGCCATTTTAGCTACGGAACCTTAAAAAACACGGATACTGGCTCAGCATTACACTAAGGTATCATTCACCTCTTTTGCAGCTCTGTTTTCGAGCAAGTACCGTCTAACAATTCCCCATGGAGCTAATTAAATTCCTTGACTAAACCTTAAATGCTTCATCAGTTTTCCATTGCAGGCTTTCCCATCAATTCACAACAGACAGACAGACATCGATCGAGCGCAGTTACACTAATTACTACAATCTAGATAATAACTGCATTTCTGCAACCAACTGTTTCGTGTTGCCGCTGCAGTGAGCAATCGATTGCTGGTAGCGTAGGCAAAAAAGTTTCGGACAGAGAATTTTTAGAAATAAATCGGCAATGTACGTAGAACGCTTGTTAGTGTAATTTTAGTTGGGACTTGTGCTTTATCAGTTAAAGTAGTCTATTAAGCAGGACTCTTTGTGCAGAACCTAAGAGACCGACCGTCTCTTGGTGTGAAATCGATTTTTCCGAAAGGTGTCAATTTGACAACCCATCTCCGTAAGCCGCCGATATGCAATAGGATGTATCAAGGCATTTTTTTTTGTTTAAAAATGCAAAATGGCGTTATAGAGCAAACGTATTTGGCTAAAGACCAAATAGTTGGACCATAGTTAAGCGTAGTTAACCATACAAGTGAAAAAAGTTCCGTTGTGATACGAAAATTATCCCTACAAAATGTATGGCTATTTTTCGTGTCACAGCGGAAAAGTTTCATAGAAAATGTAATTGGGTGAGTTACCGTGGCCAACTTTTTGGTCCTTAACCATTTGAACTTTATTTCCTTACTGCTAGATGCAAATTCCCTTTTACATAAATATTGCTGTTTGTAGAATGGTCTGCCTTACGAGACTTTTCTGTTTTTACATCAGAATTGTAGGTGCATGAAGATGTTGATGAATGTAGAAGAAGCGAAAGTTGCATATTAAGACCGGTGCACCTGCCGTAACGTTTGTCTACCCCATTGGGAGACAGGCGTGAAGTTATCTATGTATCTATACCTTCAAACGTTCAAGAAAAGAGCGTACTCTCATTTGAAAGGCCGGCAACGCACCTGTAACTCCTCTGGTGCTGCAGGTGTCCATGGGTGACGGTATTCGCTTACCATCAGGCGATCTGTCTGCTCGTTTGCCTCCTGTTACATTAATAAAAAAAAAACATTTCGCTCGAATTCAGTGCTACAGAGCAAATTTAGATTACGAATACTTTACCTATACATTTAACTTAACAAACATTTGCATTTTTTCTATCCGTACTTTCGAGCATAATCGAAAGTCGAGAGTTCCCGAGAAAAGTTTCAACGAACGAAGTGGGGCTTAGAATAATAACTATCTGGAGTTTATTGTTTCTTGAGAGGTATTTCTTCTATTTTTTGAATAAGTAACAACCTTAATTATTAGTAGTTATTATTATTAGTAGTAGTTTAGTTATTTTATTAGTAGTTTAGTAGTTTGTGTTTTGCATCCAATAAACGATTTTCTTCTTCTTCTTCTTCTTCTAATTGAGCTATTGACAATACTGTTAAAGGGTAAGGACCAAAAAGTTGGCCACGCTAACTCACTCGATTAAATGTTCTATGACACTTTTCCGTTACAACATAATTTTTGACACTTTTGTACTTTGTATGGTTAACTACGCTTAACTATGGTCCAACTATTTGGTCCGTATCCTAAAGCTATATATGTGTAATAAAGTCTTGACAGATGACAGAACATTACAGATAATAAAGTTCAACAAAGTTCCAGTGAGCGAAAGGGACAGAACGATATCTCCTTCAGAAAAATGACTATGGGCCTACAATTTAATTGAGAGCCTACATGACATAGGCACCTCCCATTGCACGACACCGAGCACGATCTGCGGCCGCTCTCATTCAGCTCTTGCCAGCCACCTTGCGAAGATCGTCGCTCTACCTAGGCTGAGGGCGTCATACACTACGTTTGCCGATTGCCGGTCTCCACTCAAGAACACGATAACTCCAGCAGCTATCCGTACTGCGACACATGTGGCCCACTACCACTTCAAGTTGTGAATTCGATGGGCTACGTCGATAACCCTAGTTTTCTGTCGGATCACCTCATTACGGGTCCGACCTTTTAGATAAAGTTAGGTTATCGTCTTTCCTGTGGACACGCCGGAAGTTAACGTTTTTAAGGCCTAATTTTCTGGCTAAGCCCATTCCCGCAACAACACCGTCAGGACTGCTTTAGACCTATCATATAACAACAAAACTTATATTCACACAAGAGTTTATCTATTGACTACAGGAAAGACAACTTTTGTTTTTAAGAGTGTGTATGACTCAACACAGCCCTCTCCATAGTTTGCTGAGTGACGTTCAATCTACCTCCGAAGCCTCAAATCCCGGCAAGGGCAGTTATTTGTGTGATGACTTGATGAGCACGAATATTTGTTCCTGAGCCTTACATGTTGTATATCTATTTAAGTATGTATTTCTCTATTTAAGTATGTTTATCGTTGTCTAGTACCCAACAACAAGCCTAGAGCTTAGTTTGGGACTAAGTCAATTTGTGTGAAATTGTCCTCTGATATTATTATTACATACATACATAACATCACGCCTTTATTCCCAGAGTGGGGTAGGCAGAGCTGCAGAAATATCAACAACTACAAAAAGAGTTGTTGTTAATTCTTTAACCACATTTTGCACAGACAGGCTAAGATGCTTACTAATGTATTAGTGACAGATTGCAAGCCCAGCACCTAACAGTATTAGAAGCCCTTATTCCCTTAGTCGTCTCTTACGACATCCACGGGAAGACATGGAGTGGCACTATTCTAACCCGGCAACAACACGGGCACGGGCTATTATTATTATACATTATTTTGACTCGCTAACTTATTAATACACAATCATGAATATTCCAGGTTATTTTACTATAACTACTTGTAAATATTGAAAACTGTATAATAACACAAGTGGACAACGATATGCAAGCATCAGCTTCGAGCTGCTTGTACACTACAAAATAATTTCTTTACTCTGCCTTAATACACAGTATAAAACGAAGTCGCTTTCTGCTTTTCTATCTGTCTGTCCATCAGCTAACTCCTTCAAAACCACGCCACGCATTTTGATGCGGTTTTCACCATCAGTAAGAAACATTTTTATGGAAAATATATGTATAAAATTCAATTTTATGTACAGTGTTACAGAAAACTCATATAAACCGAAACTAACCGAGGGCGGATCTCTAGTAAATAATAAAATGATTACGTTTTCATGTGGAATCTACACAAGTGCAGAACAAACACTAAATATAACAGGAAATTGATAACAAAGAACATCAGAACTATGGAGAGCGATGCTCGGAAAACTCTAAAGAGTCCTTGACATAAGAATTCTAAAGGATTCTAAAGGATCCTACATAAATGCTTTCGAGCTAAAAGATTTGCAGTAGAAGATATTGTTGAGTTACATTAACCATCTTACATCACATTTTCGTAAGATCACAGGTGAAAATTAGCATAAAGGCATTTTAGTTAAATCTTTAGAGTTTGCAACGCATTTTTGTAGCTCTGCCTACCCCACTCTGGGAATGAAGGCGTGACGTTATGTATGTAACAATATTTATACTACATTTTTTTCTGCTATTAGGCATCAGAATCAGTGATTAAAGTCTGTCGGGTTCCCTCCGTCGTTAGATCCTCATAAGACCTGCAACAAGTCTTTGTCTAAAATAACGATATGGCGCCGTAGCCTAAACAGGGCTGGGATTCTACACGGTAATAATGATATCGTCTGCAACCTGTGGTGCTAGACAAGTTGCATTCGACAATCGTTAGCGATTATGTTTCGATTAATAAATGTATGGAATAGACGTAAGCCAGCGAGATAGTAACGTGACACTTACGTCAAGTCCATATATTTTTCAATCGAAACATAATCGCTTACGATTGTCGAATGCAACTTATCTAGCACCACTGTTTCCGTATTTTTAACGTTTTTATAACTCTTATGTCATTTACAATAATGGCGACTGTATAAACAATTGTCAAACGCGATATCGTTATAACGCAGTAGAATAGAGGCCTAGCATCACTCAAGTTTAACTTGTTAGCAAACGTACCAATATTGTATGTATATTTACCGCACGGTTTCCTAATAACTTGCTAAGCAAATATGTTAGAGTCGGGCTCAAATCGAACTTTGATTTGTTGTTGCGTTAAGAGTAAATATTAACATTTCGTGTTATTTCGGTAATTAAATGTCTGGAACTCTAGAATCACATTAAACTTTATTGCAAAAACATTGTTAGAATAACATTTGTGGCAGTCTTCTAATCAAGATTGTCTAGGCGAATACAAATGTTTATTGAAAATGGCGTACGAAATTCGGCCGTCTTAGTATTTACATACATACCCACGCCTTCATTCCCAGAGAGGGGTAGGCAGAGTTACGGAAATTCCAACAACTCTAAAAAGACTTCTTGACAATTTTATAACTACATTTTGCACAATCAGGCTAAGAAATTTACTAGTGTATTAGTGACAGGTTGCAAACCCATTGCCTAACAGTACTACAAGCCCTTATTCCCTTAGTCGCCTCTTACGACATCCACGGGAAGACATAGAGTGGAACTATTCTAACCCGGAAACCACACGGGGTAACCACTAAGATAGTGATTTTCGAAAATCGATAATATAGTATTGACGTAAGCTAATGACAGTCAACGTCAAATGCTTATATGAACTCTATACATGTCAAGTCAATAGAAAACAGAAACGTTAACGGCGTTTGCATCTTAGCTAAACTTGTGCAGAACTTTGCAAGTTAAAGAGAAAAATAAAAGAAAAATACATTTATTCACATTCATAACAAGAGCAGTAAGTGTGTCTTCGCGGAAAAGAATCGGACACTGGCTCAGCATAATGCTGAGGTGTTCAACACCTACAGCGCTGACTCTCAGCCAGCTCCGTTTGTGACAGACGGACGGTACGCCAAACGAATAAATAGAGAAAACCAAAAAATACTGTTCAACAAATACTTATAGTGACAAAATAAATACAAATACTAAATATGCAAATACCTTACAGAATTACAATTATAAAATAAACAAACCGGCCAAGTGCGAGTCGGACTCGCGCACGAAGGGTTCCGTACTATTATCTATACAACCACGGTGTCTGTATTAATAACGAGCAAAAAACGTCAAAAAAATCACCTTTGTTGTATCGGAGCCCCTTAAATATTTATTTTATTTTGTTTTTAGTATTTATTTGTTGTTTTTGCATAACTTTGTACATAATTTTTGAAAATTTCAACTGCTTAGCTATCACGGTTCTTGAGTTACAGCCTGCTGACAGACAGACGGACGAACAGACAGCGAAGTCTTAGGTAATAGGGTCCCATTTTTACCTTTGGGGTACGGAACCCTTAAAACGAAAGAAAAACAATATAAAAATAATACGGACAAAATGCTGGTTGAGTTAGGGGTTTTTACGAAGCTCACTTTAAACTAAAATGTCAAGTTTACTTTTCAGTATACATCCAGCTGTTTGTGTGCAGTAGACAAATCCAATTAGCACCTTCCCGTTATAACCGGGTGGGGTTCATCCGGAAATTTCTAGCAATTCTTGGAAATTTCCACAAACTGCGCAGTACATAAGGTTAATTTCGTTTGAGGCGCTGCTGCAAATATTGCACGGTTTGTCACTGCGAGTCGAGCGCAGCTAAAATATGCTTAGTTTTAGAATTTTCTAGTGCTAGGTATACGTACGTATAATTTGATTTATGACTATTTTGATGACATCATTCAATGTGTATGTATTGTTGTCAATTTTTCGGCCAGATTAAAAGTCAAAAAAGGGGGTAGAGATTATGACAAAGCTATAATAACTGCTATAGCTCTATCCTTTACGCTCGCCGTAAAATGAATTACATAGCCAAACAGGATATTTTTGGTAACATTTGAATTCTCAAGACTATAATCCTATGACCTCAAAATAATGCGTTGTCAACCCTGAGGACCAAGATGGAATGCCGCTTTGCTAGTAATTTCACCGGTTGTCTTATCCCCACACCGGAACACTGTTGCTTGGCGGGTGGTTAATGGATGGTGCTGGTATATTACTTTACGGCACTTTTTGCGACAAGCTTGTAATTTAATATCCTATCTATAGATCCTAGGTAAAACCCGTAGCAGACTGTTTGCTACCAATACGGGATTAAAAGCCAGATATGACCCTTTAACAGCCGCCTTCTCTACAGGTAGGCTACTTCGCATTACACTGACTCAATTTAGTCTCTTGATGAACAATTTCTTTCATAATTTCATTCATTAGGATTTATGTAAGTAGCTCCAAAGTTGGTTAAATAAGTTTACTTGATGAAGGATCAGGAGTATGTTCTAAGTTAACAGTAACTTTAACTTATTCTTAATTAAGTTTGCTCCAGTTTAAGTCTAAGCAGATCAGCTCAATATGAATAAAGGGATAATTAAATACATTAGGCATCTTATTAATGTCGAAAATGGCATCGTCACTTAACTACTGATGGGTCTAAGAGGTTTCAAATTCAAATTCAAATTTATTTATTTGCTTCAAAATATGGTACAATTACGTGGTGTTTGTTTATTATTCCTGTACGACGACCTATCTTGCTAGATACTAGCATGCAAATTAAGTTTAAGGTAACTTAGTTAATTGCATATTATTGAATTAAACAATAGTAATATGACACGGTCTACAATATACCTATGTTACAGGAGAAAATTTAAATATTAAATAGATCATTTGTGGAATAAAACATGTGAAATTTAAGCCAAAGATGCAACTTTGATTTAAACTGTTTTAATGGAAGGGCCTTCAATTCTTCAGGAATAGCATTGTAAATCTTAACAGACATGCGGTAGCAGTTTTTCATAAAAAAAACTCTATTGGGAACTTTGTCTAGCACTAGCCTGTTTGGATGTCTAGTGTTTCTAGGATATAAATCCTTGGTCCGTTTAAATATTTCAGGGTGTTTCTTTACTAAAACAGCTGCCTCAAAAATATACATAAGGTTAATTTTCCAAGATCTTTAAACAACGATTTGCATTATTCCTGTGGATATCCCTAGAGCTAGCAAAGGACAAGGAGTTCTAATTTATAAAGCAATGACAACCCAAATGATGCTACTAAACTTCTTCATATTTAAGTGCCTCTCCATCACTGAAGGTCAGCTGTCTCACTCTTGAAAGTTTCCCTACCCATAGCCAGTGTAAAGTTGTTCCACAGTTGATTCCGGTTCAATCTCTGATGTTGCTCAGCCAGGATATCTTCCTACTTTGAACATTTTCTCTTTCCTTGGATTTTCCCCATCATGATGGTACGCAGTGATTGGTATTTATCATTGCGTACATGACCAAAGAATTCAACCTTTCGCTGTTTGATAGTTCGGACAAACTCTGTTCCTTTCGCCATACGTTTTAGATCCTGCAAATTACTGGCTTTGTCATATATTGGCTGCTAAACTAGGGCATGTTGTTTCATTTATTTTTGGAAACATGATTAACTTTTTAGGATTTCTTAAATATCGAAAGTTTAGACTAGGTTAGTACGAGTAGGTTAGATTTGATTGAACTGAAACAGTAAGTTTCTTGTAAAAGACTTGCGATAAATATGACCGAAACACGTTATGACTGAAAACAAATATGGTGGACAATATAGACCCACTATATTATCGTTGTTCATTGTTTTAGGCATGGCAGCTGTTCATCGGTAGGGTTTGATATAATATACATATTAATATTTCGGTACGCTATCACTTCATAACCAAAGTTTCACAAATGATTCATTTCACAAACATATCATTTGACAACCCGCTTTTTTGCCGAAACTGCAAATAATTCTGTATTAATTTCAGGACTATCGTGTAGAACCTACCTATAGGTTAGTATACGTTAGATTAATAAAAAATCTGAAATATTTTTAGTTACAGAACATAAAGCGGTTTGACAAATGAATAGGTTGCAAAACCACACATTTGTCAAAGATTTGTCAGCGAAAAGGCAGAGAACCTAATATTTCACAACTCAGTCGTTTTTTGTAAACAATTGCCTAAACGCGATATTTACGTAGGGAAATTATTCGTTTATTTTTAGAAAATGAAATATAATACAATTAACGTCGGGCAGGGCTCTTCCGACTGAGAGGAAAATGCGTCACTAATACTTTTTCAATGGAATACAACGTTTAAAAATGATTCTTGTTCTCTTTTATAGTAAACTCTGGCAGCGGCTTCGCCCCCGCTGCATATTTTCAACTTTCCTGCTGGTTTTTTTCTTTCATACAAACCTTGTTCAAAAAGCTGCACATTCTACCACTGCCATGTTTGTACATTAGAAGCATATTTATTTTTGTTAATTCCCCAAAAACGCAGTGAGGTTTTCCAACGGTCAACGAGGAAAAGAATTATGTGTCTGATGTACAAACCTCCTTGTAATAAGGCTAAGGATGTATGGTAGGAATGTGTATAACATGTGTATAGAAATTTATAGCCATTTACCAGAAAGAATGAAGTTGCTTACAGGAAACCTTTTCAAGCGCATATTGACGAAATGGCTCATGGATAAATGTTTTTATAGTGTTCAAGACTATTTGTAATTTAATGTTAATGTATTGTAACACATATTTTCATTTGAATTATATATTATTATTATTTTTTGACATGTTAAGCAGATTTAAATTGAACAAAATATTTTCACGCTTGCATGCGGGCTGAATACACTGAGCATTATTTTGTAACACCTTAATTTATTACTGTATTCTAGCAAATAAACTTATTTGATTTTATTTGATTTGATTTGACAATAACGAAGACGACAATACAAAATAATATATATTAGTGGTGGTAGGACCCTGTGCAGGGTCCGTCCGGTCGCATTGTTGTGTTCCGATGTGGGGATAAGACAACCGGTGTAATTACTAGCATAGAGGCATTCCATCTTAGTTCTCAGGGTTGGCAACGTATTTGAGGTCTTGGGATTATAGTCTTGAGAATTCAAATGTCTATGGGTCTCAGATTCCACTTACCATCAGGTGGCCTGAGTGCTCGTGTGTCTTCTCCTTAACATAAAAAAAAAAAAAAAAAAAAAACAATTTGGTGGAGTCGTTCGGAAGTTATCACGTACATACATTTCGGCGATTATTTTTTATTCATATAGATATAAGTACCTCGTATTAAAGGGGATTTATTCCTTTAGGTACATGATGCAGCTTTAGAATTAGCACATAAAACCACTGACATACATAGACACGTAGAGAGTCGGTGGCTTAGGGGGTCTACTTGTAATGGCAAGGTACCGAGTTCAAACCCCCGCGGTCACCGTATGAGTTTATATATAGTACATTACCCGCCGCTCTTACGGTGAAGGAAAAATTTTTTTTTTTATGGAATAGGAGGCAAACGAGCAGACAGATCGCCTGATGGTAAGCGAATATTGTCACCCATAGACACCTGCAGCACTAGAGGAGTTACAGGTACGTTGCCGGCCTTTTAAATAAAACGCTCTTTCCTTGAAGGGTTGAAGGTAGTATTGGTCCAGAAATGCTGCAGGCGACAGACCATTCCACAGTTTAGTAGTACATCGTGAGGAATTGCACAAAAGATCCTAAAGAGTTCGAAGTAAATCCGAAAGGGCTCATCTGTAAGATAAGATACGCAGACGTAGACACATTATAAAACCTCTATTTTTATGCCTGTTAAAAATAATATCTACAATAAAGAACAAAGAAATCTCCACGAGCTAAGCACATGACTAAAAACCGTCGAATCTTATGAAGATTCAGAATAAAATCTCCGGCATACTTAACGTTGGAACTTGGGAGTTAGTAGATTCTTTCCAAGTTAGAAATTTAGCCCATTAAAAGCAGACAGCGATGATTCAGGGCCCACCGGGCGGATATGGGATTTTAAATAATTTATTATGTCGCAAGCAGTTTTTTTGCGACTTCTTTAACCGTGAAGAATGACAGTTTCTGAGTTTCCAGTGACTTCAGTTCAGACTTAGTAATTTTTATGAGTGTGAAAATGTGTTTTTAGGGTTCTGTACCTCAAAAATAAACGGAACCCTTATAGGATTACTCGTTTATCTATCTGTCAGTTCGTCTGCCTAAATAATTAAGTGGAAGACAGTTTTTTTGCGCCTCCTTAACCGTGAAGAATAACAGTTTCTGAGTTTTTGGTGACTTAAGTGTCAGAGTTTAAGCTTAGTAATTTTTATGAGTTTGAAAATGTGTTTTTAGGGTTCCGTACCTCGAAAGGAAACTAACCCTTATAGGATCACTCATGTTTCTGACTGTCCGTCCATCTGTCACACTCAAACTGTTCCGAAACGACTAAATTTATTGAGTTGTAATTTGGTATACATTTTGTAAGTAATTGATCCAAAGACGTATGTAAATGAATTTAAAACGTTGGGATTAATTAGACAGGAAAAAAAAACGTTTGAAGTATTCAATGAAAGGGCTTGTTTTAAGGAATACAGTTAAAAAGTTATTTAAGAAATTAAGCGGAAATTAACTATTCTGAAATTACTGGCCCTAAAATCCTGAAAAAATACGGTAAATAATTATTTACTTACCTATAAATAACAGAAAAGGCTATAGAAAATGTATGGTTTTAAAGGCTCATGGGAAATTTATCAAAACGTACGGAACCCTCTCCACGGGAGTTACCTCGCACTAGTCTAGTTTTTAACCGACTACAGAAAAAGGAGGATGTTATACGTCCCATTGTTTTTTTTTTTATGTATGTTCACCGATTGCTCCGTCAATTGTGGACCGATATGTTTTTTTTTTATTTCCTCTTCACAGTTCTTTGCCTGTTCGATGTGAGATTGGTACAGAGCCTCTATTCTACTGGGATAAAACAATACCTTTGACGTGTTTTGGGATTGTATTTAAATCGGCCGCCATTACAGTCAAGTACATAAGACAAAACGATAACAATACGGTAACACGTCAAAAGCAATATCGTTTTAAGAGTGTAGAATCTCAGCCAAGGGGGTGTCTATCATTTTATCGAAACACCTTTCATTGAATATATAAACCATAATGTTTTCAGGGTCTGAAACTATTATTTTTTTCAGAAGTAAATAGCGTTCGATGAAATGAAAATCGATAAAATGATACATTCGATTAAGTAAAGTTCGATAAAATGATGACTTACCCAGCCTAGGGTTAGTTGATAGCTCCATAACAGTAGGTCCGTCTATGACGAGCCTAGACAAGTATTTTTTATATTTTCTTTTATTAATATTCCTTGTACTATGCCTCTAAGGGTTTGTTTGAGATCTAAAAAAAAAAAAGTTGCATGCGAAACAGAAATCTTTATTAATGTATTTTCTATATTAAGTAAGAAACTGATAAACCTTATTAAATTCGGTACGTTAAAAAAAGTGTCGAAAGACACCTCCGCGCGCATCCACGTGGAAAATTATTGAGGAAAATTCACAGTTCATTCATTTTAATTGTCTCTTTACGGGCATTCAGGAAGTAAGTGTATTAAACGAGATTAGGCTTTTAATACGTTTAGACAACGATATTTTAGGATTTTATGTGCTGCCGGTATAAAGTAATTTTGCTATAATTTTGTCTCGGTTTTCGTCGGATAACTTCGGGAAAGTTCGTTGCTTTGTTATGTTTTTGAGTCATTTTTAGGTTTACCTTACTTTAGGAGTGCCAACGGGATTCTATTACTAACCCTCCGCTGTCCGTCTGTCTGTCTCTCAGTGGACTGTATGTCATGAACCGTAATATAGACGGTTGAAATTTTCACAAAGATTCTACCTATTTATTGCAAAGATCCCCTTACAAGGCATAAAATATTTTCGCATAACACCTGTTAGGCTGACTTTGCAAAATTTTATAAACATGTATTTTGTAGGTAAGGTTAGGTTAAGTTTTACTAATAATTAAAATAAAACCGTTTCTATTGTAAAAACCGATTTCAGCCATGCGATTCTATGCGAAAAGATACATTATGCGTAAAAAAATATTCCATTCAATAGAGAACCTTTATTGCAGCTAAACAACATTTAATTGCTATGCATTTGAGGGCTATGGAGAGAGCTATTCTTGGGGTTTCTCTGCGGGATAGAATCAGAAATGATGATATCCGCAGTAGAACTAAGGTAACCGACATAGCCCGAAGAATAGCGAAACTTAAGTGGCAGTGGGCGGGGCACATTGCTCGCAGGACTGATGACCGATGGAGTCAGAAAGTTCTCGAATGGCGTCCACGGACCGGGAGACGAGCTGTTGGTAGGCCTCCAACAAGATGGAGCGACGACCTCGTAAGGATCGCGGGATCGCGATGGATGCGGAAGGCACAAGACCGGTCTAAGTGGAGAGCCTTGGGGGAGGCCTATGTCCAGCAGTGGACGTCTTTCGGCTGATATGATGATGATGATGATGAACATTTAATTTGTATTCCGGTGTGGGGATAAGACAACTGGTGAAATTACTAGCATAGAGGCATTCCATCTTAGTTCTCAGGGTTGGCAACGCATTTGAGGTCATAGGATTATAGTCTTGAGAATTCAAATGTCTATGGGTCTCAGTTTCCACTTACCATTAGGTGGCCCGAGTGCTCGTGTGCCTTCTCCTTAACATAAAAAAAAACAAATAAAAATCAATAGGGAATACAGTAATTGTACAGAACCCTTCTTGTAGAGTACAACTCGCACTAGGCTGTTTTTTTTTGTTTATCCAAGTTCGATTGTATATGTGTCACAATATAGCTGATGAAGTCAAGGTAACAGGATCTCAGCTGTCCTTAACAGAGAGTCGTACACCAACCGAATCCAATCGTTAGTTTAGTCTTAATGATAGGTTTCTTAAGATTCATGATAAACTGATTTATTGGTGATGGTGACTGTGCAAAAAAGTACAGTCGGCCACAAAAGATTGCCTTTCGTTTACTCTTTCAAGTGAGCAAAAAACCGTTTTAAAAAAGGTGTTTTTTTTTAGGTTGTTACACCCGACATGACTCCTCTGTCAATAATATTAAATTTAATGTTTTAATTCAGATTTAGGTACGGACACAAGCCAATATTTGTCAATATTTAATTTTCTATTTTTGCTGTTGACTGTACTTTATTTTTACATTGGAATAATTACGGTCAAATTTGCATACGCTTCCTTTAGTACCTACCGTGGATAATACTGAAAAGCATTCATGCAAAAATGCTAATTCTTATTATTAATTACGTATGATGAGACATTCATTTGTTTTTCATTTTTAATTTTGACTACGTCAAGGGCGAAAATGTCTTCAAAATAATGGTCATTCTTTTCATACCTATGGTTTAAAACCGGGCAAGAGCATGTTGGACCATGCTCAGTGTAGGGTTCCGAAGCCGTTAAGTACTTACTACAAACATAAAATCAACAAGTAATAAGCAACAGTGTTCGCATTGTTGTGTTCCGGTGTGGGGATGAAACAACCGGAGAAATTACTAGCATAGAGGGATTCCATCTTAGTCCTCAGGGTTGACAACGCATTTGAGGTCTTAGGATTATAGTCTTGAGAATTGAGGTGGCCTGAGTGCTCGTGTACCTTCTCCTTAACATAAAAAAAACACTTTCTACAAACATTAAGTCAACAAGTAATCAAATCCTACCATAATTGTTTGATTTGTAAAAGCACTAGAAAGTAACAGCCCCTTTAAAATAGGTACGTTATGACTTGCGATAATAACATCAAAATCCTAGGAAAAAAAAATGGTATGACTATAAATAACTATGGAACAATACTTAATGGAACACACGAAGGCTCCAACATGTTTGTGTGTTTTAGATTTAAAGGCACCTACTTCAAAAGTAATTAAGTTTAAAAGTAACTCTTCAAATGAAATTTATACTTCTATCGTAATCAACCCTAAAATAAACAGTTCTTATGCTAAAAGCTATCTCAATTTAAATACTTAACCCTAAAAGATAAGATAAGAAAGGTATTAGCATAAGAATTTAATCAGAAACCATAATGGCTACTCTATATTTCAAGCACTACTCTTTTGTGCTAAGGAATTTCATATCCGGGGCAAAACTAGGGATTTCTGCGTTCATACTTGATGAGTTTATGAAGCCCTTTCACAGGAGTAATTTATATTCATTATTCTATACTTTTAAACGAGCAATGTATTTTGCTTATGACATATTTGTCTGTGCCCATGGGGTTGCCGTTTTAGAATAGTGCCACTCCATGTCTTCCCGTGGATGTCGTAAGAGGCGACTAAGAGAATAAAGGCTTGTAGTATTATTAGGCGATGGGCTTGCAACCTGTCACTAATACGCTAGTAAACATCTCAGCCTACTTGTGCAAAATGTGGTTACAGAATTACTAACTTGTCTTTAGAGTTGTTGGTATTTCTGTAGCTCTGCCTACCCCTCTGGGAATGAAGGCGTGATGTTATGTATGTATGTATATTTGAGCTCTAAAGATTTTGATAAATTTATTTTCTGCCAAAGAAATTATCCCAATCGGCCAGGTTACAGGCAGCGAAACAAACTGAGCTATTATGACTACCATTATTCCATTTTTGCCTTCAAAGTTGGCAGGTTTTGACTACTTATACCGATTTGTTCCTGATTCGTCATATTCTAAATTGGTCATCTTCCAAACTCGACAATTTCTTAACTGGTCATATTCCAAATTCGCCATATTCCAGATTCGTCATCTTCCAAACTCTCCATTCTACAGTCAAATTAAATCGCGAACACGTGCTTACAGGAATAATAAGTATTACTTAGATTGTACTTAGTAGTTATACTTTGTACTACGGCTATTAGACAATAATTTACTTAAGGCGGAGTCCAAAAGAAAAAAAACAAATAAAAATAATGGAACAATAGCACATTTACCACAGAGGATTTCTATAATAAATTTGTGCAGGTTGTACAAGGTATGACGAGTTTGGAAGATGACGAATCTGGAATATGACGAGTTAGGAATATGACCAGTTAGGAAATTGTCGAGTTTGGAAGATGACCAATTTGGAATATGATGAATCAGGAACAAATCCTTATACCGCCGTCATCTTCCAAACTTGTCAATTTCCTAACTGGTCATATTCCTAACTCGTCATATTCCAGATTCGTCATCTTCCAAACTCGTCATACCTTGTTTATTATAGAAATCCTCTGTGGTAAATGTGCTATTGTTCCATTATTTGCCAATTCTTTTGGACTCCGCCTGAAGTAAATTATTGTCTAATAGCCGTAGTACAAAGTATAACTACTAAATACAATCTAAGTAATAGTTAACATTCCTGTAAGCACGTGTCCGCGATTTAATTTGACTTAACAATGAAGAGTTTGAATGATGAATCTGGAATATGAGGAATATGACCAGTGAGGAAATTGTCGAGTTTGGAAGATGACCAATTTGGAATATACAAATCATACCGCCCAAAGCAGTAGCAACATTAATTACATAGGTTAGATTACAAGTTTAAAATTTTCTGAAAACATTATGGTTTAAGCAGAAAATTGCGTTCGATGAAATAATTGACACCCTATAAAAAAACACCAGATCCTATAATGTGAATTATTTGGAAAAACGTTAGTAAAGCTAATTAAAATAGCATCCTTGTACTAGTAAAGAAAATACATTGTCTATCGTTATATGAAATCCCTCGGAAGAACCCGCAGCATCAGACCCGGGTGGTAATTCATTGCGGCGTTTACCTTGCGAGTGTTCGGAGGGTCTTTGCTGAAGCGACGTAAGTAAGAAAAGTTAGACTTTTGAAAAAAAATATAGCTTTTGCTAAAATTGTGACAATGGACCAAAGCTCGGAACTGGTTAAAAAATACCGGTTAATACCGGTTTATTACGGTTTTGCTCCGAACTTTTCCAGGGAACGCGAACGTTTTGAGAACTTTATTTTAACCTTAATTAACCAGTTAAATCCACGAGTGGCGAGTCAAGAAACCAAAAGTTTTGTAGTAAATAAAACACTAAGCAGCATGTTTATCGTGCATCTGGAGTTACCGGTATTTTTGGTTTAAAACCGGTTAATTAATAAAGAATTTTATATAATGGTCCCTCCAAAACCAGGTAAAAACCGGTTTATGCGAACGGAACCGAAACTCACTGTAACATTTGTTGCATAACAACTGGTCGTTTTTAACTCGCCTTGACCAAGTCACATACAGACATATAATATAAACGCACTGTGTATTAAAATGTTATTTACATTTAATAAAAGTTTTAAAATGTTGTTTTTGGTAATATCGTTTAATTTACAAATCGAATTAAATATCATTCCCATCTTTGGATCATAAAATTAAAAATGAAGTAAATGTTGACACAGAGCGCCTCACTAAGCTACTTGGATTGATTGTTACATGAACCAAACAACAAAGATTCACAGACACAAACCTCTGGGAAAACGTCGTCAAGATGCTGTTGGAGCAGAGCTTTCGTTTTCGCATTTTTCGTTGACACGTTGGCCTAGTATGTAGTGACTCTGCCTCCAAAGCCAGCGATCCTGGGTTTAAATCCCGGTACGGCAGATATTTGTGTGATGAGCGCGAATATTTATTCCTGTGTCTTGGATGTTTTCTATGTATTGCCTAGTACCCATAGTACGCCTAGAGCTTACTTTGGGACTTGGGAAACCTGTGTGAGATTTATCATCATCATCAGCCTATATTCGTCCACTGCTGGACATAGGCCTCTCCCATTGCACGCCAACGAGCACGGTTCGTGGGCAATCTCTTCCAGTTCTTACCAGCCACCTTGCGAAGATCATCGCTCCACCTAGTCTGAATGCGTCATACACTACGTTTGCCGATTCCCGGTCTCCACTCAAGAATACAATAACTCCAGCGATTGTGAGATTGTCCCCTGATATTTATTTATTGTGGCGTAACAACAGTCCACTCTTGCATTTACGAACACACCGAAAAAATGAACTACATACATACATACAATAACATCACGCATTCATTCCCAGAGTGGGGTAGGCAGAGCTACAGAAATACTAACAACTCTAAAAAGACTTCTCAATAATTCCGTAACCACATTTTGCACAAACAGGCTAAACTAAACAATAAACTAAGAAATAAAGAATTCCATACTTACCTCAGTTCGCCGCCGCTAGCTGAAAGGAAGTGACAGATGACAGCCCATCTCCCCCGTATCGGGGATGTTTGGCGTCCTATTAGCTAGGAAAACATCTTCACCAAGGTATCGATTTACAAATAAGGGTGGCAGGATAAATGATTACAGACAATGTAATCGATTAAGATTAATTTATTAATTTAGTTTTGTTTTGAAAGATAATCCTTGTTTCGATAACGCGTAAATAGATTGCTAAAGTTTTTTACGACACTTGCATCTTTTTAGAGGTTCGTGCTCATTTTTAGGGTGCCGTAGTCAAACTAGGAACCCTTATAGTTTCGCCATGTCCGTCCGTCCGTTATTCTGTCCGTCCGTCCGTCCGTCCGCAGCCTAGCGCAGAGACTCTTAGTACTAGAAAGCTGTAATTTGGCATGAATATGTATATTAGTCACGCCAATAAAGTTATACAATAAATAGTAAAAGAAAAAAAAAATAGGGTACCTCCCCTACACGTAATATGGGGATGTATTTTTTTTTGGGCGTCCACCCCATCGTGTGGGGTATCGTTGTGAGTGTGTGTGTGTGTGTGTGTGTGTGTATTTTGTGTTTACCTTAATTAATATTTGTGGTAAACAATGTTTCTGTAAATATTTAGTACAATTTTATTGATGTGACGTGACTGTTTCTTAGATCCTCCAGACAAACATAAATATAAACAGGTTTTTGGTTATCCATCATTTTATCGAATATCACTTCATCAATTACCAAAAAAAATCTCACGCGGCGCGAAATTAATTAAGATGAAATGAAAATTCTGCGTATTGATACGTTTTTTTAAATTGTGTTTCGAGAAAATAAAAGGTACTCGTTAAATTTATAACACTCCTCTGTTTTTTGGAGTTAAATAGGCCTAACATATAAACACTCACACATTATTGGCTCAGATAAAATTGTTTGCCCGAAGTTTTCTCCTTCCACCGATTTGTAGTCCAATTCATAATTTTACCGAATTTTAATAAATCGCGTTTGACGTGTTTTAGAATGTACTATTGGAGTTTGTAACAGAGTGTGGTCATAAAATCTTGATTCATAAATAACATTAAGTAGATAACTTAGATTATCTTTAGATTCATAATTACATACATACATACATAACATCACGCCTTCATTCCCAGAATGGGGTAGGCAGAGCTACAGAAATACCAACAACTCTATTCAAACAATTATGAATCTACCCCCCCCCCCCCCCGTGTGTGGTTGCCGGGTTAGAATAGTGCCACTCCATGTCTTCCCGTGGATGTCGTAAGAGGCGACTAAGGGAATAAGGGCTTGTAGTACTGTTACAATGTTGCAACCTGTCACTAATACACTGGTAAACATCTAAATGCCTACTTGTGCAAAATGTCACAGAATAATCAACAAGTCTTTTTACAGTTTTTGGTAGTTCTGTAGCTCTGCCTACCCCGCGCTGGGAATGAAGGCGTGATGTATGTATGTATTATGTGAACTTTGGCACACACACGTATTGAATAAACATCTAAAGTACGATTAGGTACTTTTCGGGAAATATTCCAGGAGGCTTACAACAAGACAGATTTCTGATAGGATTTAGGCGTTATCTCTTTGACGTCCGGCTGTTACGTTTCACTAATTACATTATTCTGATCCCTTAATCTTTCATTACTTCATTGTTTGGGAAGAGATGATTCGTATCTTTTGGTTTGATGTATTCTTGCTTTGACGTCTTTGTGTCAATGGTAGAGATCAGTTAGGTAAGAAATAAGTGACACATTGTTTTAGCTAGGTTTGATGAAAATAATTGCAGCGTTTGAGAGCATTTTTTGCATGGCAAGGAGGTGGAACATGAGCACTTAGGCCACTGATGTTAAGTGGAATCCGAGACCCATAGAAATGATAATTCTCAAGACTGCAAACCTAAGACCTAATGCGTTGCCAATCCTGAGAACTAAAATGGAATGCTTCTATTCTAGTAATTTCACCGGTTGTCTTATCCCCACATCGGAACGTAACAATGGGAACACTGCTTTTTGGCGGTAGGTTAATGGAGAAGATGGTGGTAGCTATGTGGACGGACCCTGCACAGTGTCCTACCACCACTATTTAAACTGCCGCTTGTGAATTTAGCTCCAGGCGGTGACATTTCTTATCCTCTAAATCAAGTCCAATTTCCTCGATTTTTAGGCTTCCGTAGTCAAACTAGGAACCCTTATAGTTTCGCCATGTTCGTCCACCCGTCCGTCCGTCCGTCCTTCCGTCCGCAGAGCTCAGAGTCTTAGTTCAAGAAAGCTGTAATTTTGGCATGATAGAGTCATGTGTGTCCCCCCCCCCCACCCCTACAGCCAAAATTACAAATAATAGAAATCTGAAAAAAAAGTGAAAATAAAGCGCATATAACGAGTTTAAAAGGAAAACTATCACGACTAAGTAGACATCATTGGTTCTTGAGATACAAGCTATTAAAGTGTTTATACCTTCTAAAATCATCTAAGACGGCACCAAATGACTTCAAATAGAAAATTTGTTATTACTTGTTGATTTTATGTTTACATTGAGAATGTTCCGACATGATCTTGCCCGGATTTTTTAAAGGAACCTAAAACAGACAGCATTAATGGCAGCAAAAAAAACGTAATTAACAAACCTAAGCTGCAGTATCAAGCCGTATTGCAGAAGCATTACTACTGTACTTATTTTGGTGACATTACATAGTCATAAAGATTAGATAACTCCAGAACAACCTCTCAAGTCCTACGTAAAAACATGTCTCACTATATTTACTTTTCAATTTGCTTTTTGTCACTACAGAAGTCCCATTACAGGCGTTGGTAAATATTTTTCACTAGTACAGTGACGAAAAAAGTGTTAAATGGACGGAATAATAGAAAATTGAATATTTCTTTCATAACGAGAAGCTATTATGCGACTTCTTTGAATGAAACCTATAGAATAACTAGTGATAATAATATTGTACTGAGTTTTATAACAAAAAAATAGTCACAGCAATATTAAGAATAGATCGATTTTTAACCGACTTCAAACGATATTATTTTTTATGTATGTTTCCCGAATACACAAAGACCGCTGGACCGATATGTTTTATTTTTTGGTCCCATTTCCAGCACGTCAAGATCTGACGACGGGATGTTGAAGAAATCGAGGGAACTGCTCAAAATATACGTGGACGACATAACAGTATTACGACATACACTAACGGCCGAAACCTATATTCAAACTGCGGATAGATAACGCTTACGTTTACTACTAACGGTTGAAATTTGACATTTGCCCATACAAAATGTGTCAAATTTTAATCCGAAGTAAGGTTATCTGTCCGCGTTTTAAATATAGGGTTTGGCCGTAAGAGGTATAAAATAAAATAAATGTTTTAAAAAACTAAAAACAGTCTTCAAAAAGCAAGAAACAACTTCTTTTAAAATGTTAGGTAAATAGGTCAGTACAACTGAAGTTAGCGTCCCACTATATTTTTAATTAACAGCCGAATTCAGTTGTACTGACCCCCTGACTGATAACCTATAATTTTAAGAGAAGTTGTTTCTTGATTTTTAAAGACATATTATAAGTTAAGTATTAGTTGTTTTCGTCTTCATATTACTAACTCTTATCTTATCAAGATGGTTGTTCTCTATAAATACAATCCTCGTTGTCATTTATGAATTTTGTGATAATGAAATCGCCACTTTCATATAAAAAATGAATTACATAATCAAAATCTCACTGTGGGTAAAGTTTAGTTATTTGGCAGTTGAATGACAGAGGCTCTTCGAAGCAGGTAATGGTTTGCATATCGTACAGTAGAACTATTTGGAGTTTACCACTTACAAAGAGTTTGCCTTCATTTAATTTTCATCTTTAGTCTCATACAAATAAAATAGTTATTACTATATCGGTAAACGTGGCTATCAGTATTCTGACAGTATATTAAAGTTTTATTTATTTATTAAAGACATACCAACAGCATACATATCGATCATTCATTTTATAATCAAGCCTGACAACATTTTTAAAATGTACAATGTGACTACAGGGAAAATTCTGTGCCTCCTGTGACAAGTGATACAACTCGAAAAACACGATTTTACAGGAGAGTGAAAACAAGTTTAAAAAAAATACTGCTCTTAAATGAGTATATTTTTTTAAACATTGCTACCGATTTTCATAACATAGAATATCACTTTATTAACTGGTTTGACAAAAATAATCATACTAGTTATAGATTTTGAGATATTCGAAGAAATATGCTTTATGTATCATTTTACATTTCAGATTGAGCTCCATTAACTCGTGTAAGATGATACTACTTGAATTGTATTATTTAACACAAAAAAGGGGTAATCAAGGAGCTCTGGTGACAACTGATACAACTATTTTTTAAAAGCATTTTTTTCTATTATTTCTGGAGCTAGCGGTTTAACCTTTATACATAAGTTGTAGACAATTGAATAAGTAATTCTGTCTTAAGGCGAACGCAAATAATATAAGGATACTAATAATATAACTTTCGAAATACGCAAAACTGGTTATAAATGATACAACTCAAGTTATATCAAAAGACACGAAATTTTTAAAGGTGTAAAAACTGTGATTAATAATACATTTTTAGATATATCAATAGGCACGAAAAAGAAAAATAACTTTTGATTTTTTGGAGTGCTTTAACTAGAGAAATAGCATTAAACACTGAAAATTTAAAAAAAAAAGGGTCAGTTGTATCATTTTACACAAAAGTATCTCGGGAACCAGAAGGCCTACGAATACGGGAGTTGGAGCAAAAGATGCGTAATTTTTTTTTAAGTTGATTCATGAAAAAACACGAAAATTGCTACAACTCGAGTTGTATCATTTGTCACAGGAGGCACAGAATTGTGCTCTGGTCTGGTAGAACAAAGGCACAATGTACAATGTTACTAAAGGGGAAATTGTGCCCTTGTCCTACCGAAGGTGCGATATGTAAGCCTATTACAGGCGTGTACAGCATTCATATTTCAAGTGCGCGGTTCACATTGTTATAATTTTACTACACTTACATTCAAACATTCGAAATTATAAAAAGTAGGTAACTTAAGGCGAAATTTATATTAAGAATAAAATTAACTACTAATTGACTTCAGTAATTTATGTTTAAATATGTGTAAGTTATCACTAAAGATATCTATATTAAGCATTTTTGAATTCAAATCATTGTATGACGAGACAAGTCGCGGCAGAGGTGAATTGCGGCCTAAATTGGTTTTACAAAAGAGAGTGTAAAATGAAAAAAGGTTTATTGCATAGATTAAACATAACAGTAAAAGTAAATCACTACAGTGGGCCTTGTGCTAGGAATCCCTGTGTTACAGGACCCGGTACGAGGTATATCACTAACAATTCAACTTGTACAGGGTTAAACAGAGATATTGATTAATTCCTTATTTACTAATATTTCTTAATTACTAATTGTGTGTGAGTGTATATGTATGTGTGTTTGCGTTTGTTTGTGTGTGCGTGTATGTGTATTTACGATTGTGGTTATGCTTATGCATTTGCACAATAAATGTAATTTTATAAATATTTTACTTATAGGGTTTCTGGGCAAATGGAATGGTACTGATATAGACAATTTTTCCAGAAGGGTACAGCAGTCAATTCTGTTATTTAATATTTTATATAGAAATAATTGGTCTTGAATTTTACAAAGATCATGCAAAGTGGCCATCCAAAAACGCAATCTTTGCTCATATGGGCAACGGTGTGATATATTCGACGATGTGTAAGTCAGACTTCTAGTAAAGTTGAAAATTAAATAAAGACAAACTCTCTGTAAGCGCTAAACTTACAGCTAGCGTACTATATTCCCTTTTTAGGACTTGACAAAAGCGGGTAGAGAACCCTGTGGGCTTTTGTTTAGTCCAGAATACTCTTTTACTGAACAAATTGTCTTCGCGTGTGATAACCAGAGCCCGGAATTTTCGTAGCAATTTTTATGTGTCATAGGGTCTTCTCGTTTATCGACTTCCGATATACATAATTTTATCGATAAATTGTAGAACACAACACATATCAATGAAGATTAAAAGTAGAGGTAAACAACAGGCGGCCTTATCGCCAAAGAGCAATCTCTTATATATAATTAATGAGCGGTTGCATATGTTAAATAGAAATTTGCAATGAAAAGTTATTAGTTAACAATTCTAAATTTAATCAGTTCAGTTCAGTGTTTTAACATTTATCAATTTCATGTTCAAAGTCACTTTTAGTACTAACAAGTGTTTCATCATTAGTTTATTTAAAAGAAATAGATAGGTAGTCATAATTTTATCTTGTCTCGAAGAGATCGCTCATTCGCGATAAGACTGCATGTTGTTTATTTCTACTTGTAATCATATTTAAAAAAATGTATTCTGTATTTATCGATATACACGACACGTGTATATCGGAAGTCGATAAACGAGAAGTCCCTATGACAGCTAAAAAGTGCTCCGAAAATTCCAGGCTCTAGTGATAACCATGGACTTGTTCCTCTAATACTCGTAAGTCCATGAGAGTGTCTATAAATAGTTTGAAATTAGCGCAATACATCATAAAAAGAGTAAAGGCGTCATTAAAAAATTAGAATTATGATAAGAAATTCCCTTTTTGACCCCCGATGCCAAAAGGGGGGTATTAAGTGTAACGTGTGTGCCTCTGTGTATCTGTGTCGTTGATGGACCGATTTGGATGCAGTTTAAAAGGAAAGCTAGTGTTTATCTGGATAGCTATTAGCTAGGTTTAGTGTAAATAGGTTATGCCGTTTATCCTCGTCACGCCCACCAAATTAGAAACAGGGTATTGACTTCAAGTCACTCGAGAATTTTTAAATCTTAAGTATCCTTTTATTGTACATACATAACATCACGCCTTTATTTCCAGAGTGGGGTAGGCAGAGCTACAGAAATACCAACAATTGTAAAAATAATTGTTTATAATTCTGTAACCACATTTTGCACAAATAGGCTATGAAGTTTACTAGTGTATTAGTGACAGGTTGCAAGCCCATCGCCTAACAGTACTACAAGCCCTTATTCCCTTAGTCGCCTCTTACAACATCCACGGGAAGACATGGAGTGGCACTATTCTAACCCGGCAACCACACGGTTTTATTGTATTAATATTATTTCATTAAATTAACCCCGTGAGACCAGTTGTACTACAGGAGATACATAATCAACGCAAATTAGTTTAAACTATATATATTTAAAGCATAAAGTTCATATTTATTTGTTTAAAATTTGATAAAAGCATATTAATAGCAAATGTAATTGAACCTAATATCCTTGTTGTTAGATTCGAATTTCCACTTGCAAAAAAGTTCCTGTTTTTAGTATGGTGGGCTTTAAGGTAAAACATGTCAACGACCACATCGTTCTCGCTTCTGGGCCTCATTTAACTCGATAAAACCATATTGCCTTTAACGTGTTTTGGTATTGTTTTTAACGCGGCCACCATTAGTGACAAGATAATAAGAGCTATCAAAACGTTGACAATACAGAAACACTTCAAAAGCAAAAAGATTTCACCGAAATATATCTTAGGTTTTGGCATAAACGGTTTTTAAATTAACTTCCAAGGAAAATAGGCACCATTTCTTTTATCTCCAATCACTTAAGTTTATTTTTAGACAACATCGCAAAAAATAACCTTTATGATTAGGTTTTCGTTATTTATAAAAGCATCAACAACCTTCTATTTCAGAGCGACAAAATAATGGCGGATGCGCTTAGAAAAAGATGTGTCGAGTTAGACGAGAGCGAGAAACTCGTGAAACCAGGTGTTTACCATCCACGGAACAGTAAGTGGGTTAGCCAACTTGGCGGAGTATTCTTACAAAGGTCCATTTAGGGGTAACGTGTTAAGGGAGTTAGAAGTTTTGCTAATCTTTCAGGTAGCGTTATTTGACGTAACAACCTTGAACTCACTTTCTTGGTTTTAATTACACCCCCGTTAAAAACAACCTGGCAAGAGTATGTCGGACCATGCTCAGTGTAGGGTTCCGAAGCCAATAAGTTCTAAAAACATAAAAACAACAAGTATATCTCATTTTCTATTTAAAATCATTTGGTGCCGTCTTAGATGATTTTAGTACGTATAAACACATTAATCGCTTGTATTTCAAGAACTAATGATGTGTAATGAGTCGTGATAGTTTTCCGTATAAATTCGTTATATGCGCTTTCATTACAGATATTTTTCTTTTTTTTTTGTATTTGTAGTTTTAATTGTAAGGGACACTTGACTCTAATAAAAATTAGCTCTTCAAAGCTGAACATTTCATAAACAGATCCCTTAATCGTAACATTCACATCGTAATCGTAACAAGACCTATCTAACAACACCCTGGGGTGACGAGAAAAAAAAACATCCCCACGTTACGTGTAGGGGAGGTAGGTACACAAAAAAAACATGATTTTATTTGACTACCTTGTTTGTATGTATGTATGTATGTACCTTGTTGGTGTGACTAATAGTATTCTAGTGCTAAGAATCTCTGAGCTAGGCTACGAACGGACGGACGGACGGACGGACGGACATGGCGAAACTATAAGGAAAAATGGACTACGGAACCCTAAAAATGAAGGTTTATGTTAACCGAGTGTTTCTGTGTATTTATGTTTGTGTATGTTTGCCTATGGCTTCGTTAATGGATGAAATGGATGGAAGCATTTTTTTGAAACTCCCCGAGATATCAACTCTGAAAGAAGGGGTCTAACAATGTTGGAAGTTTGTATTTATACATAGTTATTACTTAGATAATGTCAATATCTGTTTAAAAGTGCAGATCAAGATATACTTGACAATGTATAAGACCATATAATTTAACATGGCACTCAGGTTTCGAACAGTTGGAAGGTGTCTGAAGGCCAAGAAAAATTGGTTGTTCATTCGATGTTAAAAGTGATATGGTTGCGTGAACTAAATAACTGCTGTCATGAGACGGCTGTTAAAAAGGAATGAAAAAGTAAAATATAAACTATTGAATGTTTTAAATTCTGCCAAAAGTGAAACTGGCAATTACACACATAAAAAATATCCTCACATTATCCTAACACTTTTTAATGTATAGCGAAGCAGGAATAGTATACAAAATTAATTATGTAAGCGTATTTTTTATTATTAGACGGAGTGTTAAATAAGTCACTTTATATAATTGGTGATTTTCATATGAATTTTAGTGTTTTGATTCCGCAAAGTATCATCCGACTTCTAAATTTTATGTACACGTAATGTACAAATTATTTAAATCGAGGAGACTTCATGGATTTAATCACCAATGTTTTTATCATGTTAGCTCAGAGTTTTTCAAGTTTCTTCAGTTGAAAATTTAACTCGATCCTTAAGCTGAGTTCCTTTCAGTACTCAATACTCAATATATTTATTGCATACTTTTATTGCTAGGTTCCTTATAATTCAATCTTAATGAATTAATTTACGGTTACATTATTTTTCAGGGTTCATTCATCATAATTCCCAGAGATACAAGCACTTTTACAAACGAGTTGTCTTCAAGAATGGAGAATTCAATATCCTGAAGCATAATTTGAACATAAATAATTTTAGTTGCTTTAACAGTTGGTTCCTCACTATGGTTAAAGCACGATGGAGGTGGACTCTCATCAACTACGTAATGGCTTTCATTGGAAATTGGTTGTTTTTTGGAATCCTCTATTGGTTTTTAGCAATTAAACATGGGGACTTTAGTGACCATGGCCCTATGAATGGCACAGAATGGACACCCTGCATTAGAAATATCTACAATTTCACGTCTGCGTTTCTTTTCAGCATCGAAGTGCATACGACAGTAGCATATGGCCATAGGAAGATAACTTTAGAATGTCCAGAAGCTGTCTTTACCATGTGTATGCAATGCATTGTTAGCTCAATTTTTCAAGCGTTTATGGTTGGTATTCTTTTTGCTAAACTAACTAGACCTAAATCCAGGACGCAGACAATTTTATTTAGCAAGAATGCTGTTATAAGTTCTAAGGATGAAAAAATGTGTATTGTATTCAGAGTAGGTGATATGAGGAAGTCACGAATACTCAATATTAAAGCTTTAATGTATGTTATTAGATTGGATACTGATTACGATTGTTTAGAAGAATTTGAACAAATTTCGCTCGATGTGGAAATGGATGGTTGTGAATCGACTTTTTTTCTGTGGCCAGTTTCTGTCCTACACGTTATTAATAATAGAAGTCCATTGTACAATATTTCTGCTCCAGATTTACTTAACGGTAATTTAGAGATTTTAGTTGTATTTGAAGGTATAATCGAGTCGACTGGTCAACCAGTGCAAGCAAGATCGAGTTATACTTCAAATGAGATATTATGGGGACACAGATTTGTTCCTATGATTAGTTATAACGGTGACAAAGACTTGTATGACGTGGATTTTTCTAAAATAGGTTTAACTGAGCAAGTTGATACTCCTTTATGTTCTGTTGGAGAATATGAACGTATTATATCTAAAATTGAATAAACATGTTTGATTGTTTTACTTCTGACAACCATAGGCTTAATATTTTCAAAGTAAAGGCTAAATTTACATCCTGATGTTGAAAAGGTAATCTTGTTGCCGTATTACCACTGCTTGCAGTTATTTGCCAGTCGAAAGTCTAATTTTATTGCTTGCATTACTGAGAATGACTGTTGAATATTAGTAGAGTTGCGAACCAATACAAATTATGCAGTAGAAATGAAAGTACAGAGTTGGCACGTTTGACCTATCTGAACGCGGGCTTGTTAGGAATCCTCTGCGGTACATCTGGAGTCATTGGTAATTAGACTTCCTGAAGATTTAAATTAATATACTTGTGTTCTATTGTATATTTAGATGTTACAAGTGTTGTTTTACTGCTATTAATTTTAAGTCCGATCTGACTGATCACTAGCTATAGGATACAATATCTTGAGCCTCTCATAATTCATATTTTTATTACAAATGTTACTTTGTCTGGTTACGCTTTCACGGCTAAACTACTGACCCGATCTCGTTGACATGATCGGTCGATGACATTTGGTATGGAGTATTCTATACCGACGGATTCACGGGCTAGTTTATTTATATGGCCATCAAACAATATACCTTATAAAGAGGTTTAGTCACTTAAGCTAACAAGATCTTCATGGGACTACCAGTGAAAAGGATATGTTTGATGCCGTGCGCCTTGGACCCGCTCTCACGGGAGGAAGAATCGATCTATTTACCCAATATATTTAAGTCAATATTTACCAAAACTTTTTTTTATATGTTAAGGAGAAGGCACACGATCACTTAGGCCACCTGATGGTAAGTGGAATCTGAGACCTATAGACATTTGATTTCTCAAGACTATAATCCTAAGACCTCAAATGCGTTGCTAACCCTGAGGACTAAGATGGAATGCCTCTATGCTAGTAATTTCACCGGTTCTTGGCGGGTGGTTAATGGATAAGATGGTGGTAGCGATCCGGACGGACCCTGCACAGGGTCCTACCACCACTAAACGTCGTAAAATCCTTAACATACATACATACATACATACATAAAGTCACGCCTTTATTCCAAGAGTGGGTTAGGCAGAGCTACAGAATTACCAACAACTCTAAAAAACTTCTTGATAATTATTCTGTAACCACATTTTGCACATCAGGCTAAGATGTTTACCAGTGTATTAGTGACAGGTTGCAAGCCCATCGCCTAACAGTACTACAAGCCCTTATTCCCTTGGTCGCCTCTTACGACATCCACGGGGAGACATGGAGTGGCACTATTCTAACCCGGCAACCACATGGAAAAAAATAAACAAATAAATTCTTAACAAAATATTCATAATTATATACGCCCATTGTGAGACCTCTTGGTAATTAATGTAATGGAACGTGCTTAAATAATTTGTATATGTATAGTTTTGTTTAGTTTATTTATTCATCAATGTAATATTACAATATAAATTGCATTAAATGTCAAAAAATATGAAATTACATTGAGATTGTCGACATAATTACTAATAATCAAAGTATACAAAAATTACATTCAAATAATCAAAACAACAACTTTTAAATATCTAGTAAACTTATCCGATGTCAATCAATAGGTATACATAGATTAATAAATGTCAATACAATAATAATTTTACAATTTGAGTTCCATATATTCATCCACGGAGTACAATGGATTATCCAATAAAAGGATAAGGGTAAGGTTAAGGTTAAGGTTATATGGGTAAGGACCGAATAGTTGGACCATAGTTAACCGTAGTTAACCATACAAACAACAAAAGTGGAAAAGTTCCGTCGTGACACGAAAATTATCCCTACAAATGTACGTCTAATTTTCTTGTCACAACGGATAAGTTTCATAGAAAATTTAATTGAGTCAGTTAGCGTGGCCAAATTTTTGTCCTCACCCATGTGACTTACTTGCTGATTTTGTAACAGTTAAATTAGACTAAAGATGGCAATTAACAAAACCACTACTAGTGCTGACTACCTGAGATCTATTCCTCTTCCATCTATTATCATTCACAACTCGATATAACAATTTAATTAATTTCGAAACTAACTTGAAGTTTTACTTACTAATTAGAGCAGTCTGACTTGGACCTTGGGAACCTGAAACTCTAAATAAACCTTACCGGAGCTTTACCGGAGTAAATGACCTTGGATATTATAGTTAGTTGAATAACTATTAATTATTTTAAGTAAATTTACACCTGCCTTGTAAATATTACTTTTATTTAAGATATAATTTTTCATCCTAACTTGTTAGCAATTGTGCAAGACCAACGTGTATTAAGTACTTACCTACGTATTAAAATCGGAAATAATTTATTTTTTCTCTAATTTTTTGAGGTTTTTAGTTCGTCTTTTTTACAAGCTATTTATTAACTTGCAATGTAGGTGGGTCATACACACTCTTAAAAACAAAAGTTGTCTCTCCTTTAGTCAATAGTTAAGAGCTTGTTTGTATATAAGTTTTGTTTTTGATAGGTATGATAGGTCTAAAGCAGTCCTGAAGGTGTTCTTGCGGGAATGGGCTTAGCCAGAAAATTAGGCCTTAAAAACGTTAACTTTCGGTGTGTCCACAGGAAAGACGGTAACCTAAATCTGTGTATGGCCGAGGTATGTATGTTAGAGTCAAATCTTGCAAGGAAGATTTGAATCCACTTCCCGGGGACCAATTGAACTGAACTAAATACTTCGTTTTTGTAAGATGAGAAGAATAACGGACAAATTCGCACATGATTCCTTTAATAACGTAGCCAATTCTGAGAAAATATATTTGTACAAATTCTTGTTATAATTTACTTAGAGTAGAGACAATTGTTTTTTATTTCTAATTTTAACTTCGTTAACGGCAATAACAGGTGCAAAATACGGGTACTTATTCTCATGAAAAAAAAACGACGTAAACGTAACTTTTGATGACAATGCAATAACATGTCACCATCGAGTTGGTCTGATGATAGACTCAGAAGGTGGCGATAGGATCCAGGTCTCTGCTATACTAAACATTGACCCACTGAGTTAGGACTTGGGACTCGTTTGTTTGGACTTTGGCCTCGATAAGAGAATAATGACTTTGTGAAAGTACAGTCGGCAACAAAATCTTGTTACAAAAATGAAATTTTGGACAGAATATTGTGGCTGAGATATTTGCAAAAAATACTTAAGTAGTTCTATTTGGTTTCACTTTGCACTTCCAAATTTCGATAATATCAAATTGGTACGGTGCTTTGAGAAAGAGTCTGCTCGGTGTAACCATATCGCCTTTGGCATGTTACTGCATTGCCAACGCTACGATAACTCTAAAAGAAAATTAAAAGATTCCTACACTAAAAGACTGCGTTCTCAAACGCATTAGCTACTTGTTGCTATTACCAATTTGTTAGGCGCAAGCATTATTGAAAAATTTCATTTCATCAAACTCTATTTTCTGATGAAACTATAATGTGTTTTGAGGTATCTTAAACATTAATTACGGAGGTAAGATGTTAAAAAAAACATGGTTTCAGCAGAAAATAGCGTTCGATGAAATGATACATGCGATGAAAAGTGTTGCGATCGATACCCGATTGAAAAATATGATCGATTGACAAGCTATATGTATAATCTATAGAACAAAATTCTATAGTTTTCAGTAGGTATGTCTGGAAACCTTGTAAAATTATCAAAGATATCACATTCATTTTACAATTTTTTCGCAGCTTCTGTTACATGTATGGTGTGCCCCCTAGAAATTATATTTTTCTGTTATTTAACTACCAAACTAATTAGTGTTACGGCTTATACAAGACACCTATTCTACAAATGTCATCAATATACATTGTAGTTTTTAAATAAAATACCTGTGATATGCGGAGGGACAGACGAAAAAAACTAAGAGTTGGCTTCGGAACCCTAAAAAACAGTCTTTTAGTGAGTAAAATAACATTTAATTCAAAATCGAAGGAAGTTATTATTTTTTCAATTCTTTTCAACCTATTCATCTCTGGCGCAACTCAGGTAGATCCACAAGTGTTGCAGGAGCAATATACTACGTGATCACGTCAGCGTATCCGGCGTTCTAAGTATTTTGGATCTCTGGGATAGAATTGATAGCTTTTGCTTTGAATTGTAATATTTTCGAATTGAACATTGTTTTGTGAAATCCTTGTAAAACTAGAGCTTCGTTTTCGATAGAAAACAAACAGAAAACTTAATATAATAATAATAAATTACGAAGTGTGAGGAACATACATACATAACATCACGCCTTCATTCCCAGAGTGGGGTAGGCAGAGCTACAAAAATACCAACAACTCTAAGGAACATTTTATTTAAAACTAGCGGCCCGCCAGCGTCTTCGCCCCGCTGGAAATTTCTGACTTTCCCGGTGGATTTTTCAGTTTTTTCTTTCGTAAGAACCTTCTCCTTACAATAACAAGCACAATAAAAAAAAAATACCGAAATCGGTTCAGCTGCTCTCGAGATTTGCGCTTAGCAACACATTCAGCGATTCATTTTTATTGTATGAAGGAAAGAAAGAAGGAAAGAAAAACATTTATTCGCAACAATAACACATCAAATAACATAAATAAAAAGCGGCCAAGTGCGAGTCGGACTCGCCCATGAAGGGTTCCGTAGCAGCAAGTAACATAATATAAAAGTTCGTTGTAGCTTTGATCAATGTTTTTATGACGTATTAAAAAAAAACTACTTACTAGATCTCGTTCAAACCAATTTTCGGTGGAAGTTTGCATGGTAATGTACATCATATATTATTTTTACATTTATCATTCCCTTATTTTAGAAGTTACGGGGGGGGGGACACACATTTTTCCACTTTGGAAGCGTCTCTCGCGCAAACTATTCAGTTTAGAAAAAAATTATAATAGAAACCTCAATATCATTTTTGAATACCTATCCATAGATACCCCACACGTATGAGTTTGATGAAAAAAAAATTTTTGAGTTTCAGTTCTAAGTATGGGGAACCCCAAAAATTTATTGTTTTTTTTCTATTTTTGTATGAAAATCTTAATGCGGTTCACCGAATACATCTACTTACCAAGTTTCCACAGTATAGCTCTTATAGTTACGGAATAAAGTGGCTGTGACATACGGACGGACAGACGGACAGACATGACGAATCTATAAGGGTTCCGTTTTTTGCCATTTGGCTACGGAACCCTAAAAAAGCTAAAAAAGAACAGACAAGGGATATTTGTCGCAAAACGGTCCCAACTATATAGAATTTAATCAATGGTTTTCTTCTTGTTAAGGTATATTTCGCCAATGTCGAGTTGTTCTAAAACTTTCCCATGAACTAATTAGAGAAATAAGTCTATGTATATCACAAGTGAGGACAATTATTATTTATTGTTCGTTAAAAGAGTAGGTATTTATCTCTTGTGGACTAAACGAAAGCACATGGCGTTAGCACCACGCGCTTCTGTCAAATCCGTAATCAACAATAAAATTTGGTTAAGTACCTAACAATAATATTTCAATAGCCATATTTTGTAGCCAAGAAATGGGAAAATCGCAAGTGTTTTTAATGTTCTATTACTATAACTATTATAAGACAGTATAACGTCGGGTCGATACCAAAACATCTGAATTTCTCTATATATTTTTTAACATGTAGGTATATGTAACAAACCTTCATCTATCCAACTCCTTATTTCTTGTTTAATGGCTGTTACTCCCTGTTTTAGCAAGTCGTATTTTGCCAATACGAGTAGACAATCACTATATAATCACAATCACAAGATAATTTTAGACAATCACTATGAAAACTTATTAGACGAATAAGATCTGTCAAGTTCGTCAAACTACTTTGGTAGAAATAAAAAAACTCTGGGGGATTTGTCAGCGCGTGGCAGCTACCCCCGTAAAATTACTTGTTTTATTTGTTATCTACAGTGAAAAGGAATGTCATGTGTTAGTATTGACTTCTTTCGAGGACTTGACAGTAGCGCATTGAACTAACCCCATGAGCTTCTGTATAGTCCACAAGAGACAATAGGTACTCTTTTACCGAAAAATTGTCCTCGCGTGTGATATCCAAGGACTTATTTTTCTAATAGATTCATGGTGATTGTCTAAAACTCGATTGGCAAATTAAACCTTGTGTAAACCAGGAGTACCAGGAGTATAAGACGTCCATTAAAAAATATACCCGGACAAGTGAATTTTTAAGCAGAGTAGTTTAACAGTTTAAGTTTCGTATTGAATAATAACCTCGACGATATCCACACGATGCCTAAGCTTAGTTGTTAGTGATAAAGCTAGACTAGTGGTCCCGGGTTGAATTCCCGGTATCGGTAAATATTTGTGCGATGATCACGAGTATTTTTTTCAGAATCTTGTATGTTTTTTGTGTATTTAAATACCTATTTATTTTTCTGTCTAAAACAAGCCCAGAGTTTAGTTTGGGACTAGTTTTAAACCGACTTCAAAAAAAAGAGGAGGTTCCCCCCCTACACAAAGACCGCTGGACCGATTGGAAATATATTTCACATTTCCAGTACTTCAAGATCTGACGATGGGATAGAGAAATCGAGGGAACTCCTGAAATATTGTAGGAATAAATATACGTGGATGATTTTATTCATTCCTACTGTATTCTTATTATGGTCACTAAAACGTATGAAATATAATAAATGTTTTAAAAAACTCAAAAAAAAAACAAATCGTTTATTCAGTAAATAGGCCACCATAGGGCTCTTTTACACGTCGGTAATATGAAGCGAATTTACTAGCGCTTCAGACAAGACCATCAATACAATACAATACAATACAAATACTCTTTATTGAACACCAAAAATAAAAAATAAAAACAGAACATGGAACAGTACATTTAAATCATAGGTATACAACAGGCGGTCTTACCGCTAAATAGCGATCTCTTCCAGACAACCTTGTAAGAGAAGTAACTGAGGACACATATTCATGGCAGGGGGTGTAAACTAATTCGTTTAGAACTCAAACTAAATAACTACACGAAACAATTAAATTATTTCAATTTTGAAATTAGAACTATTTATAAATATACTAAATATAAATACATAAAATAAATAATTGAATAAATACATACTAAATACATATAATTATACATCTATATAATATATACATACATACATCCTCCAAAAACAGCCAAACAATGACAACAGACGAAGCATGAGATATAACAAAGAAAAAAAGTAAGGGAGATAATAGAAAGACTACGGAAGTGACAGAAAATGATCCTTTAGCTTGCTTTTAAAAATGGCAACAGACTTAGCACGTCGTACCTCCACAGGCAAAGCATTCCATAACCTTATCGCCTTGATGGTAAAAGAATTTGTGTAAAATTTAGAGGAAGAAAAAGGAACTGACAGGAGAAGGTTTTGGGACGCTCTAATAGATTTAAAATAATTGAACCGCTCCTTTAGGTAGCGCGGGGTTGCAGGGTTGAAAAGAATGCTGAAGAGGAGATTTAAAATGTGAAAGTTACGACGAGCACGGATTGTGAGCCACTTGAGCTGATTGCGAAAAACGGAGACGTGGTCATACTTGCGTAACCCAAATATGAACCGTATGCACAAATTCTGAATACGCTCAAGCTTATCTAGTTGCTCCTCAGTGAGATCCAAATAGCACACGTCAGCATAATCTAGAATAGGAAGCAGTAAACTTTGAGCAAGCGCAATTTTCGTGGCAAGAGGCAGAAAGTTCTGAAGCCGTCTGAGAGAACCTACAGCTGCAAACATCTTCCTGCTAGTCTCACTAACTTGAGGTGCCCATGACAAAGTGCGGTCCATGATGACACCCAGATTCTTAACCTGGAGAGAGTAAGGTATCAGAACACCGTCGAAAAAAACTGGGGGAAGATTCACAAAGTTGACTCTAGAAATTAGTTGGGAGCTGCCAATGACGATCACTTGAGTTTTAGAAGGGTTTACTTTTAGCCCAAACGCATTGCTCCAACTCAAAATTCGTTTCAAATCTTCATTGGCAGCGTCAACCACAGAAAAAAGATCGTCAAGCGTACCCTGAGTATAAATTTGAAGGTCGTCAGCATAAAGGTGATAAGAAGAGAGAAGGTTTTGTGTAATGGAATTAATAAAGATAGAAAAAAGAAGCGGAGACAGCACGCCACCTTGCGGAACGCCGGCCAGCGTGCTGCACCATGAAGATCGAGAATCACCTATCTTTATTCGCTGCCGACGACCCATTAAGTAGCTATGAAACCATTCAATTACCGCAGGAGATATGTTAAGGGAGCGTAGAATTCCAAGCATTATGTCAAAATCAACGGTATTAAAAGCATTACTAAAGTCTAGCAGTGTCAAAATCGTTAGTTAATCATCATTGCGGAGAAGAAGAAGCGCCAAGAAACTCCAGCAGAAGGTCATTTTTTCAATCAAAAAGTACGGTAATACTTAAAAAAAGGTTACATTACAAGTACTTAATAAAGTAATAAATCATAATTATTAAAGCTATTACAAATGTAAGGCTAATAACATTGAACTAAAAATAATTAGTCTAGGAGAACAACACGACGAGGTCTCTACGTCAAAAGCTATTACTAGAATAATAAACTAAAAACCGTCTTCAAAAAGCAAGAAATACCTCCTTTTAATAGTAGTTTATGCGACAGTCGTATAAGAGAGGTCAAAAAAGACGAGTGGTGTGGTTACGATGTAAGCCGCAGGCGAACATCGTAAAGCAAGACGCCACGAGTATTTTTTGACTTAGTTATACACCGTTGCATACAATACTTTTTCTACGACTAGGTTTCAAATAAAATGCAAAATTAAATTAAAAACATTTCATTTATATATGTACCTAGGTTAGAATACGAACGAACGAAGCACAGAACAACAAACTAGCGGGAAACATTCGAAAACGACAAAATATGTGTCTATGGTTAACTTTGTATTTAAATTGATGTGCACTTGCCAGGTATTAAATATATTAAATATTAAAAAAAAGTTGCACAATCGATTTAACTTGTGAAATAGGGACTAAAAAACACCTAATGATTTGAGAAATTAATTCTTTCACCTGATTGGTCAATTTTAATATAGCTGCATTCTGGTTGGTTGATACCATGTCTTTTTTTAGAGTTAAATTAGTAAAAGAGTTGACATACCAAAAAGAACCTAACGTTCAGATTGACAGTCAATGTGTATTGTGATTGGTGGATTAATTTGGTGAAGTATTTTGATTGGTCAAATTAACCTAGGTGTAAGCTTTGGCAGCTAGGTTTGTCGTTTTGGCTCAAAAAAGCACAAGTCCTGTTAAGGGGAATAGACTAGATAGCCTTTTTTACGGAATGTTCGGCGGACATATTATCTGTATTCTTATATTAGTGTTCGTGACTATATAAATGACAGATAAAAGTACAGGAGTAGGAAAAATGATATTATAGGTCAGTCCATCTGAAGTCGGCGTCCTACTATATTTTAACCAAAAGCCGAAGTCAGTTGGACTCACTTATTAACCTACCGTTTTAAAGGAAGTTATTTCTTGCTTTTTGAAGACGGTTTATATTTGTGTAAGATTGTCCTCTGATATTAAATTTATAGGTATCGGAACCACTTTTAACGCCCATTATACACACTGTGTTAGTTGTAAAAACTAAAAAGCGGCCAAGTGCGAGTCGGACTCGCCCATGAAGGGTTCCGTAGCAGCAAGTAACATAATATAAAAGTTCGTTGTAGCTTTGATCAATGTTTTTATGACGTATTAAAAAATAACTACTTACTAGATCTCGTTCAAACCAATTTTTGGTAGAAGTTTGCATGATAATGTACATCATATATTTTTTTTAGTTCTATCATTCTCTTATAGAAGTTACAGGGTACACATTTCAACACTTTGGAAGTGTCTCTCGCGCAAACTGTTCAGTTTAGAAAAAAATGATGTTAGTAACCTCAATATCATTTTTGAAGACCTATCCATAGATACCCCACACGTATGGGTTTGAAGAAAAAAAAAAATGAGTTTCAGTTCTAAGTATGGGAAACCCCCAATTTTTTTTTTTTGTGTGCAAATCTTAATGCGGTTCACAGAATACATCTACTTACCAAGTTTTAACAGTGTAGTTCTTATAGTTTCGGAAAAAAGTGACTGTGACATACGGACGGACAGACAGACAGACATGACGAATCTATTAGGGTTCCGTTTTTTGCCATTTGGCTACGGAACCCTTAAAACCGGGCAGAGCAATCCCGGACCATGCTCGGTGTAGGGTTCCGAAGCCGTTATGTACTACAAAAATAAAAATCAACAAGTAATAATTAATTTTCTATTTAAAGTCAATTGGTGCCGTCTTAGGTGATTTTAGTAGGTATAAATACTTTAATCGCCTGTATCTCAAGATCCAATGATGTCTACTTAGTTGTTATACTTTTCCTTTATAATTGGTTAAATGTTCTTTCATTAAAGATTTTTTCTGATTTTTAAAAGACCTATCTAACGACACGCCATACTATAGGGTAGACGAGAAAAAAAAATATCCCCACGTTACGTGTAGGGAAGATAACCTAAAAAAAATATTTTTTTTACATTTTATTGTACCACTTTGTTAGCGTGACTAATATGCATATTTATGCCAAGTTACAGCTTTCTAGTTCTAAGAGTCTCGGCGCTAGGCTGCAGACGGACTGACGGACGGACGGACATGGCGAAACTCAAGGGTTTTTTCCTAGTTTGACTACGGAACCTTAAAAATTTGTGAACAAGTGATGACAGATTGCCGCTAAAACAAAGTTTGAATTTAACAACCAGGTCCCAAGGAACTTCCCAAGTCCCGTACGTTTTTACACTTCCCCTTACCGATCAATTCGATTGATAACCTGGATCACGTCTGATAATTGGATCACCTTAACTTTGCCTATCGACCGGTGTCTAAATCTACTTATAATTATAACAAAAGCCGTCGCAAATGAGCCGTTAAACAACAAACACACAAAGTTGAAATTAGGGCGACGTATGGCGAGGCAATACGATACGTGACTTTACCTGCAAGGGTGTATCCGCGTTGTGTTCGGTCTGGGACAAAACCTCTATCAATTCTGGCAAAAGTTATGCTGAAAACTGTTTGAGGTCAAGTAAAACAACACTACTTTCAAGTTTTTATCAAGAGTTATTGTTACTAACGAGTAGTTTTTGTGTTGTTGCTTTTGAAAATTGAATTCAAAACTATGTATCTTAACAGTATTTATTGATACATATTGCTTTATCCTTACAAATACTACATAAAACCACCAAGGTCTAAAGAGTAAAAATTTATCAAACCTAGTGAAATATTTTTTTTTAAATTATTACTGTGTTTATCTCTACTATTCAGTCATAGTCAAAGATCTCTTAAGTTATTTTTTAAAGATTGGCTAGTAGCCATTTTTTTTCCAATGATGATGATACTTTTGGATCAGTAAAACAATTACAACCTTAATACATTATCATTTATATAGTTTTCTAAATATTTAAGCCTAGAGCTTAGTTTAGGACTTGGTAAATGTGTGTGAGATTGACCTCTGTTTTTTAATGTTTTTTATTGTATCAATTGTATTACATTATTATATTATGTTAAAAGATCGCAAGTGTATTACTTATATCCCTCTGCAACTGAAGTGACTTTTTAGAAACATTCTACTGAGGTGGAGCCTGTCAGACGTCATTTTTTGATAAAAAAAAAACAGAAAAAAATACTAATGCGTCAATGATAAGTATTTTTTATTTAGTATATAGCATGATTTTGTAATTTTCATGTGAAATTTATAATTAACATGTATATGGGCGTGTAAATAAATTAAAATAAAAAACAATAATTAACTTGTATAAAGTAAAAAAAAACAAGAATTTTTAACATAAGTTATTTTATAATGCCCTGAGTCTTTAGAAGGAGTTACTGAGCGATGCAGAGCTATTTCACGCTATAAGGCGTTTTTTTTTAGCGTTGTTGATCAGTCGCAGAGGGATATCGAGCATAATGTACCTAATTTGGCTTATGAATTTTATCAGTGATTTCCGGGCATAATAGGACTCTCTGATCTGTTCTAAATTGAAGCTTCATTTTTCAAGAAAAATGGTAACCCTAGCGTATAACGTGACAGATCCGTTTGAATTTAGAATTTACATTTAAATAACCATTTAGACGCTGCTTTGTAATTTCTAACCTCCTATCTTATGTTTTAAAAGGATATTAATAAATGTTGAATATGTCCACACGTGCATTTTAAGGCTTTTTCTCTTAAAATGTTACAAAGAATGTTTCTATTAATGTAAAAAAAAAACAATATAAATTTAGACTTAGTTACTATTTTTAGCATGGCTTAGCTTAGTACATTATAAAATGATATACTTCAGTTTAATTTACGTAAGTGGTTAAGAATTATTTTGTATACTTACCTAATTCATTTATTTAGTTTATACAGTTTCCGTAAACTTTTTTTTTGTACTCATGTCTACTCGTTGCCACTTTTTGCTATCTTATTTTCCTTAATCAACCAAAAGTTAGCTGGAAGACATTACTTAAAGGGATAAGTTCGCTTTTGTACGTTCCGCGATAAAGTTTCTCTCGCCGTAAACATTGTCCGATTTTTAATTTATTTTTTTATATTTTGTAGATATTATAAAAGAACTAGGTTCCTTTCGAAGAAAATATTTATTGCAAATAATAAAACAAAAACGAAAACGTACAGACCTAGTTTTTATGAGGACTACAAAAAAAAATCGCGTAAATTGGATTAGATTTAGGGGGTGAAAATCGTTATCCCGCTTTTTTGACAGCTACACGATCGAGGCATCGCTTCATAGTCCTCTTAATAAAGTGTTAAGTTTACATACATACCTACACATAAATCCGTAAAACACACACCGTCAAAAAGACAATTAAACGTAACCTTTAAAGCGGGAATTCTCCTCTCAGAGTGATAAGGAAGCCGTCAGTAATCAAGTCGAGCTGAGGAACGGAATAAAGCGCCTTAGCACTAGCCGCACTAACGGACGCGGCGATAAGCTCGCACCGTCCAAGTAACAAGATCACGATTAATATCGTCGAAATCAGGGCTCGGCTACCGGTAAAATTTTCAAACCGTTATTTTGTACTTGGCGCAAAACCTTTCCATTTCGGTTCCGTTCGCATAAACTGGGTTTTTTACCGGTTTTTGGAGAAACTTTTTCGAAGTAACCGGTTTTGAGCTAAAAAACCCGGTTAATGAAGACGCAGGTCACGCACCATAAACAAGCGCCGCTTTGTGTTTTTATTCAGTGCAAGCTTTTGGTGTTTCGACTGGCCGCTTGTGGAATAAACCGGTTCATTAAGGTTATAATAAAGATTTCAAAACCTTCGCGTTCTTTAGAAAAGTTTGGAGCAAAACCGAAATAAACCGGTGTTAACCGGAATTTTCAAAACCGGGCTCGGGTTCATTGAGATTCAACCCGCATGCTTTTAGCGTTGCATTGTGTCGATGCAATACTCATAGCTCCCGACTCAATAACGTGAATAAAAACTCGTCAATGTATTGCTACTAGCATGCGAGCTAACGACCAATAAAAAAGGAGCCTTTAGTGAACCATCCATACTAATATAATAAATCCAAAAGGGTGTCTGTCTGTCCGTCCGTTACCTCTTGATGCTCAAATTGCTAAATCGATGTAGATGAAATTCGGTATTCAGAAGGACACAGGATAGTTTTTATCCCGGAAAATTGTACAGTTCCCGAAGGAGCAGCGGTATACTACTTCTACGCAGACGGAATTGCGGGCAAAAGCTAGTAAGTATATTTAAATAATAGAACTGGGTTTGGCATTATTCTTTAGATAAAAAGTGAAAACTTAGACCATTAAAGACTTTTTAGACACTTCTTGCTGCCTACCTATATTCAGCTCCCGTATAGGCCCGCAACTCAAAACTTAGAGGCGTTGCTTGTTCGAAAACACTGTTATGTCTTTAAAGCGAAAAAGTTTTTGAGATGAGGAAAAAAGCCGTCAGTAATCTAGCTGCGCCTTAGCTTTTTATTCCATTCCTCAGCTCGGCTTAAACGAAGACTTGAATTATTAATACAAATTCAAGTGGTCGAATTCGACAGGTTTAAAATTATCGTTCGTTTAATTCGTATTAACGTATTCAAGAGCTCAATTCTACTATAACCATAGTAGTTTTGACATGTTATCATATTCTCAACATTACGATAGCTGTTGTTTACTAGACAGTAATGGTGGCCGAGTTAAAAACAATACGATAAAATTATCGATTATCGATTACTTTACCGCTTAGAATAGAAACCGTGATATTTAATTTATACGTTACAAAATATGTCAGTCACAATCAAATATGAATAAAGATATTTCTAAGCACGCTTAAGCTTCTCCCTTGCACCGTCGCAGCGGAGTCCTGCCAACAATATTGTACAACTGACTCGGTCTTTGGCAAAGCAATTTAGGTGCCAAGTTTTGTGACAAAAATACCAAAATTCCTCGGGAATTCTCCTTTTACTAGTCAGCGGAATTGGTTAAGTGTAAACATGATATTGAGTTATGTTCTGCGTCCAAGTGCTTGACAATTAATTTCTGATTAGACGAGTTTGGATTTGCTAGTCACCATCATTTTCAGCCTACATCCATCCACTGCAGTTCCTTGTGACCTTCAGGTCTCTTAATTTTCACGCTACTGCCCGGTCATGTTTTCCTCGCTGGGAAAATGCATTCAAGCCACCACCGAGGTTCGGTAGGGGAAGGAATGTGCAGACACCGTTATCGGAGGTAACATTTCGTAGCTGGACTTTCTTAGGTATGGGTAAAAATAAATTTTGAAGCCTATGTCGATAGTTTTTCTCTACCATAATGATTGGCTTAGACAGAAAATTAAGTTTTTTATTTTGTTTATTTTATATACTAGTCTGGGGGTGATTCTCTCAATACAGCGCTGCATCGATCTCAAAGATGAATTTTATCTGGCAAGATTAAGAAGTCTCGTCGGAGCGTACAAAACACATTTTAGCGCGTGCCTTCTTAATTAGAAAGAAGAAAAAAGAAAACAACTTATTCAAATTAATTAGGCAGTTTTATACGACTCACTTGCCTGCTGCCTTATTGAGAAGGCACGTGCTAAAATATGTTTTGTACGCTCAAACGAAACTTCTTAAATGCCAAATAAAACTTCGCCTTTGAGACCGACGCAGCGCTGTGTTGAGAGAACCACCCCCCAGAACCCCGAAACGTTTAAAAAAGTAAACTTGTAACTGAACAATAGTGAAATAGTAACCATAGTGTTTTTATTCTACTTATAGCGAATTCTGCTTCTGATGACATAGATTATCATGGAACGTAAAAATTTTACATTTTTGTGTAAAAAATTGTATATAAAACTAATTGTATGGAAAAGCTAAGAGTATCGATATCGACATCGTAAATATTTTTACCCGTGCCTAAGAAGGTCCAGCTAGCAAATTGCACCTGCGATAACGGGGTGTAAAATGTGGGAATCGATGGGATACCCACTAAAAACCCAGGAATTCACCCTCCACGCCATTGTTGGCCAGTGGCGCATGTTTTACTTGCGCTTTCGACCTCACACTGTCTTGCTATTAACAAAAGGCAGTAATTCAGACAATAATCCTGTAGCAAATGCAACCTTATTTACTAACAGGAGGGGATTGAATTTGCTTTGGCTATTGCATGTGAGATACCGCCTTGTGAGAGCAGCACAATCAGGCGCACTCAGTGTGATCTGACATTGAACGAGCGCCCCGGGAGAATTCAGGGTGCTCACAGTCCAGTAGACCTAAGAAAAGACGATAGACCCCCCGATCCATTATCCGCAGAAGATAGGGAGAGAACGGCGCACCGTTGTTATAGAGTTCCATAGTCAAACTAGGAACACTTATAGTTTCGCTATGTCCGTCCGTCCGCAGCCTAGCTCTTAGTACTAGATAGCTGAAATTTGGCATGAATATACATATTAGTCACGCCAACAAAGTGTTAAAAAAAATCTTGAAAAATAAACTGTTTTAGGGTACCTCCACGCTACACGTAACATGGGTATGTATTTTTTTTCTCGTCTAGTCCATAGTATATGGTGTCGTTGGATAGGTCTTTCATCTTGCGGGTTTGTGGAAACAATTTTTCGATTAAGTGATCCGTTTATGAAATATTAGGTTTAAAGCGCTAACTTTTGCTAGAGTAAAACCTACAAATACTAAAAATTGGAAAATAATAATAATTAAAGAACATAATTATAACGAATTTTAGAGGAAACCTATCACAACTAAGTAGACATCATTGGTTCTTGAAATACAGGCGATTTACACCTACGAGTACTAAAATCGTCTAATACGGCACCAATCTACTTTAACTAGAAAATTAGTTATTACTTGTTGATTTTTATGTTTGTAGTACTTAACGGCTTTGGAACCCTACACTGAGCATGGTCCGACATGCTCTTGCCCGGTTTTTCATTACTATAAGTGTAGCTTTGACAATAAAGTAAGTCAGTTTTTGAATACCTATTTCATTGAAAAACCTTTCAACAAACGTATCTTTACGCAGAACTAACAAGTTTTTATGGTGAAAATGTATTGATTGACATTAGGCACAATGACTGAAATTTAAATCCAAAAATCAAGTATACGCATAAAAATATTTAACAGGAATCGGCTGATTGTTTTCAAAGTTTCTTTTTTTCAATTATCCTTTTCATTTTCTGGTTTAATATAATTATGACAACAAGTGTGTATAAAATATTAGCGTACAAAAACAGATCCGATATGATTCAATTTACTTGAGTTATGCAATTAATTTCAATTCAATATTTTTTGTGACGCGGGAACAAAAATAAGTGGATAGTAATATTATTATGTACTTGAAGCAAAATTACTTAAGTAATCTACATATTTCCAGAGTAAATACCTATAACTAATAGCAGTTTTCCTCTGTTTTTACAAAATTAAATCAGGTTAAGTCAATTTATTTTATTTACTGTAGCAGCCATAAATTTTAGTGGATTAATACAGACAAGGTTATGAACTTGATTAACTATTTTTAACAAAATAAAATTATTATTATAGATATAGGTAGGTACGTATATGGTTAAGATACAAAGAAATCGTAATTTTCCTGGGAAAATGTTAAACCAATGCTAAACTTGTTTGTTGCGTGTTGATAAATTAATAACAGCATTGTTTTACTGCTGCCTATATTATCATGATTCAAAAACTTTATGATAGTACTATATAACCAATTGACTCCTGTATCAAAGTTAATTTGATAAATAGGTTATAAATATGGCTAACATAAAAAAACCACTCACGCGACGAGAAATGCCTTTCCATGAAATTAAATTCGATAAGCGATACATTAAATGAAGTGACGAATTACCATAAAACACCATTTAGCCTGATATCTAATTATTTACAAAAAAAAACGTAATTGACAAGAGGAACTTCAGGGTTGCGCAATGTATCAGAATCGACTTCTTGTCTGCTTGGTACTGTAGTTGTATTAACTAGACCATCAAATCCGATGATGATCGCTGTTTGGAATATTAAATGAGCCGTGCTGTTTCTCAGATCAAACAATCGTGGGACCAATCAGACTATGACAATAAGACCAACCCGCCGGGATCAAAACACATAAATATTTTATATTTCTATCTGCGCCTACTCCCAAATTTGAAATGTAAATAACTTTCGCTTACCGCTTCGTTTATACGAAAAACTTTCTGAAAGAAAATGGCTGTTGATAGGAGAGTACTGAGTTTCGACGGGGTAGTCGTGTTAATAGTTTTCTTTTTTTCAAACCGACGCACGCGCATGAAGAGGATGCGAATGAAATATTCACCTGGCATTTCAAGGGGTCTGCCTACCCCAATGGGAGACAGGCGTCAAGTTATGTATGGCTCAAAGAAGTGTTTATTACTACTTGTCTTTTGTCTGCGCTTCCATCCTAAATGTTTATCGCTACTCCTTTGAAAGCTGTTCGGTTTTTCAAAACAAAAACTGAAATGTGTTTCGTAAAGTTTTTAAAACTAATTGTATCTTTCGATTTTACAAAAATGACATAAAATCTACGTCGTTTAAAATCTACTTCATTTTTATGTTTTTGTTCGAAGGTCATCCAAATGCAGTATTAAACTAAACCCTAGCCAAAGGATCAAAGGTTTAACGTATTATGTTTTTTCGATAAAATAACATTTAATTTTCATTAGAGCTAAAAAAATGGTGATTCTGAATTCGCCTATAATTTTATTTGTGTTTGTTATTTGATGTTTCTGCCAATTTTCAACCGATTTTGATGATAATTCTTTTATGAGTATGGAACCTGAATAATGTCAAGGGTGATCTTATTTAAATTCTATCAATATTTGATCATGGGGTCTATAAAACGTCAACGGAACTTATTAATAACTAGGAATCAATTCATTACATTTTAAACATTTGATTATTTAAATAAAGTATCAAACTCAGGACTGTGTAATTAATCAAAAATTTAAGTTTTTGCTTCGGTTCTAAGTTCTTGTTCTAAGAAAATCCAAGTGGCCAGTATCAAACTAAGCCCTGGCCAGTAAATCTGGATTGCGCTCAGTCTAAACACGTAACAGCTAATGGCGTTCTCTGGTTTGTGAGCGTTCATTGCTCAGCGCTGGAGATTTTTTAAAGGGATTCAGCTTTTAAGATTACTGGAAGCTAATTTAGACATATATGAGAGTTGTGTCAGACGCAAGATTCTATTTTTTATTATTATTAACTATATTTTTTTATTTAATTTTATAACTTTGTCTGCATTTAAATCGCAAAAAAAAACTTCCAGAATGTTTTTTGCACTTCCCACAGAAGCATTCAAACCTAGCCACACTGATTGAAATATGCGTCAGTCCTGGAAACAAAATGGCGTTCTGGGAATCAAAAATTCTGCATAACCTGATTCGGCGAAACGAAATAAGAGGCCGATAGTGAAAATTACATTTTGGCTCATGGTGATTATGATCATAATGTATTTTTAGGGGTGCTCGTTGTTTCAAATAATGTTTATTGGTCATAAAGTCATAATGTCTTTGTCTTTGCTTGCGTATTGATAGATATAATTTATAAATTGCTGGAACCGTAATGTTTATTAAATATCTAACATGGCTAGGTTAGGTTAGTTTGATATAGAAAAGTTCAGAAAAATTAACAGTTTCTTAAAACATTAGTAAATACATACATACATACATAACATCACGCCTTTATTCCCAGAGTGGGGTAGGCAGAGCTACAGAAATACCAACAACTCTAAAAAGACTTGTTGATAATTCTATAACCACATTTTGCACAATCAGGCCAAGAAGTTTACTAGTGTATTAGTGACAGGTTGCAAGCCCATCGCCTAACAGTACTACAAGCCCTTATTCCCTTAGTCGCCTCTTACGACATCCACGGGAAGACATGGAGTGGCACTATTCTAACCCGGCAACCACACTGGGCAAATACATACTTAGTATAAAAAAACTTATATTAAAATAAATAAGGTACAAAGGCGAACTTATTTCTTTAAGAGATCTCTTCCAGCTAATAATTGAGATGTTATGACTTGCGATCATTATGAACTTTAAAACATTTTGACCAAATATAATTATGACAGACATTATATAGGTCCATTGTTAGGAATCACTCCATTATCAGTTTTTCAGTTCACCAGTTTTCTGTTCAGATTGTAACTCTTTCTTATTAAAAGCTTAACAATTAATTATTTTCGTCATAAACAACCTTCCTGTTAACCATTTGTATCTTCCCATTCCAATGACTGTTCAATTTGAAATATGGAATTTCCAACTCCGTAAACCCTTAGCATCGGACTATGAAATGTCATCTCGAACTATGCACAACTCGGTCTGAACTATGTCGTTACAGCGATGATATTCCAACTATATAGGACCTCAACTATATACTTGGTTTTTGTCCCTGAAATTTTAGAAGTCATAAATCATTTTAACTGCAATACTGTTAACTGTTTAGTGTTACTATTAGAACTTTGTGGGTGTTACGGCTTTTTGTTCATGATTATTGCTGTCGGATAGAATTGGTGTGGTCGATTCGAAAGGTATGTTTTAAAAATAGAATGTTGAGGGAGATTCCTCAACATTTTTGTTTTTGGATATTTTTTACTATGACAATATGGAAAGAGAAAAAAATCTGCATCGGAACATAATTAAGTTTAACATACTATGGAATAACTTTATTTACAAGTGTGGTACAAAATTGATCATATTGCCAACTACATTTTAAACAACGCTCTTAAATTCAAAATTCAAAAATTTATTTGCTACTGGCCTCTCATACATGTCTTTTTTTCCAATTTTTACGTGAAGGACTACAGCATTAATGTTGATCCTAGTATTTAGGGTCCTGTATTTGCTGTTTTTAAATTATATTTTTGTTATATTGAATACATTTCCATACTGATATTATAAATGTAAAAGTGTGTTTGTTTGTTTGTCCTTCTTTCACGGTTAAGCCGCTGAAGCGGCGTTCCTTCTCAACATTGTTCTCCTCTTGGGAAGCACTGGTAGAATTTTAACGTGTAAAAAGTGCCCCTGCGGCGTTTTTTTACAGATTTCGATAAAATTTGAAATAGAGATAACTAAAAGTCCCGGGGTAGGACATAGAATACTTTTCCTCGCTAGTACTTTAATACATTCATTTATCCAAAACTCATGCTGCAAATAACATAAAACCGTTCTCTTAAACACACATTATAACAAAGATGACTTACACGGCATCAAATGTAAAAACTCCTGCTTTTTCACAATGAATAAAATGGAAATCTAGCCTTATTTCCCTCACAGAGGCACATCGAGAACCTCTATAAATACAGTTGATATAAGACCCTCTGAGTGAACAGTGCATTAGTACTGCCCAGTTTACGGCGGACGGTTGGCTGCATTGCTTTGTGTAAACTAAGGAATGAATAAATGAATACCAGACATACTATTGAATGATATAATGGTTTCAAATGCATATTGTAAAACTGAGTGGTATTAGAACATTGTTGGCGGTAATTCAAAGTGCTTAGCTTAATAGGTTGATTTTTACCAGCGATTTTTAGGGTTCCGGAGCCGAATGGCAAAAACGGAACCCTTATAATTTCGTCATGTCCGTCTGTCCGTCTGTATGTCACAGCCATTTTACTCAGAGCCTATTGGCACTATATATAAATGAAGTTTGGAGGATAGATGTATTCTATGAACCGCTATACAATGATGTAGTAAAATTGAAAAAAAAATATTTAGGGGTGGCACTCCATATATGTAACTATGGGACGAAAATTTTTTTTTGAGTTACATCAGCGTGTGGGGTATTTTTAGATAGGGCTTCCAAAATGATACAGAGGCTTTTAAGTGACTTTTTTACGCAAGTGAACAGTTAGCGAGATATACGCTTCTAAAGTCGTAAAAATTCTGTCCGGGTGGGTAGCTTTTGAGCTGTTAAATAGAACATTCTAATAAAAATTACAGTAGTAGAACATACGAAATACTTCCAACCAAAATTGTTTTGAACACGATACGCTGTGTAGTTTTTGAGATTTTAATAATAATTAAAAAAAAAAATTAACCATGAACGTTCATCCCAGCTACGGAACCCTTCACTGTGCGTGGTCCGACATGCACTTGGCCGGTTTTATTGAGAAGGTTTAAATGGAATATTTGTATTTGCAAAGTGACCCCATCTCGAGCACATAATTTACATTGTCCAAATTTAGTGTAACAAGACCTGTAGATTGGCATGCAGTCCGATCCCATGGAGCATTATAGTTAGGACCCATGTTAAGATAGAAACCATTGCAACCATTGCATTATAACATTATTATTGCATTATTATTGACGACACGCTAGCCTCGTTGGTAGTGACCCTGCCTTCAAAGCTGGAGGTCCTGGGTTCAAATCCCGGTAAGGGCAGATATTTGTGTGATGAGCACGAGTATTTGCTCCCGAGTCTTGGATGTTTTCTATGTATTTAAGTATATATTTCTCTACATAAGTATGTTTATCGTTATCTAGTACCCATAGTACAAGCCTAGAGCTTATTTTGGGACTAGGTCAATTTATGTGACATAGTCTTGTTATATTATTATTATTTTTAATTTTTTTCTTGTTTTAAGGGTTCTGTAACAAAGCGATAAATATTTTAAATATCGTACGCTCCCATGTTAATCTTTCCGACTTTACCAAAATCCGGAAAATCGGGTTTACGTTTGTAATTATTTTGTAAGTGAATACATACATGCATAACATCACGCCTTCATTCCCAGAGTGGAGTAGGCACAGCTACAGAAATACCAACAACTCTAAAATTACTTGTTTATAATTAACCAAATGTTTACCAGTGTATTAGTGACAGGTTGCAAGCCCATCGCTTAACAGGGCTTGTAGTAACAAGCCCTAACCACACGAAAGTAAAAGGTGAATTCATTACGTTCTATTAATATTTTAAGTAAATAAACATTTAAGAATGTCATTTATTAATTTCCTTGTGAAGTTAACCGTACTTTATATTAACTGGGAGCTCAAGTGAGAACTGCAAAGGTTGTTTACGCAACGGTAAATCCTGCATCACATTTAATGGAGTCTAGTAAATCTAGGGTTCTTTCTTATGACCGTTAAAGCCATTAATAAATAAATATTAAATCTCAGAGGACTATAGAGGGGAGAAGATATGTATATATATTCTTGTAACTGAACTATAATTTAGTCACAAATCAAGAACAAAGTTATAAATGGGCGTTTTCTAAAAAAAATGTACATCGTTAAAGACAAAATTAAGAAAATTTAACTACGTACGTATCTAAATGTATGGCTAATTTTCGTGACGAAATGGAAAAAGTTAAATTTTCTTAACTTTGTCCTTAACGATGTACACTTTTTTAGGAAAGCGCCCAAATACTTATTTAATTTTATTTATTTATTTTTGTAAACAAAGGTTTTGTTACAGATTTAATGACCGAAATGACCTTATCTTAGTAAGTTTAGTTTTTAAATCTAGTTGATGTATGATATTATTAGTAATAACATACAAAACAACTACACTTAATAACTAAAAATTCATCCTCATCATACTATTTTTAGTTATTTTTCATGATTTAATATTTATTTATTTACTTTGAAAAGAAAAATAACATTTATTAATTGAAAAGTCAAAGAAAGCTTATGAGAAAAATAAAGCTTTTGATACCCCACTCGACGGACTTTTTTTATCAAGCTCATTAATGCGCATAAAATCCGCCATTTTGATTTTCGCGCCATCAAAATTAATCTAAAATGACGTATCAGTATTTTCTTTACTAACACTAGACCTAGGCTAACAATGTAAATAACTAACAACTATGACATGTTTCTGTAATAAAATATTGAATTGAATTGAATTTATGGACATAGAAACCGACATACATACTTGGGCTCCGCAGTCGGGTCATAAATCTTTTTTTTAAGCAAGTATATTAAGTTATTTTTAGAACACTTTTAATATTTTGTGCCAATTATTTCTCGTCTCCTAACTACACCACTCGTATCACAAGAGACATTATTATGTGACAGTTGCATAAAACCTACTTATTTTATATTCGTTTCTAAACTGATGTTTATCTTAATGACGTGTGCTAAGTTAGCTAACACGAATTACTAAAGTGATGTAGCAAAAGATTTTTGCAACAGTAAATTATATCGATGCTACTGTCAAGATCAGGATGTCATTCAACATTTTAAAATGAAAACAATAAAAAGCCGATTGTTTTTCTATTTAGAAATGATTTTTTATTAAAACAATCAGTGTTTTTACCCATGTTTGTCCTTAGCAATGATTGCCGTCGAGATAAAAATGTGCACTTAAAATTAAGAAATTACGAGCCATTCTTCTAATAATGAAAATGACTCAAATCCGTTTTCTGATTCATTAACGATATTGTGATTTATTCACCCTTTATAAGACTATTACTAAATGACAGTGTATTTTTATCTTAAGATTAGCAAAAGATTTTTATAAGTATACATGTATATCGACATCTTATTTACATACATACATACACAACATCACGCCTTCACTCCCAGAGTGGGGTAGGCAGAGCTACAGAAATACCAACAACTCTAAAAATACTTGTTGATAATTCTGTAACCACATTTTGCACAATTAGGCCAAGAAGTTTACTAGTGTATTAGTGACAGGTTGGAAGCCCATCGCCTAACAATACTACGAGCCCTTTTTCCCTTTGTCGCCTCTTACGACATCCGAATATTCTAACCCGGTAACCACACAACATCTTATTTATCGATATCAAATCCCTAGGACGTGCCCCGAGTTACACACATACGGTAATTAACACATTTTGATTTGGATCACTATATTTTCTAGCACTATTTATATTTGTGAGTAGTACAGCATCTGCCACCATTAGCGATCTCGCAAGTCGTACAACAATTCCAGAAAACAGTGAAATAACGACAAGTTAAAGCATCACCATTCTCAAACTCGATCGGAATCGAACGTGCAACATTATTTTAACATTTCTTACCCTCAGTTTTTATTTCAGCTACGTGAACGACCAATGGAGTTTCGTTTCGTTTATTTTGAGTGAGATTTGATGTGTCGAAATGATTCTTTAATATTTGTTGAACAGCAGTTTCCTTTGGGGTATAAAGGCGTATTGGATGGAATCCCAGCGGTAGGTTGCGGCGTAAGTAGGTAATTACTTAAGTTTTTACAATGTAGACGTGTTATACGATTGTTGTTAGAAATTATTGCTTGTTTATTAGACATGGTAATAAAATATTAAAAATACTTTTTAAAATTCTGTTGGTGGGTAATTTTTTAATGGCAAATAGAAGGTACACGAGCACTCAGGCCACATGTACGTAAGTTGATTCTGAGACCCCAATTTGAATTCTCAAGACTGCAATCCTAAGACCTTAAATGCGTTGCCAACCCTGAAGATTAGAAGGAATGCGCTTATGCTAGTAATTTTACCTGGTTTCTTATGCCCATGCCGGAGCATTGTTGCTTGGCGGTAGGTAGGGTAGGGTTATTCAAAGTCAAAATATAATTTTAACTTTTCAAACCCCTTTCAGGTTTATTTATATGTTTATGTTATTTAAAATAACAGAGAGAATTTCAATTAGACTACCAATTAAACCAATTAGTTTTAGTATTCCAACTGCAATTCAAAGGGATTATAACCTTAATAAAATATTCATAATGGCCTTCATTTCTTGTTTTTCAATTGTTTCTTGTTCAACAAAAGCCTCACGTACCAATATATAATTGATTTGTTCCTGATTCGTCATATTCCAAATTGGTCATCTTTCCTAACTGGTCAAATTCCAGATTCGTCATCTTCCAAACTCGTCATACCATGTACAGCCTGCTCAAATTTATAATAGAAGTCCTCTGTGGTAAATGTTACGATTATTCCATTATTTGCCAATTCTTTTGGACTCCGCCTTAAGTATATTATTGCCTAATAGCCGTAGTACAAAGTATAACTATGAAGTACAATCTAAGTAATACTTATTATTCCTGTAAGCAAGTGTTCGCAATTTAATTTGACTGTACAATGACGATGTTGGAAGATGACGAATCTGGAATATGACGAGTTAGGAATATGACCAGTTAGGAAATTGCCGAGTTTGGAACATGACCAATTTGGAATATGACTAATCAGGATTTGTTCATATAATTGATTACTTGTCCGTTACAAGTAATACGAGATTTAAGGACTTATCATATAACAGTCACAATATATACGCTCACTTTGTATACTTAATATAACGTTCACTTGAGACAATTAACGAAAAATATAATGTCAAAATAACAATTCCATAAAGTATAACGTTATTAATTTATTTAATATCAATTGATATAACAATTAAAGTGTATAATGTACATGCCACCTAAGATATAAAACATACATCAGTACATAGTATAAAACAAAGTTCCCGCTGTCTGTTATTGAACGGATATTGATGCGGTTTTTTTTTAATAGATAGAGTGATTCAAGAGGAAGTTATAATACTTTAATCCGGAGCAAAGCGAGGGCGGGTCGTTAATAAATCAATTAATCTAACATCAAAAAATAAAGCATATGTATAATATAAACATCTTTAACAATTTTAATCGTTTTTTCAAGGGATATAAAAAGAAAATCCGAGTCGGTTCTTCCCAGAGAGGAAGCTCTTCACTAATATTTATATCATACTATATTATATCTTATAACCCTTATAAAGCCTGACAAGATTCTATTTGGCCCTACTTCAATACAAGTTTGTATTGAAATAGGGCCAAATAGAATCTTGTCAGGCTTTACTAAAAGATACATACATACAAACATAAAATTACGCCTTCATTCCCAGAGTGGGGTAGGCAGAGCTACAGAAATATCAACAACCCCAAAAAGACTTGTATGAATTCTGTAACCACATTTTGCACAATCAGGCCAAGAAGTTGACTAGTGTAGTAGTGACAGGTTGCAAGCCCATCGCCTAACAGTACTACAAGCCTTTATTCCCTTAGTCGCCTCTTACAACATTCACGGGAAGACATGGAGTGGTACTAAAAGATAATATGTATTATGATCGGTTTTCTGCCTTTTCGCCGACAAATCTTTGACAAATGCAACGTTTCGCATCCTATTCACTTGCCAACCCGTTTTTTTTTCTGTAATTACAAATATTTCAGATTTTTTATAAAACTACCCTAACCTTACCTATAGGGTTCTACACGATGGTCCTGAAATAAATCCAGTCACCATCCCATTATGATCGCTATAATGTCATATATGTTATACAAACTGAAATTAGTCAATGTGAGTGTTATATAAAAAAAAGAAGGTATTAAATGAATATTATGTAACATGACCGTTATTCCTTATAAAAATATTGATTTTGTTATTATAGCTAACGTTCATTATATCTCGTAAACGTTAGTAACATGAAAACAGTTATTATGTAGTTATATCTCGTGGGACGCACCTAACTAAAACCCAAGGGCCTCTATTCTACTTGGTTATAACGATATTGCCTTTGACGTGTTTTGGTACTGTTCAACCTTTAGACGAAATATGCCGCAAACGCGGCGATAAAAAAATTGAGTAGCGTACCGAACGCCCGGGCACGAAAATCCAATGGCGTGATATGCCGTGTTTGGCGGTCAAAAGGTTAACTCGGCAGCCATCACTGCCAAGTACCTAAAGAATTATGAAAACATTGCAATTACAGAAATACGTCAAAGGCAATATAGATTTACTCCAGTAGAATAGAGGTTAAGGTATGCTTTTGCTATCGCTTTGGCCATCCTATAGATTTACGGAGATATGCTGTCAAAGGCATAACAAGGGGCAGATTACCCAGTAGCTCTTTAGGGAGACAAAGGAGAGTTGTAACAGAGGTGAGCAGGGATCGTTACCGGTATTCTGACTATCGGTTTCAAATGAGGTATAACCGGTTAAAGTTGCATTTCGCTATTTGTAACGCTAAAGCCACAGCGCATTAGCGGTTAAGAGTCGTTTATGTCACAGTCGCCATTATTGTAAATGACATAAGAGTTATCAAAACGTTGACAATACGGAAACAGGTCAAAAACGATATCGTTATTACCTTGTAGAATTCCAGCCCTGGTTATCTAATGGTTCTTGTTGTTGATCGCAATTCTACCAAACACCTACGCATTATATTTATCTTCTACGATACTATGTTTGTCATAAGCAATATTTATTAAAATGTCAGTTGAGTTTCTTACGCTGCTTCTTCTCAGCAGTGGCCTCCTCTTGGGAAGCCCTGGTAGAATTTTGACCGTACTGAATTAACATTTTAGTGGTGGTAGGACCCTGTGCAGGGTCCGTCCGGATCGCTACCACCATCTTATCCATTAACCACCCGACAAGCAACAGTGTTCCCATTGTTGTGTTCCGGTGTGGGGATAAGACAACCGGTGAAATTACTAGCATAGAGGCATTCCATCTTAGTCCTCAGGGTTGGCATCGCATTTGAGGTCTTAGGATTATAGTCTTGAGAATTCAAATGTATATGGGTCTCAGATTCCACTTACCATCAGGTGGCCTGAGTGCTCGTGTGCCTTATCCTTAACATAAAAAAAAAAAAAAAAAAAACTTTTATCTTTTTCATCATAGAAAAAAACTGAACCCGACTGCGAAAAGAATGAAACAAACAAGCGTAGTACCGCCATTGCCCGCTAGATGGTCATCAAAATCAATTAAACTTCATTTTTTTTAATTTCCAGCCGCCATGTTTAATTTTTAATAAAACAAAGTAGCCAATAACCATCTCACAAAAAAGACAAATCGATAGACACCTCCTTTGTCAAAATCGGTTCATCAGGAACGGCGCTAGAGTGAAACATACATACATACATAGAAACATACATAGGGTGTTAAAATCACTACCCTTTCTTTGCGTCGCCGTAGTCGGGTAAAAATAACAAACGAATTATTATTCCAAACGTAGAAGGACAGCATGATAGCATTAAAAATGTCGCAAACAAATATCACCTGATGTTCATGCTGTGTGTTCTAGATGATTGTTTAAATGATAGTACGGAAGGAATTGGACCAGCGCTAGATTTGAAGATAGTCGGAGGCATGATCTGGAGCTGCCTAGGCATAGATTGATAACAACTTCTAATCTCACGCACTTGGTGGGCCCAAAAAAATATAATAAGATTCCTAATGGCATAAAAAACTGTAGCTCTCGGTTGGATTTTTCCTTAAAACTAAAATTTTGGCTGCTTGGAAAGGGCTTCTACTCTGTTGAGGAGTTCTTGAGTGGATAATCCTATTTAAATAATGTAATAGTTTTTTAATGAATGACATTATTACTTACCTTAATTTGTATTATCGTATAAGCAACACTCTGACTTTATTTCAATTATTTTTACTGATTTACTTTAACTGTGTACATAATATGTACATACAATACTTAATAAAAAATATGAATTTGAATATGAATACGTATTTTTACCCAACTACCCGAACGGGAATCAGAACACAACTATGCGAATACTGCTGCTTGGCGGTGGGTTGAGAGACAAGATGGTGGTACCTACCACCACTTAAATGCTCACCTTGCTAGAAACGTCTATTCCGTTCTCAATAACGTCTATATTTCACTGGTTCAAACATAATTCACAAACGCCCCTCAGGCTCGACAATGTTGTACGATCAGCGTCATAAATAGCTGTACACTTTAGTACCTCGTCACTTTAACGGCTTTGATAAATTCTTGTAGCAGTTGAAAGTTGCTGTTGGCGCGACAAGGTACTCAAGTGTATTGATATTTGTGATGATAATCAAAATGATAATGGCTTTTGGTTTAAAATATTGTGGGGCACCGACTTCAGTTCGACTGACCTCATTTGAATAGAAAGTGTCTTTTTTATTGTTTTTTTTTTATACTTATAAGTGATCATGATACGCTGTAATGTAGTTCCAATTCTCAATTAATGAGGATCATAGGATATTTAACGCTCGCTGCTAGCAAACCCGTAGGAAGTCATATACTATATAGGCATATATTTACATACATACATACATAAAGTCACGCCTTTATTCCCAGAGTGGGGTAGGCAGAGATACAGAATTACCAACAACTCTGAAAAACTTGTTGATAATTCTGTAACCACATTTTGCACAATCAGGCATATACACTCGGCGTCAAAAATATCGCCCCTCTGCGAAAATCAGATTCAAGCTAATCTAGACCTTAGCGAAATTATGTTACATAATTAATATTAGTATCAATTAAAAGCACGTTTAATGTGTTTTAAATTAATAATGTTTAATTTAAACAAAACGTAATGGCTTGTGAATCAGAGCGTTTCGAAAAAAAAGTGCACAAATACTCGTTTGAAGGGTCGCGAGTTGTGCCCTTTTCCAGGGGTATAAAATGCCTGTACAAGGTCAAATGTCAATCATTCACTATCCAGACGTCGAAGAGAACACATCTAAGGAACTCAAGCAAGAAAACAACCCTCGAACATGGAGACCACCGCTGCTGAATCAGCTCAAGTGGTTGCACTACTGCAAGCAGGAGTTCGGCAGTGTGATGTCGCTCGGCAACTCAATTTAAGCCGTCATGCTGTCCGCCGAGTATTTCAGCGGTTCCAGGAGACTGGGGGCTACATCAGAAGACGTGGGGCTGGTCGGCGACGCTGCACATCCGAAAGAGTTGATCGCTTCATCGTGACATCATCTCTACGCAATCGCTTCGCTAGTGCTGTTGAGGTGCAACAACGCCGAGAAGCTCGGACAAGATCAGTTAGCATCTCTACGGTTAGAAGAAGACTGCGGGAGAAGGATATCGTGGCTCACAGGGCTGCTACAGGCCCAATGTTGACCGCACAGCATCGCAGAGATCGCTTGCAATTTGCCCGCGACCACGTCGATTGGACGTTTGAGCAATGGAGGCAGGTTCTCTTTACCGATGAGACGAGAGTCTGTCTTTATTGCAACGACAGGCGGGCCAGAGTCTACAGAAGGTCGGGCGAATGATTTGCTCAAGCCTGTATTGAAGAGACAGTGGGCTACGGAGGTGGCTCTTGCATGTTCTGGGTCATGTCTATAGACGGCAAAACCGACCTTGTCTGCGTCTCCAGGACTGGAGGCACTCGCGGCCAAGGGTCCCTGAATGCTCGCCGATACATTGCCGAGATCCTGGAAGAGCTTGTGATGCCATATGCGGGTTACGTCGGCTCTGGGTTCACATTAATGCACGACAACGCTCGCTCCCACACTGCATTAATTGTTCGGGATTATCTGGAGGAGGTCGGGATTCCCGTTTTGCCGTGGCCAGCCAGGAGTCCTGACTTAAACCCGATTGAACACCTTTGGGACGAGCTGAAGCGACGGGTTCGGTCACGAGATGCCGCCCCTACCACCCTGCAAGATCTTCAGGACGCGGTCATCGAAGAATGGGGCAACATTCCACAAGAGGACATCGTAAAGTTGGTGCGATCAATGAAAGACCGTTTAGAGGCAGTGATAAGGGCAAGGGGGGGTAACACTAGGTTTTAAGTTAATTTTAGGGACTTTTTGTAAAATTTTGCTATCCATTTATTGTTGTAAATTTAAACTTGAATAAACATTTTTCAACTGTTCGCAATGTCATTTCCTTTAATTTTTGACCCCAAGGAAAAATCCTTTTTTTTTTTAATTTTCCTAAAAAAACACTTTATAACCTTTCAAATGATACCTAACAATCATATTGTTGTCCTTGATCAAATAGGGTTTAAAGTCGGTTGTAATTATTTTCCGAGGAGGGGCGATATTTTTGACGCCGAGTGTATTTAAACCATTTAAATGTGCTACGACATATTCGCGCAGCTATCTTAATCGAGATCTTATCGCCGCCCTTGAAATTGGCACCAGTGAAGAGTTCTGGTGACCATTTGTGCTTCATCATCAGTTCCACTTAACCAAATGAAACTTTTTGAATGCAAATCCTGGACTTGTTACTCATAATTACAAAATCGCTATATGTATGGCTATAATACTTTGAAGAGTTCCCTCAATTCCTCACGGATGCCCCTATCAGATATCCCTTAATTATATGAAACAAAAAATAAATTGTCAAAATCGTTCCACAATTGACGGAGTAATCGCGACAACAAACCTCCCCCTTTTTTGAAGTTGGTTAAAAAGTAAAAATTATGATCATTATAAACTTACCAAATATCCCTTTTTACAATAAAATGATAATTTAAAAGCTATAACTTAAGGTTTTTCCAGCCTGCTCAGGCCGTGCCTAGTCTCAGAATGACCGGCGTTTATTAGTTTTTGGAGCTCATTAATTCTCAAAGCGATGGTAATATCGCTTGGGAACTGAAAGTGAACTTTAAAACTTTTTGTTCACCCACAAGCTGTTGACTTGAGTTTTAGGCAGCTGTTATATGACTTAAAACTTAAAGATTAGGTTATTGCATGATTTTATATTTGCTTAGTTAGTCTTTTAGAATAAAAAATCACACTGATGTTTAGCAAAACATATTGATAGATATTTTATTTATTTGCACCAAATTGGCGGTAAACATGCATAATTCTCATCATGTTTGTTCAACAATTGCTTTTTTACTGCCTTTTTGTATGCTATTTTAAAATTGTACGTTATTTTCCTTTCAATACTCATGACTCAATTATTTATTGCTTTCAAAATGTGTACACAATACAAATATTAGTTTACGTAACTTATTTCTGAAAATTTAATGGATAAAAGAATTTATAACCCCTTAGTATGAAATATATCTTGGTAAACATTTCAGTATATACGACTAAACTGCGAGCAAACATCCTTGAAGTCGCGCATCTGATCAAAAAGCTTGATTTTAAAACCACCCGTGTTGCGCGTTACGAGAAAATTAGAGACATTATACTGAGATATAAATAAAAACCGGGCAAGAGCATGTCGACCATGCTCAGTGTCGGGTTCTAAAGCCATTAAGTCTTTAGTACAAACATAAAAATCAACAAGTAATAACTAATTTTCTATTTTGTTCTGTTTGGTGCCGTCTTAGATGATTTTTGTAGGTATAAACACTTTAATCGCCTGTATCTCAAGAACCAATGATGTCTACTTAGTCGTGATAGTTTTCCTTATAAGTAAATTCGCTATGTGTGCTTACATTTAATATTATTTTCAGATTTTTAGTTTGTGTAGTTTAGGCTCTAGGTTGGGACACTAGATTGTAACACAAAAATTAGCGCTTTAAAGCTTAATATTTCATAAACGGATCCTTTGATCAAAAAATTGTTTTCGAAACCCACAATATTTTTGAAAGACCTATCTAACGACACCCTATATATCTATAGACGTGAAAAAAATACAACACCACATTACGAGTACACAAAAAAAAATTGACATTTTATTGTACCATTTGTTGGCGTGACTAATTTGTACATTCATGCCAAGTTACAGCTTTCTAGTACTAAGAGTCTGAATGACAGTACTAAGAGTATGTCTGATAGACATTTGAATTCTCAAGACTATGATCTTAAGAACTCAAATGCGTTGCCAACCCTGAGGACTAGGATAGAATGCCTCTAATATGCCATATTTCAGCTGAATCGATCCCCGGGAAGTGGTTCAAATCTTCCTTGCAAGTTAATTATAATAACTAACTTCACCAGAAAAAAAATATTGAGGCAAGCCTTTGTTGCCTGTCATTTGGCATTATCATAATCTGCTTAACGAGCCCTAACACGACGGGTGTATCATGTGTAATTTAAGAGTTTTCATGGCCACCTCCCGTCTCCTTCATCAGATCAGCTCGATGGTGCCATATTATTGCATTGTCATCGGGTTTACATAAGTATACCAAATTTCAGCTCAATCGAGAAGTGACTGAAAAATGGATTGTAAATTTTGATGGACAACTTTCATACTTACATATGATAATATAGTATACTTACATACAAACAGAGCCTCTATTATACTGCGTTATAACGATATCGCGTTTGACGGCTTTATCGTTTATGTCACAGTCGCCATTATTGTAAATGACATAAGAGTTATCAAAACGTTGACAATACACGTCAAAGACAATAATATCGTTATAACCGTGTAGAATCCCAGCCCAGTGCATATTAGATAAAAGCTTGTACAATTTACAATTATTAAACGTCAAAAGCATTTCACTCCTTTTAAGCTTCAGATGCATTTCAATATCTAATTTAGCATGCTATTACCTAGTCTAACTACCTAATAATCATGATCAATACTACTTCCTCCAGAACTCCGAAAATCCAGTCTCATAACTCAATTGCAGCTCCACCTTTATACAGCCTATAGTTGCATATAGGTCACGTTATTCACCTCAGACTAAACCTTTTATCTAACCATCGATTCTGTCCATAACTAACAATCTCATACATCCATTTAACGGAAAGCTAGTGCAGCTAGTGATATAGATGCTGTACATGGTAAGATATATTGTACGGTGTTGACAGGAAATAGACTGCTTCCTACGCCATATACACCTATATACAGTATCTGTGTAATACGAGATGTGATTTAGAACTTACTCGTGCTTAAGTCATACATATACAGGGTGGAAGGGGATAGGGGACCTTCCCGGAACTATAGCGTTAATTAAGAGGTACACAGTCGATTTGTAATAGTCCACATTGACTAATTTTTTTTATTGTGGTGACAACCCTGTTACACCTACCCATTACGACTAGACTATGAAAACTCGGAAACTACGCTTATTTCCGAGCGTCGAATAATCCATGAACCTAACGAAATAAAAATGAGTTTTATTTTTTACACAATTTATTAACCATTAGTTTTTTTTTTTTTTTTATGATAAGGAGAAGGCACACGAGCACTCAGGCCACCTGATGGTAAGTGGAATCTGAGACCCATAGACATTTGAATTCTCGACTATAATCCCAAGACCTCAAATGCGTTGCCAACCCTGAGGACTAAGATGGAATGCCTCTATGCTAGTAATTTCACCGGTTGTCTTATCCCCACACCGGAACACAACAATGCGAACACGTGTGTTGCTTGGCGGGTGGTTAATGGATAAGATGGAGGTAGCGATCCGGACGGACCCTGCACAGGGTCCTACCACCACTAGGGTTGGTTTAGTTATCATGTTGTTATAAAAATAATAACACTACGTCTACAAAAATCTTACATTACCCACACATTTGTTCAAATATCCCTCCGCTGCAGCCCGTGCCCGAGTATGTCAGTACACCCTTGACAAAATATGCTTATACTAACGATTAATTTGAATGATTGTAAGTATGTTTTTACATAATGTTTGGATGTTTATTTTTTAATCACGCAAAAACAGTTCAACGGATATACTTGTGTACTAGCTTCTGCCCGCGACTTTGACCGAAAGGTTGTCGATTAACTTTTTATTTTTTCGGGATGAAAAGTAGCCTATGTGTTAATACAGGATGTAAACTATATATGTTCCAAATATCATTCAAATCCGTTTAGCCTGCGCAAAAGTGTAACAAACTAACACATGTACGCACAAACTTTTGCGTTTATAAAAAGTGGAAAACGGTCTAAAGTGACCTAGAAGTGTTTTAGTCAGAGCACGGCAGATAAAGGGTCTTGATAGACAGACAGACGGATGGATGGACGGCCGGACGGATGGAAGGATTGACAACAAAGTGATCCTAAAAGGGATCCGTATTTTCCTTTTGAGATATGGAAAGTCTAAACGGCTTTAAGGATTTGGAAAATGAAATGATTTGGATGAAATTTGGCACACTGATGATTCTAATGCTGGATTGACAAAGAAAATTTTGAAAGATTTCACAATTGAAACGCGATTAATGACTACAAGGTGGAAGGAGTTGCGGGCTTACCGGGAATAGGTTATAGGGCAGCTCATAAGCTATCGATTTAACCCCCATGTACTCGTATGTTCAGCAATATTTATTACTTTCGGAGATATTGATCATTTTAATCGGAATTATTTCCTTAATATGCTCATGTTTCGATAAACCCTTAAGTTCATGTATTATTTCTTTTTTTTTTTCAGTGGATTTTTTCATCGATAGTTTCAACTTAGGATGTTTTTAAAGCTACTTGCGAATTCTTTTTTGTGATAACTTTTTGTGTAATCATACAAAGTTACTTTCTCCGTGTACTAAGTGTACCCTAGTTCCGGTTTCATCTAATAAGAAATACAAATTTTGGGTAATTACACAAAAAAATGTCATGAGAAAGAAATTGGCAAATAGCTTTAAAAACATCCTAAGTTCATAATGAGTCTATCAATGTAAGAAACAACTGAAAAAATAATTAAATAATACGTGAACTTAAGGGTTTATCGAAACATGAACATAAGGAAAAATTACAATAATTCTAATTAAAATTATCAATATCTCCGAAAGTACTAAAAATTGCTGAAAAAAAGGGGGGTTAAATCCATAGCTTATGAGCTGCCTTATTACCTATTTCTGTCTTGAAGTCGATTTTTGGGACACCCTGTATATTGCGATGACTTAAAATGAGCTATAGGATTTAACAAGAAGCAAAACATACACCAGAAAATAATTCGTCAGTGAAACTGCAATACCACGTAAGTAACAAATTGAATAAGTGGCAAAATACTCCTTAACAAGAACCAGTAAGGCTCAATTTGCAAATTATTGAAGTTGTAAGTTACGCGGTATTGCAATTCCATCGACAAATTTACTCCGCCTATAAAATATATTTACTCAAGCTCACCACCTAAACAATCTCTCCGCCATCTTGAGACAGCTATAGCCATATCTCAACACTATATTTTATATCGGTGCAATAAAATTCAAGAGATGCTGGCGTAACGAATGGCGCCAATAAATCTATGCTGATAGCTCTGGGAGATAATGGTCGGTTGCTTCATCGAGTGCTAGGGTCTGTTCTAGTCGGTAAAACTATATAGCTTTTTGACATGACATAAAATTATATGTTATAATCATACCTGGGATATCTCGGGGCATCTATACGAAAGTGATGTAGCAAAATGTTTCATCGACAAAAAATATATCTATGTTATTGCCAAAATCTAAATGTTATGCGACATAAATGAATGTTACTTATTTTCTCGTCATTTTTAAATAAAAAAAGAAAGAAGTTATTTTAAAATAGTTTTCATGATAAACATTCAATATTTTTTTCCATATTCGATGGTATTAATGATTGCCGTCTAGATGAAAATATACACTTCAAACTGCTAAACGTTCTATCAAAGACCACAGTGGGGTATTTCTACCAGCGTTTCAACCGCTTTGACTTCGGTGTCGCATTTTTAACCATTTCCCTGTACGAGTAGGATAACCATTTTCGGTTATTTTGAAGAATGCCTGGACTCCTAGAAAATAACCGAAAATGGTTATCCTACTCGTACAGGGAAATGGTTAAAAATGCGACACCGAAGTCAAAGCGGTTGAAACGCTGGTAGAAATACCCAGTGGTCAACGGTGCATTCTATAAATTATAAATATTTATAATGACTCAAAGCCAATTTCTCATTTATGTTGGTTATTGAAATTTCCTCACCTTTTATAAGACTGTTTACTTTTTTCACGGTGTCATAACCAGTATTTAATTACATCGACATATTTTTATCGATATCAAATCCCTAGAACTTGCCCTGAGTTATCTCAGGTATGGTTATAATATAAACAATGATCGACGACCGGTAGCATTTTGTCACTTTCACGTCAAACGACGTAATGACTAATATGGGTACCCTAGTCTGTGTTGTTAAAAATAAAATCATATGTTTTATTATTATTAGTATGAAAAGCTCACTGTATCAAAGTGGTTTACAATGCAATACAATTCAAATATTCTTTATTGAACACCACATACAAATACAGCATGAAAAGTAAAATACAAATAAAAAGTTACTAAGTGAGTCAATCTTATCGCTAAGTAGTAAGTAGTGAGTTTAGTATAATAAATTTACATATTTTTTGATATTATCTATCGATTTCTTTTAACATTAAGAATCCATTTATAAAGATTCAGTTGTAAACCAATATTTCATCGTTATCATTTAAGTTTCTAACAAAATTGGTAACTTTTAATATGTTATTTCTAATTTTTAGTATGTATGTTATACTTTCGTCGAGGAATTGGTACCTGTCGCCGTTCATTAAGTAGTAATGAACATTATCACTAAATTTCAAGTTCAAGTTCAATAGGAAGTTAAAATACGTCGGAAATAAAATCTGGTAAAATTTCTCATTCCGTAGTTTGTTGTTTATCCGTGTGGTTGCCGGGTTAGAATAGTGCCACTCCATGTCTTCCCGTGGACGTCGTGAGAGGCGACTAAGGGTATAAAGACTTGTAGTATTGTTTGGCAATGAGCTTGCAACCTGTCACTAATACACTGTTAAACATCTTAGCCTGATTGTGCAAAATGTGTTTACAAAATTATCATCAAGCCTACAAGCCTTTATTTCCTTAGTCGCCTCTTTCGACATCCACGGGAAGACATGGAGTGACACTATTCTAATTACGGATTAGGATAAAATAGTTTGAATAGCTATAAGTAAACAAAATATAAATTTTCGCTTCGTTTTGCGACGACCGCTGCAGCTGAGTCAACATTATTTCTCTGTTGTTTGTCTATAGGGAGGCTTCCAACGATTTTTTTAAATATAATTAAACTTAAAAAATATCCAGTATATAATATAACAACGCGGTTAGGTTCGTTGGTATTGACTTGCCTACGATAAGAGTCAAATATTTACACAAATATTTTTTCCCGGAGACTGGGAAGATCTATTTGTCATGTCTGCAAATTTAAAACTTAGTTTGAAACTAAGTTAATTTGTGTAAGATCATGCTTGTTTCGTTCTTTTTGCATCTCTAGCATATTTAAATACGCCTGGATTTAAACAATCTATGGTCATTCAAATATAATGTTGAACCTAAATTACTGTAGTGTTGGGTAAATTATTATAGTAAAGTAGCGACCCGTCTTCGCTTCTTTGGATTATGTGAGTTTTTTCTATAACATAAGTACATAAACCAGTTTTTTATACGTTACCACCTTCCAATATTTTACTGATGGTGAAATCCGCATAAGAATCCGTTGCGTGGTTTAAGAGTTGTTCGCGTATATACAAAACAGACTGACAGATACGGAAAGCGACGTTGTTTTATACTATTTCATCTAAAAAAGATAAATATTACTAGTATCGTCTGTTATTTTGTTGCAATTATATATAAAGTTTCATATAATAACAACGACCTTTAAAAGATCCGAGAACAAAGATAATAAAAAATCAAATCGCAAAATAAGTTGTCGCTGTACCGATGGTTAATTATTACTCTTAAATATTTTTATTAAATAATTCAAGAAATAGAGACGTCAGTTAGTTTGCAGAAAGCCTTATTAACTTGAGTGGCGTCCTGTTTATTTATCTACTCATGTTTAATTTTATCCTCGAGGAAAAAGATCTTCACAGTTGTTTAAGAAAATATTTTGAAATTAATACGTTTACGTCATTTGATTTTGTCATAATACAATTTTTTATATTGCATGAGAAACGTTATTAGATATGGAATTATTTTATTTTCATTTCTGATGACACGTTAGCCTAATGGGAGTAACCCTGCCTCCGAAGCCAGCGGTTCTGCGTTCAAATCCCGGTAAGGGCAGATATTTGTGTGATGTGCGCGAGTAATATTTGTTCCTGAGTCTTGGACGTTTTCTATGTATTTCTTTATATAAGTATGTTTATCGTTGTCTAGTACCCATAGTACAAGCCTAGAGCTTAGTTTGGGACTAGGTCCATTTGTGTGAGATTGTCTCCTGATACATACATACACATAACGTCACGCCTTCAATCCTATAGTGGGGTAGGCAGACACTATAGGAGCTACAGAACTTCCAACAAGACTTGTTGATAATTCTTTAACCACATTTTGCATAATCAGGCTAAGAATGTTTATCAGTGTATTAGTAACAGGTTGCAAGCCCATCGCCTAACAGGACTACAAGCCTTTATTTCCTTAGTCGCCTGTCACGACATCCACGGGAGACATGGAGTGGCACTACTCTAACCCGGCAACCACACGGGGGATTGTCTCCTGATATTTATTTAATAATCTCATTTTTATATAGTAGTTCAGTACTGTCCTGCTATTTCAAATGGCGGCATCTCAGATAAAACTCCTATAGCAATTGCAACCTTATTACTAATATTAGAGGACCGATTCTGCTTAGGTTAGTTAATTTAAAATACCCCTAGAGAGCTAGGAGGGCAGAATAGATGTTACAACCTTCGGGTTATGCTTATACGCTAGTAATTTCACTAGTTTTTTTGTGGTCACAGGTCTAACCTAACCTAACCTACGTAACCTATGCTTAAGGTAACCTAAAAACAATAAGTTTTCAGCAGGAATTAGATATCAATGAAACTAAATTCGGTGAAACGACACATTTGAGAAAATTAGTGTCCGTGATTCAAGAGGATCTCCTATTCTTGTTAGACATTTGTAAATTTAGGTTAGCATAATATATTTAACTAGATAACACTTATCCGAATTTACCCCATTCACTACTTAAAGTAGGTACTGTTTTAGGCTCTCGATAATGTCGTGTTTCTTAAACATGAACATAAACCAGTGTAGCGTTTGTTTTGTAATTGGATAGACTGCAATGTTTCGCTTGAAAACAGTTTGATGACCGGAATTGGGAACCTTATTCCGAACTAATAGTTGTTTTGTAATATATTTACATGTTGTTGAAAGTATACAAAACATCCAACAGACGTTTTAAAGGTTTTACTAAGCATCCACTGTCCGCCTGTCTGTCTGTCTGTCCACCTGCCTGTCAGCGAGCTGTATGTATATCATCGTTATTGTAACACAAATCAAAAAATAAACTGAGTGTGTAAGTATTTGTTTGCTGTTATAATAACAATTTTTTTTTTTATTATTTAATTAAAGGGTACACAACCTTTCGTATTTTGACAGGGTTTTATTTTATTTTAAGTGCATTATTTTATTGGTCATACAAGTTTAAACAACGAATAGCGATAAAAAAGTATTAAAAATAATGTGCGCGCTTGTGGTAAAAAACTTTGAACGGTAAATAAAATTCGCATTTCTCTGATAAATTTAATAAATAGTATGCTACTATTTAGCAGATGTGTTGCAATTCGTCTATGAAATTTTCCTGGGTCCCACGATACAGCCCTGATTTATTGTGGGGATAACTGGTTAACCAATGTCATGTAAAGTTTTTAGTAATAAACCATAATTGTATTTATCTAAATATACTATGAATACAAGTAAAAAAGTATTTTTATTGCTTTTTTATGTCTCTGTCAGTATCTAATTTTTGGTCTTAAATTTAGTTCAGTTTCTGTCAACTTTGTTTTTGACTTTTCGTCATACAACACGTCACACCGTAATACACTGAATCATTTGAATCATATTTTCTGGATTGAAATGAAAGTTAATATTTTTTTTGAAATACTTACTAAAAAGTAAAAGTAAATTATGACAATCGCGGAATTCATGACATTATATAACGTACTTTAATATGTAAAATTAATTGCTACCCCGCTCGGTAAGAAAGAGATCAATTTTCATTAAACTTTATATTAAATGACGTCTTTACTTTTCAAATTAAAAATAAACTAACCCTCATCATGTTAAAACGAATATGTCAATATCAAGTTGTGCTGCAGTTCGTGCAAATACACCATGAATACACCGTAAGTGTGTTAAAACCGTCGCTGCGATGGACGTCGGCGAAGCGCTCCTAATGCCGTTGGGTTGCGGTTTCCTGACTGACGCCTCGCTCTCGGGCCAGCCCGCGCTCCAGACTTGTGTGATTTATACTGATTGGAGTATTGAAGCACGAATGAACTAAACAATGCATGGGTGTCTAAGGGGAAATACCAAAATGAGGGATATTTTTGCATTCACTATAACTGAAACAATGGTAAGTAATTAGTTTAATTTAAGAAAAAATTAAGTGGTATCTTAGGTACTTAATAATGATATTTTAGTTTTTATATGTCTTTGTACCTAATTAGGTTTAAAATGTTTAATTAATACTTAAGAGTTATATACTAACAGCCCATTGTTAGAATATTTAGCGTAAAAACATTACTAACCCATTTTGTTGTAATATAACCACTACTACGTATACGCATGCTATGTAATTTACTATAGATTTAATAATTTGTATTTTCTCGATAAGCGAATTGTAATTTTTCTGAGAAAATAAATATATTTAACCGTAATTGAAATGAGAATTTATAATCTTATTCATAAACACGCAATAGCTTAAGTATACTACAAAATGGGTTGTCCTTATCTTTCGTAGAGACATTTGGATTTCACACAAAAAGACAAAGTATACTTTTACTAAATTAGGTTTGTTTTACGTTTATGAATAAGGGGGGAGTCCAGCAGCTCATATGGCCGGTCAGTTCATCATATTAGAACATAGACTACCGGTTTTTTATGGTTTTATACTGTTACCTACAATGGGGTAGGTCACTGATAGAAATACGCAATATACACCGATTATGACGAAATAGACTTTAATTACACACTCACTTAAACATCACAAACTCGCACAATAAGCTTCGAATACTTAGATGATCGGTCGATTCGCTCTTGCTCGTACTGTTCGCTGTCCGCGTATAGCTGTCTCGTTTCTAATCGTATTATCTCTTTCACACGCTTCCCGAAGGATCTCGCCATATACTATGTATGTGTTCAAAGGCCTAGAAGGGATCCTGAAAACGATTGAAAATGGGTTTTAAGGTTATAGCGTAATCTTATAAGGGGTGACCTAAGCTGGACTGAACACATCGACGGTGGAAATTTCAAATGTCGTAAGGGACATTTTGTCGTAAGTACACTAAATATACCATTGAAGTCAGTATTTTATTTTCTATCTATTTGTTGTATTGAAATTTCAATATGCCTTCTAATAAAAAAGTTATGAGTCGGTCAAAGTTTGTCGTAACTTCCTAATATTTAAAACACTATGTTGTATCGGTCAAATAATTTTGTATAACGCCTTGTTTCATTAAGCGCAATATCGTATATCTCAATATTTCTAAAATTCCTATGTTGTAAGGCACTAAAAAGAATACATTTTGTCAGATAAATACTTTGTTTTCGGAGGTGTAACACACATTTTCTTCTTATTTTTTTGTTGTAAGGGACACTATTTCCTAAACCACTGTATTTATGGATGTCCAATTAAAAAATTAGGGTAGGCGAAGTTATTTAAAAAGTATGCTTCCAAGAATCATCTTAATGGGATGAGTAGTTTCCAAGTTATGAATTTAAAAAAGTGGAATTTTGTTTTCTGGCTCCCCTGAAAAGTAAGCGTTTGTCTCTTACGACATTTGAAATTTCCACCGTCGACATGTTTCAGACGCCTGAAACAACGGCATGTTAGTCGAAATTTTAATATTCTTAAAAACGCTTCCAAATCACCAAAAATAACGATTGAAGATTATTCTCCTTAATCCACCGGCGTAACAATACATTTCTTCACATATTTTGAACTTTTAGGTGGACAGACAGACTATACTGCAAGTAAATTGATACTCACGCTGCAAGTCATGGGTCCGGTAATATTTAATCAAATCTCTGTCCAAATTAGGGAATGCAAGGGTACCTTGTTTTGACCGTAAACTTAAAAGGTGGCTGACTCACTATTCCGTCAGTGATCACTTAACGACATTGACCTACAATTATGTAACATTATTTATAAAATTTGCTTATGTGATTGTATTTATATTGTAATTATTGACATAATTCTTTCAGTGTTTTGTTTTTAATGCAATAATGATATGCTTTACACGAATGAAAATGTATAATCCTTACTGAATAAATAATTATGAACTATGAATTACGGTGCTCTGTGTATCTCCAATTATTGCCAAGGGGTGTCACTCTGTGTCTTGCTTCACATATAAACGTGTTACAAAATAATCCGTAAAAAATAAATTACGAAAGTAGTGTCAACCCTAGTATACTGTATACGTAAGATACTAAACTGACGTTATTTAATAAGGGTTGACACTACTTTTGTAATTTCTTTTTCACGGATTATTTTGTAACACGATGTATATGTTTTTGAAGTACCTACTAAATCCCACATGTCATTCCATACAGGCTGACCCGAACTAAGGTAACCCGGATTGCGCAAAATCTGTAATTAGGACAAGGAATATAAAATAGAGTTTACTATTGAAGTTTTCCCTTTTGCGGTAACTATGGGTGGACTCAGGCAATAAGGTTCCTAGTTTATAGTAAAAGTTGCAAGTCACATAGGCTGATAATACCAAAGTAAGAAAGCAGATCGCATCTTTAGAATTATAGTGACCTAATCCACATATTTCAAATTTCGACTTAGGTCTCTATAGTACTAAATTTATGACTCCAAATCGAATGCTGAAAATGTTTGAGTTAGGTCACTATAATTCTAAAAGTGCGAGATTTTCTTAGAAAATAGACGAAGGAAGGATTTTCAGTTTTTCCATTTATCTACCTAATTCTTTGTCTCACTCAGCAGTGAGTATACAGAAAAATTTAAAGGTCAGAGGCTTTTTTGGCCAGCGCTAAAACCTCTGACCTATAAATATTTCTGTATCCTTAATTCATTCGTCTTCCGCTAAGTTGCTGTGGAACGCGTCCAAATGATAAAAATATAAAGGGTAAAATCACCTTCAGTAATACTTTTTTTAAGCTTAATAGTATTTTTGTATGTCGTTACACTGAAAACAATATGAAAACTTCGATTACTTGAGTTATAACCTAAATTATTTAGTACACATACATAATCATTACGCCTTCGTTCCCGGAGTAGCGATGGCAGAGCTACAGAAATACCGATTAACATCTCTAAAAAGACATCTTTATAATTATATAACTATTTTTTGCCTAAACAGGCTGAGGTTTACCAATGTAATAGTGACAGGTTGCAAGCCCATCGCCTACCAGTACTACAAGCCTTTAATTCCCTTAGTTGCCTCTTACGACATCCACGGGAAGACATGGAGTGGCATTATTCTAACCCAGCAACCGCACGGACGTAGTATGTTAAACAAAATGGTTTATTTATCAAAAACATAACTGGCAAATATCAACTCAACTGACTTTGAGTAAGTAATACACTAGTTATATGACATGTGGTCACATTTTTCAGTGTGTCTCGCTCCAAATACCCTTGAATCTCGCTCCGCCGGCCATTTGCAAAATGGCTATTAACCCAGTAATTCGCATTGCACTGAATTAAAAAGCGCATTAAGCCTCATTGGAGCAAGCTAATCAAATGAAATGAGCGTGACAAGCACACTGGCCCGCGGCCAAACACGGGCCGGCTCATAACTCGCAAAACCATGTTTCTGACACAGTCAGTCACACTTAACAGTATGACAAGAACAGTTAGTGTGATTCCTTTCTGAGCATTGCAGGTGTCCATGGGCGACCGTTTACTAATACGAGCCAAAAAAAATACGAAAGCAATCGTGTAGCCGACGTCGACGTCACCTACGCCGACGCCACCCACACCGTCGCCGACGCCACAGACACCGGGCAGCCTCCGTTGTTATTGCGGTGGTTGGTGCTGTTGTTATATAGACATGATACATGAGGTGACCCGTTAGTTCGTTTTCCTCCCCAAGTATAAAGAGAAAAGGTGGGTAATAAATCGCGTATTTTGTATTGGTGGTACTACATTGTTCAGAGTCCGTTCGTTAACAGCACTACAAGCCCTTATTCCCTTAGTCACTTCTTACGACATCCACGGGAAGACATGGAGTGGCACTATTCTAACCCGGCAACCACACTTGAGTAACAATTGCGTATAAATTAAATATTTATACGTGTCTTCTTACAGCTTTGCCAAACATGGCATTACCTAATGGAATTTTTAGGTAATGACGTGGATGATCATGTAGTTTATAAGCTAAGAGCCCAAAACCGGAATAGTGACTAGGCCAAGTATCTACTTCTAACGATAAAGGGTTAAGGGATAAGTAATTTCGATGTTGAGAATTAATTAATCACATCTTTAAATTAATACGAGTAGGTTTTAATACTTTTTAAATAAAATACAGGATAATAGAGCAAAAATAAAAATACCAAGCTATACCAAGACACAAGATCTCGTGTCTGGTGTTATTGAAAGCTCAGTCAGTCACACTTAACAGTATGACAAGAACAGTCAGTGCAATTCCTTTCTGAGCATTGCAGGTGTCCATGGGCGACCGTTTACTAATACGAGCCAAAAAAAATACGAAAGCAATCGTGTAGCCGACATCGACGTCACCTACGCCGACGCCACCCACACCGTCGCCGACGCCACAGACACCGGGCAGCCTCCGTTGTTATTGCGGTGGTTGGTGCTGTTGTTATATAGACATGATACATGAGGTGACCCGTTAGTTCGTTTTCCTCCCCAAGTATAAAGAGAAAAGGTGGGTAATAAATCGCGTATTTTGTATTGGTGGTACTACATTGTTTAGAGTCCGTTCGGATTGCTACTACATTGTCCTTTTACCTTAAAGCAGCAGTGACAGCATTGAGTAAAATTACTAGCATAGAGGCATTCCATCTTAGTTTCTGGTCAGCAATGTTTCTATGGTCTTAGGATTGCACAAATTGAAAATGTGTATGTTTCAGTCACCAGTGGCGATCGGTATGAATATGAAACATTTTCAAACTTAGCCTTTGAAAATAGGCTTGCCGACAAACGATTGATGTACAATTATGTTCAACCCGACTTAGACCCACTATACTATTTGAGAGGTTTCTGTCGATATTTTGTGAAGGAAAAACATTGCGAGAAAACCAACAAATTCCAATAATTAAACGTGTAAAAAGGGCGCAAAATTTTCTCCAGGTCAGTGAAAGCCTGTTTGGATAAAATAATATCATAACATCTAAACATAGTACCTTGCGGCTCAAATTATACTCACTCTTTTTCTTCTTTTAAATTAACGGCGGTCCGCCGCGGTATTCCACAGTGATTAAGCCAATGTCAAGTGAGTATAGAGTAAATCAGTAATCAGAATAAATCAAAAATAAAAGCTGGACATTTCAATCGTTCATCTTCCTCCCCCCAAAGGTTACCAAAAGACCTACACACCCTTGACTTACTGTTCTAACACTGTTTTCATGACTTCACCACAGCAATAGATCGTGTTATACTTCCACCTCGTAAATTCCAACTTGTGACGTGTCGCGGGTAATATTTTGTACTGGACTTTTTCTTGGGCCAAATTGTTTTCTGACAGATGAAATTTCATTGCGACGCGAGCTTAGCTAGATTTACGAGTATAACTAGTTCAAATTTAGTTTCGGCCGAAATTAAATAAGGTTTTCTCTTATTTGTATTTGTTTAGGATTTACGCTTAGTTTTATATGTTGAATTTGTTTGCTTGGTTAGTTTGACTTTTGAATTATTCGATTTGTTTGTTTTTCTGGTGTTATTAATGATTTTAAGACCAATTTTTAATTAACTTGTACAGTTTATGTGGAAACTTCATACTACTAAAAAATCTTTTATAAATATAAAAGATGGGTAAAATGCAAATTTTTGTTAGATAATTAATATACAAAGTCAAGGAAAATAGTTGAACAGAAAATATTATATTAAATATCTCTTCTAGTGTACGGGGAGGCACGAACCTAGCCTCCCCTACACCCTACATTTATTATTTCCTGGTAGATAAAATATGTGATTCAAATTCAAATATTTAATATCACAAAGGTTACAAAAGTAAGTAAAAAAGAAACAAGTAAGAATAAAATATTACCTACAAAAAATATTTTATTTTCGTTTCTCTCTCAATAACGCTCTATGAAGCGTTATGGCCTAATAGCGCTTATAGCGAAGTCACTACGAAGCTTACTTGAGTAACATACATACATAACATCACGCCTTAATTCCCAGAGTGGGGTAGGCAGAGCTACAGAAATACCAACAAATCTAAAAAGACTTGTTGATAATTCTGTAACCACATTTTGCAGAAGTAGGCTAAGATGTTTACCAGTGTATTAGTGACAGGTTGCAAGCCCATCACCTAATAGCACTACAAGCCCTTATTCCCTTAGTCGCTTCTTACGACATCCACGGGAAGACATGGAGTGGCACTATTCTAACCCGGCAACCACACTTGAGTAATAATTGCGTATAAATTAAATATTTATACGTGTCTTCTTACAGCTTTGCCAAACATGGCATTATCTAATGGAACTTTTAGGTAATGACGTGGATGATCATGTAGTTTATAAGCTAAGAGCCCAAAACCGGAATAGTGACTAGGCCAAGTATCTACTTCTAACGATAAAGGGTTAAGGGATAAGTAATTTCGATGTTGAGAATTAATTAATCACATCTTTAAATTAATACGAGTAGGTTTTAATACTTTTTAAATAAAATACAGGATAATAGAGCAAAAATAAAAATACCAAGCTATACCAAGACACGAGATCTCGTGTAGACGTAAAAGTGGCCAGGAATGAAATAAAATTTCAGGGGACTATCTCATACAAATTGATCTAGTCATAAAGTAAGCTCTAGGTTTGTCCTATGGGTACTAGACAACGATAAACATACTTAAATATATATAAAACATCCAAGACTCGGGAACAAATGTTCGGCTCATCACACAAATATCTGCCCTTACTGGGATTTGAACCCAGGACCGCTGACTTCGAAGGCAGGGTCACTCACAACTAGGCCAACGTGTCATCAAATCAAAGGAAGTTGCAACAACCTCGTTATATATTTAATCTTCTGGTAACTAAAAGTGACTCATTAGCATATAAGACGCAATAATCCACCAGGCTCACATAAAGTTAAGGTTATTAACTCTAGATTGCAATACACTGAAGTGTGCCATACTTTTATAGCGGAATTAGAGGGCATTTGGAAATACCAACATAACTTGTATCCCTTTTCATACGAAATACAACTTTGTCACATGCATGTAAGAGGGTAACTGAGTGTATTTTAAGGTTGGTCGGTGTTTTCTGTTTATGGTACGGTTTAGTAGGGAAATATCCCTTTTTTACGAGGTAAGAATGGGAAAGCTTACGTATGGTGGTTATTAAAGATTGTTTACTTAGTCATGCGTCGCTAGCGTTTGCATTTAACTTGCACGGAACTCGGGAGTACCATTTCTCGAACGGCAAACTTATCTTTAAGCCTTTTTAGGGCTCTATAGGTAACAAGCGACCCTTATAGTTTTGCCATGTCCGTCTGTCCGTCTGACTTTAACTCAGAGATATTTGAAACTTTGAAGCTACTAAAAAAACACATGCTGGCATTAAAGTCAGGGCTTCAGTTGAAACCATCAGGTGAAACCACGGAAGGTTACACAACCATTAATACTAGAAAGCCTAAAACAGCCTAAGCATTAATTATAAAATAAGAAAAAAACAACATTAACACACGCATTTTAGGAAACTGTGTCAAAACTAAATGACCACTTAATTGGCTAGCTATAGTTAGTAATCTATACACTAACGCTGGTCAAATTAGACATGTCGGAAAGCTTGTTGACTAAACGACGTATTTATAAGCATACTGCCCTCCCCAATAAGCAGTATCTCAATTTAAATAGCCAAAGCAGTTTTAGTTCTCTTCTGTTAGAAGTAAGGTTGATATTGCTACAGGAGTTTTATCTGAGATCTGCCTATTGGCTTAGAAAAGGGCCGCATAGCACTGCAGTACTAGGAGCCTAGGAACTCGAGGAGTAATCATTAAGGATGCCTTAGGCAAAATTAAACAAAGGATGTCGCGGCCGCGTCCCCTAATGAAAACAGTTCCAAGCATTCTTTGTATTAAGTAGAAGATGAGTATTTGTTTTTATTAGATTTCCTCATAAAAGTCAATGGAAATCTAAAAACATAGTTATATGTATTTATAAGGGACCTTTCGAGGGTGAGGTAAAAAGTGAAGTGTTCATTGCTATTAAATGCATTGAAACAGTGGTTCAAACATATTCAAAAAGAAAACCACCTTGTTTTGATTCAAATGGTGGCGTTTCTAATTGACTTCTTTGCATTTGGCCCAAAAATTCGGAATTACTAGCATAAACAGTTCAAAGGATATAAAAGATATATGGATATAGGCCGCGAAGGCACGTCAAAAATCTACCAGCGCTTCCCAAGAGGAGACCACTGCTGAGATGGAACGCCGCAAGAAACTCAACAGTCAGTCAATTCATTAACCCGTCAGCGTTCTTCCTGAAAATGTGCAAGGTGTAAGTCCATGTCTGACACACAACAAATGTTTGTAAAGACCTTTCGTTAGTTTAATTTTTTCGTGTCTTTCACTCGGCATGCCCTAAATCTGAAAGTTATTTCCAACCTATCGTTAAACCTGAAAGTCGCATTCGTAACGCACCATATCGAATAAAAATCGAACCAGTTTATGACATTTTCTACGAACGTGATTCTGCGCAACTCGTTTAATAGAGTGAATTGGAAAAGTGCAACGTACTCGATTTACAGAAGTTTCGAGTTACAGAAATTCAAGAATTTCGAGATATAGAGCGACATTTTTCATACGTGCGGACCAGTTGCGAAAATAAGAGTTGGTTTTTTATTTTTGCGTTTATAGTTATGGTATGACGGTGCCAAAAGTCCACGGAGTTTTGACAAACAAATAATACATAGCACTTATATAGTCTTCCAGGTGTAGATAAAGTTAATTAGACGAGTTAAGACCATATGAAAGCAAGTGAAAGAGTACAAACCCAAAGGATATTTTAGTAGCAATTGCGCTGTTCGTTTATTGTTTTCTGAAACACATTTCGAGAGGTACAAATGACCTCGCAAAAGTTGCAGAAAACAGCCGTATGTAAATAGGTCAGCATTGACCATGGTAGACATCAGCTGATAATGATGATGCCATCTTTTTGCAAATCTAAAGCATCTGAAAATTTTATACGTCAACCATAATGACGAATTATTCAGCTTAAAATAAACTTCTTTATCCCTGGCGTTTCTCAACTACCAGTTAATACAGGTGACCGACAATTCTTTGTTTTGGTTTCATTTAAATTTTTACGCAAAAACGCGCAAGCACATAAAACCCAACGACCCTTAACTGAAACTTCTAAAACAATAACAAAGCATTACAGAAGATTCCAGTAAACCTGGAGGAAACCACGCAAGTCCCTAGCGGTTTATTGCTAGCACTTACCTCAGTTGCACCGATATATTGTTGCTACAAGTTTATGACCTAAACGTACACGGTTACGTTATATGGCCTAAACGTATCCTTTCGCGTTATTGGGGCTTTACCCGCGTTCCCGGTTACTGTTTGGTTAAATTGCTTTTTAATGGGAAAACTAGATGAAGTTAGTGGTATTATGCAGTTGTGTTGCAGTAGTGAGCAATTAAATCGATTGGTACGGGGAAAATTTGAATTGAGAACGTTCATATCAAGAGTTGCAGTGGGTGGGGCACATCGTTCACAGAACAGATGGTCGAAGAAGTCGAAGGATTTTCGAGTGGCATCGGCTACCAGCATACAGCGTAGGTAGACCCCAACCAAGGTGGATCGACGACGTGAGGCAGGTTGTGGGAAACCGATGGAGGCAAGAGCTGCAGGACCGGTTCTTGTGGGAAACCTTGAGAGTGGCCCATGTCCAGCAGTGAATGTCTTTCAGCTGAAATGATTATGACGATGATGATGATACTATAGTTACGCAATCATCTCCGCACATGTATTCATTTTCGTTTTAATTTTAAATAAAATTCTCAAATGTAATGCATCCTGGTGGGGTATCTCTTTGAAACGCATACAATTGGTAATACTGCATGATCGTTTCATCTAAAATCTTTTTGGAGAAATTAAAGAATTTAATAATAATTAAATAAGTGAAGTTAGGTTATTTTATTAAAACAATTAAAAAAAAGTATTGATAGTAAAAAAAAAACCGTTTTCGATCAAATGATTTCCAACCATATATTACATTAGACCAAACAATAATTATGCCATTCGATATAGACCCCATGTTTGTAAATAGTCAAGAAAACGAAGTTGCAATGCAACTTGTGCATCTTATCAAAATCTACATTTAAAGATTTTGTAACACTTCCGTACTTGAATCGATCCATATTTATGATGCTGACTGTTCTTAATAAAAAACTTGTTAAGGTCGTTAATAAAACATCAATTCATAAAATAAAAGTTTATTTCCAATATAAAGATGTTTGTAAAATCAAAATGTGATACTAAAACGTATACATTAGAAAATGACAGTATTATGTTTATCTATGTGTATTTTTAAATCATCTTATCTTTGGTCTTCTACAAAATATTTAAGTTTACTTTAATCAAACACTCACCCGGAGAAAATTAAGTAGGGCATCATAATAAACGTTATTATGATACCTCTTACTCTTCCATACGTCATTTGAAATATTTTTGAAACCCGAGGCGATAAGAGGAATGGGATGCTTTAAATTTTACGTGTGTATCTGTGTATTAATGTTTGTATGTAAAATCGTAGCTCTCAAATAGATTGACCAATTCAGACACGGTTTTGACCTCCTGAGTCCCCAGGTTTGTCGTTTGAGGACAAAATACCAAACATAAAATGCACCATATAGTTAATTCGATAAGGTTGAAATTACAACGTTACTAAAATAAGTGTTGGGTCCTACGAGGTTAAGGAAAGCTAGTTTAATCGGGTTGGTGCTGAGCTAGGTTTGATGAAAGTCGGTTTGGCCGTTCAAGAGTTATTACCTCAGAGAGTTATTAGCTCTGAAAAGAAGAGTTAGCATCAAATCAGGGGTTTTAAAACATTTAATATTTATAGAGAGTGGAAAAAAAATCATGGGCCCTAAAGAGGAACTGTCTTAAATTCTTAAGTTATAGTAGTTAATATCATTTTACGTAAAAAAACACTATTTAAAACAAAAAAACAGAATTCTAAGATTTCCTAAAATTCGCTTCTTTTACCCTGATGTCTATTTTTTATTTTTTAGCTGGTTCAGTTTCCGGGTGAAACAAGCAAATTTAAGAAAATCTTTAAATAGTTTTTTTTTCGTATTTTAGTAAAATAATGTCTCCTTTAAGTAAAATTATTTAACTTAAGGATATAAGGTACTTCCCCTGCAGGGTCCATAAAAAAAATCTCCCTGTATAATCGTTATTCTACTAGCAAATATCTATATCTTTTTTGATCGGTGAGCTTGTAATATTGGCATCATTTACTATGTTAATAGTAAAAAACAATTCTTAACTTACTATTATAAAGTACAGGATTTTTGTATGCTTATTTTGGTGGAATATCTCCTTCGACGACGGTAAATCGACTTATCATAATTCTTATTTAATCATAAATACCCGTAATGTTTTATTTACAAATACATTTTATGAATATTACTGGTAAAGGCATAAAAGAAAAATAACCGACTATGAATTTCAAAAATGCATGCAAATTTTAAGCATTTAGCTTTTCTCCAGCTATTATCGAAACTGAACTTTATACACAGCAACACTTTAAACAATATGCTACAAAAACTTCTATAATTTCTATCTGGCACAAACAACACTTTAACTTCTACACTGTCTACTTCTTGTTTTTTAAACAATTGTAACTGTTTCACATTTATCTTAAAATATTTATCACTACTGTATAATAATACTGAACCATGCATAACATCATTTTTTTTTTAATCTATTACACGCAATATTCTACAAGTCTTCCCAATTTTACTACATCATATCTAAAACGAATGTACAAATTCTTTGGTTACTTTCTAAAAAGCATTTACTACTGTCTGTACTAACTTAAGTTCAACCATTTATTTCATCCTAACCTTATTCAATAAATACGTCAAATTTCTTGAACACTGCTAAGAAATTTAAACATTTTTGGTCTGGTTTGGGCTCAGAAAACATTAATTTTACAATAGGTTGTTTTTTATATAAAATAAAAAAAATATTACCCTATTTCACACTAATCACCCTATTTCACACAAATTGTTATTGAAAAATTAAATTATTTTCTTGCAGAAGTTGAGAATAGCACTATGTCTGCCTCGGCAGAAAGTGAAATTTATGGACTCGTACACTAGTCTTCGGCCCTCTATATGACTCGTCCATAAATGTGGTACTTTCTACCCTCGGCAACCATGTACTATTAAGAATCTGTTTGTGTTTCCATGTCATCCATGCTTTTTGAGAATTCAGTTTCTTGATGATCATCACTGTTGCAGTCCAAATCATCTGAAATGCAACACATTCATTAATCTTTTTTTTATGATAAGGAGAAGGCACACGAGCACTCAGGCCACCTGATGGTAAGTGGAATCTGAGACCCATAAACATTTGAATTTTGAACACTATAATCATAAGAGAAGAAGACTAAAATCAATGATCAAGGTTAAAAATCAACGCATTGTTATGTTACATTACGTTAATTTTCTACCTTCGAGGAGCATACTTTAAGAAAAGTGGTACAGTGGGAAAAGAAAAATTGCCATGACCAAAATTACCATGAGCTCTTGTGTCCAAAGCCAACACGGCTAATTGTGTATCATCCAGGACACCAGACCACCTTGCCGCCAGGACTCTAGACCCTCGGTGTCCTCTCACCACGACTGTGGGCACCACGGATGGTTGAATCGATGATCCTCCATACATTGATACACCTACGCTTCTGCGAAGGATCGTACTGAAACAGAAGAATTAGAGGTACAAAAAGTGTTTCAGGAATGAGGTCTTATAGTAATGTTAGACGATGGGCTTGCAACCTGTCACTAATACACTAGTTAACTTCTTGGCCTGATTGTGCACAATGTGGTTACAGACTTGTATTATTAACAAGTCTTTTAGAGTTGTTGGTATTTCTGTAGCTCTGCCTAACCCACTCTGGGAATGAAGGCGTGATGTTATGTATGTACATATGTAAAAAGTGTTTTGAATACTGTCGTAAAAGAGGAATGCCTTGTTATACAAAAACATTTAGGGGAAACCTGTAACTCTTTTCTTCGAAAAAAATGATTGAATTATGAAATCGAGAAAATAAATTTAGTCAGAAGCAATTACTGATATCTTATTTTTATTAGTATTATTAATGTCATTGCATTTTTACAAATGAAATGAGTAAATGAAAATAGAATTTTGTTTAATTCATATCTTTTTTATCATTTTTCAGCCAACGTTCAACTGATACGTGCAGCACATTACTAATTGGGCTACTGTTGTTTTTCGCAGTGAATCCGCTCCGATTGTAAATAATACCATAAAAAAGTTAATTTTACAAAGGCAGAAATTACTTCACAAATACATTTTAAGGCACACACCTACATAGCATAACAACTAATGTACTAACTTTCATTTTGCACGAAACGAATCGCATACTTAGTCTTGGTCTGTACAATAAAATGTTATAACAAAATATAATGCAGAACAACGAAATGCATAGGTAACCTAATTTCTTGAAACATATGGGTTTTTAGATTAAAAAGTAGACATTTATTGACGACACGCTAGCCTAGTTGGGAGTGACCCTGCCTCCGAAGCCAGCGGTCCTGAGTTCAAATCCCGGCAGATATTTGTGTGATGAGCGCGAATATTTGTTCCCGAGTCTTGGATGTTTTCTATTTATTTAAGTATGTATTACTCTATATAAGTATGTTTATCGTTGTCTAGTACCCATATTACAAGCCTAGAGCTTAGTTTGGGACTAGGTCAATTTGTGTGACATTGTCCTGTGATTTATTAATTATTGTCTTAGACCACAATACTACTAATTTGGTCACAGTTTTAATCTAACCTAGTAAGAACAAATTTACCTGAAATACATATAAAAAAATACTAAAAAAATATGTTATAAATACATGAATGTTATGTTATTTACACGAATGTATGCCTGAGGCCTAGCCAAGATGCGTTCGCTAACTAGCGTTTCTATTCGTTTTGTTTTTAAACCAATCGCGTCACTGGTAGATCACGTCATACGAAAAGTCACGTGATCTACCAGTGACGCGATTGGTTTCAAAACCAAACGAATAGAAACGCTAGTTAGCGAACGCACCTTGCCTAGAACCAATAATAAAATTTTACAATGTGTTTTTATGCTCAACATTTATATAGGAAATGCTTTATAAAGTTAGTTAATTAAATGATGCTTAACGTTTTTATACAAATCAATCGACATCCTGTTTAAAGCAGTGATATGAGTCTTGGGCATGTAATGAAAAAGCGCTACCACAGCATAATGTTAAAGAATGTACCAGAACCAATAGGTTAATTTATATCTACCTTTGCTCGGGATCTTGTTGCGGCCTGGTCTTCTTCTTACACATGACGACCAGAGCGACGCATAACGTCGTCAATATAGTCATCAGGATGAGGCTCAAGGCTGCTCCAACGAGTAAGGCCACGCTGTAGTCGCTACCCGAGGGTGGCGGGGTAGTCGGTGTCATAGTTTGCAATGGACCTGTTTGGATAAAATAATAATTAAGTCATTTTTTATTGCTTGGATTGCTTGGATTGCTACTAATTACTACTGCCTACCTAATAATAAATAAATAAATATCAGGGGACAATCTCACACAAATTGACCTAGTCCCAAACAAGCTGTAGGCTGGGTACGAGACAACTATAAACATACTTATATAGAGAAATACAAACTTACATACATTTAAACCACCCAAGACTTGGGAGCAAATATTTGCGCTCATCACACAAATATTTGCCCTTACCGGGATTTGAACCCAGGACCGCTGGCTTCAGAGGCAGGGTCACTTCCAACTAGGCCAACGTGTCGTCCTATTAACCTATTGAGATTTTCCAATTTGATCCTCACGGTTGGTAATGCATTGTCCATGGGTCTCTTATTCTACTTCGTCTAAAATAAAATCTGCTACAATCGTCCTCTATGTATACCTAACCTACATGTTCACATGTTAATACTTACACTATCAGAGTACTTTAAAATAGAAGGCTTAACTCACGAGGTCTATCCAAATCGTCATCAGCATGAATAGGGATGCTGTGCAATGCTGCGGGTGTAGGAGATCTTCCTCTGGATGTTTCCGAGAAGACCAGGAATGTATAACGTCCAGAAGACAAGTTTTTTATTGAGAATTGAGGAGCGTCGTTGCTAGCGCGATATACAGTTTCCGACAGACCACGCCCTGAGAAACCCTATGGATACAGAAAAAAAAATCAATCGCTAAAGGTAATTTTTGGTACCTCACAGAACTTGCATGTTAGGTCACATTGATTTAGTAAAAAACTGTAACACCACATTGTTAGCAAGTTCAATTCAAAGGAGTCTTACTATTTTTCTAACGTTACAATGGTTACCAAGGAGTCACCGACAGCCATCGCTAAAACGCCGACGGTGCCAGGAGCCTTGAAATTTTGTAAATCATAACTCTAAGACGTTAGTTATTTTTAAAGCTTCATCAACGTTCTTAATCAGAGTCTGACCTAGAGAATTTTAAAACTAATCCGTAAGTTTACTTTATTTTATTTACTGTATTTGACAGGAAAATAAAACATCAAAAAATATATGAAAAATGTCTTTCACAAAAGTTACATAATCACAAGGTCTGCGTCCTTTTACGAAGTAAAATTATTATGTTAAACTTGGAGCAGAAGTCTGGCAGTTTCAACTTAACTTAAATTGACCTATCGCTTAAAACATTGTAGATTTGAAATCATGTCAACAACGTACTTAACGCTTTAGCCATAGCTGTCGACGACTTGATTCTTCCTTGTTCGGGGATTGACTATTCAATTTGACCCTTACTTTTTTCTGGGGTCTTTAGGACTTGGGGATCTATTAACAAGCACGACACACGCGCTCACCTGGTCGTTCAATGTGGCGACCTCATCGTGGTGCACTGGTTCGGAAGGCCGTACCTCGAGGACCTCGAGTAGGAACCGCTGGGGTAGACCACCATCGTGGCCCGGTTGACACCGGATGAGGGAGTTGTCGAGCTCGCAGTTGATTGGTGGTTCAGGAAGAGCTGTGGGATTGAGCAGTTATTATTTATCATCGGAATGTTTTTGGACTTTGGTCTGGAGGAATATGTCTAAATATAATAAAATAAATAAATTTGATTTTATCATTTCCCAAATTTTCGTTTTCATCTTGAAAAAAGTACAAAAAGGGATCAAACATTGGTAAATTGTACCAAAAACATTTTAATAATCTAATACCTTTTACACAATCGTATACACAATCTGAAAAGATTAGAATCGAAAATAAAAAAGATCTACGGACAATTGACCTGTCAATTCAATTATGCCGAAAAAGAAATAAAATTGCAATTGTGTGGATAAACAATCGGATCACTACGGTAAGGCCAATCAGATTGTCAAATGTAATTGTCTCTGCTGGACGAAAATCAAAGTTGTTAAATTTATAGTGATTACCAAATCCACGGCCTGAATTTTGGGCAAAAAGTATTCAGAATACAAATATGTTGGAGGAAAATACTCGTAATTATGGTAGACATCATCGATTTAATAATTATTTTCAAAGATGGAATTTTTTCATATTAAAAATGAGACCATGCAAATCAAGAGGAAATTTAGGAAATCAAATAATTAGAAATTGTAATGAACCCTCCAGATTTTTTAACACAATTACTATACCGGCAGGCATTATCCTGAACAAGCATGGCTCCCGCTGGTTTCCAACATCGTTGCTGGCCCAGCAAGCCAGCCAACCCAGGTCTTCGTTGCTGTCTTGAGGCAGACCATGCACAACCGTACTGCTCCAACCCATCACCGTCACGTTAGATGCCGGGATCTGAAACAATTTATTACACTCAAGAACAACATTCTTGTTGATGATGCAATTGCCACTTTTCTCTATTTTTCTACTATCTGAAGCCTTTTAATCTTCTGATAAAATACTGTGTTCACCGTCTCTTATTTGCCCGAAGTAACTAAGCAAAGGCCTTTCTTTCTCATTATTTAATTTGCTTTGATTTTGCCAAAAGTAATGTTTATAAAGAAACACAGCAATGCCAACCACATTAAGGATGTTGCTCTAACTTGTAACTGCGACAGTACAACAACTACAACAACAACACTGATACTTTTAACAATTAGATTACACAACGTACAGTAAAATTTTGATAATGATAATGATGATAAGGTCCAAATAATTATTTCCAGTAACAATTTCACGAGTGGGAGTGTCAAGTGGATTTATGATTACAATAAAATTATAGTGATCATTAGAATATAGTGTTTGTCAATGTCAACGTACAGGCAGAACGTCCTTAGTCCCGTTGTAGGTCCAGTAGAACCTCAACGGACCGGCTTCGTGGACAGAAGGTGCTGTGACCGAGCATCGAGCCCGCACCTCCCCTCCTGGGGCTCCAGCTAACTGCTGGACCACGCTGCCTGCGGAACACTCGGGTCTGGCTAAAAAAAAAGTTAAGAAAAAGTAAAGGTTGAATACGCCTATGAAATTGGCCACGTGTCAAACATGTAGTTGGTGAAAATAATAATAGTAAAAGATGTAAAGAAATTAGTACTCCTACTCCTTGCCTTAAAAAAAAACAATTAAAAACAGATAGCATAAATACTTACACATAACGTTAAACGTTAACGGCTCGCTTAGCGCACTTCCCTCTGAATTCCTGGCCCGGCACCGGTACCGCGATGAGTGATGTCGTCTAAGCCCTCGAAAGATGAGCTTATTGCCTTCCACTGCTATGCCTCCGATTGGATCATCGCGGATGAGGTGATCCTAGGAAATCATACCATTTAAAAAATCATACATACAATCACGCCTGTTTCCCTCGATACGATTGCTACGTTCCTGACAAATCTCTGTCGCTTCTTACACATTCATACATCGAGTCATGCATGCACTTCGGTATCGGGTACTTAAGATTCGGCCATTTTCCAGATTTCTTCGATTTGATAAAAAAAATACACCTACGGCGGCCCTTCTTAACCCTTCCACTCACTTTCGCACTGTATATTTCTTTCGTCTATCGTTTTTCATCTTTCCTTTCCAAATGACCGAACCCTCGAAGTATGCCCTTTTTAATCTTAGTAAAATAATTATAATAATATCTTCTTTCAGTCCACACTTCTCTCTGATCTTTATTAATAAAAAAACACTGGACAATCTCACACAAATTGAACTAGTCCCAAACTTAGCTCTCGGCTTGTACTATGGGTAGTAGGCAACGATAAACTTTCTTCTAAAGAGAAACATATAATTCAATACATAGATAACATCAAATACAAAGCAATACTCGTGCTCATCACACAAAAATCTGCCTTTACCGGGATTTGAATCCGGGATCGCTAGCTTTGAAGGCAGGATCACTACCAACTAGGCCAAATATTGATCTGAATCACAAAGTGACAGTTAATTCAAAAAGAACCCTTCTTATAATATTTGGTGGTTTTATAAAAAAAAAAACTGGTACCAAAATAGTCATACAGAGAAAAAACTGATAAAAAGATAAATATTTCATGAAACAAAGGAAAATTCAATGAAGGCAACAATTTAATCATAACAGTACTTAAAACTTTTAACCACAAACCATAAGAACCTATTTCATTAACTCGAGCCGAGCCGAGCCTATTATACAAACTAATCGCTTGACACGAAATCACAATTTTCTTCCAAATTGAATTCTTGAAGTATTAATTATAAACTCATTATGGAATCGTGAGAGTCACGCGAGTCGGGATTTAGTACGTGCTAGTGCTAAGTTTCTATTTGCGTGAATTGCTGGGGCAATTATCGATATGAGAAACAAAATGACGGAAGCGACATTTTTTATGTTATTCATAATATTTATAATTTTGACATTATGTTTTCAGCAGAAAATAGCGTTCGATGAAATGAAATCCGTTGAAATGATGCATTCGATAAAGTGAAATTCAATAAAATGATGAGTAAACGTAACATGATTTTATATTCTTTATGTACCTATTATTATATTTTAAATAGATAGTAGGTATTTAGATGTAACTTACTTTTAAACACTGTTAAGTTCTCTAATTGCACCGGTTTTTTCTCTGTTAAATATGTGGTTGACTGGTAGAGAATGCCTTAAGGTATATTTACTTCTTATATTTGTATCTTATATTTTTTTACATGTCATTTCTTGAATCTTTTAACTTTTTCAAATATACCATTGCCGAAGTATTCATTTAAAAATTCAATCCTCCAGTGGCACTAGAGACACATTTATATAATGCTCTCTAGTATGTTCAGACTAACTATTCAAAGTGAATAGAAAATAGCTTCAGTGGCATTATGTGTGGATATACATATACGCGATACCCGTTTATACGTAGGAGAAGGATGGGACACTGTCGATAGTTTTGGAAACTTAGTTATGCTCGCAAATATTTAGTATAAAAATATATAAAAATTGGTCGAGTGCAAGTCACACTCGCGACCCGAAGGTTTCGTATTAATGCACATTCTGAATACAATATAAATGATACAGAGTACAAAATATTATATCAAATACGTGCTTCATTGAAAAAGGTCTTTCCAGCAACTTAAACATCTATAAAAAGGATCTTTTGGGTATGAAGCACAAAAGTTACCTTTGGCTTTGTTATTGGTAATAATTGCTTTCGGTAAAAATATTTTCAATATCTATATGAATCATCACATCCTGTGCCTACCAAACGAGGGTGAAAAAACATTATTTAAGTATTTTTAAATCTTGAAATGACACACACGACTCCCTGCTTTTTATATAATCAATATTTATAATGTCTGTCACGTTGGTCATCTGTAACCAAACTTTTGTATTTTCAATTTTAAGTCTTTAAGCGTCTAAGATTTAAAAAACAGTTACTTACACAATATCATTATATTCCAATACCCTAGCATAGTAACCATAATAAAAATAATGCCTGTGAATGGGTTTCTTTTCTAAATTTATATTTGCATCAAAATGAAAAAATGGATTAAAAAATATGTTTTTTTCTTACGTAAAAAAATTACTAACCGAAAGAAAATCCTGGGGTCCTATCACTTCATAACCAATGTTTCACAAATGATAAAAAATCTGAAATATTTATAGTTACAGAAAAAATGCGGGTTGGCAAATGAATAGGTTGTGAAACGATGCATTTGTCGGCAAAAAGGCAGAGAACCGAAAATTCCACAAAGATTTTAATTAAAATATACTTTTTTCTTTTATTAAATTTCTTTATGCTCGATACTTCACCATCCTTAGTCCCATCCCTAAGGCGAGTGCTTCGGAAAACTATAAAGTTGAACTTATTAGTTTGCTATGAAATTCTTGAGACCATTCGCTGTTTGAGATTTTTATAGTAATTACTTTGGAAGGACTTAGTTTTATAACTTATGAGTATTATGATGCGTTTGGTGGAATTGCGTATTTTGGTTGAGTTTAGTTTGCGAGTAACCGTATATACTAGGTATGAGATAATCACGTTTCACCTTCTTTGACAGATTTTTTACTGTAGTAAAACTGTTACTGTTGTAAAATATTTTAGTCAGTAAACTCATCAAAATCCAAAAGCAAAAAAAACAAGTCAAATACCAAAGTCAAAATTTATCCTGAAAACTCATTTAATAGTATTAAAACACATTATTTATTTCAAAATAAAATGCTCGAAATCTCTGAGTAGGCGACAAAAATGCTAAATCCACATAAGGAGGTACTGGCTGCATGTACTCACGGACGTGTAGTACAATTCACATCGTATTCTTGGGTTTGAGGTTATTATTTGTACCAAAATGACAAGTGTCACGATTGACTTTATTATGTTAAGGAGAAAGCACACGAGCACTCAGGCCACCAGATGGTAAGTGGAATCTGAGACCCATAGACATTTGAATTCTCAAAACTATAATCCTAAGACCTCAAATGCGTTGCCAACCCTGAGGACTAAGACGGAATGCCTCTATGCTAGTAATTTCACCGGTTGTCTCATCCCCAAACCGGAACACAACAATGCAAACACTATTGCTTGGCTGTTGGTTGGTTGTTGGTTGTTGACTTTCAATCTTCCTCTCGTTAGTTAAAATTATTTAAGACATGTAAATAGTAGGGCTCGTGTATTTAACCCCATGTCTGCCCTCCCAAGCCAATATTATACGCAGTATCTCAAATTCAATAGCCAAAGCAGATTAAATCCTATCCTGTTGGTAATAAAGTTGCATTTGCTACAGGAGTTTTGTCTGAGATACTGCATTTTGTGTTAGCAGGGCAGATGTGCTTCTGTTTCATCCACAAGAGAGAATACTCTTTTACCGAACAATTTGTCCCCGCGTGTGGTATCCGTAGACTTAATTCTATAATAAGTCCGTGAGAGTATCTATAAATTACTCGACATTGGCGAAATACACCTTGATATGAGTGAAAGCTTAGTTACATACCTCTTTGTAAAATGTGAAGTTATCAGGGGCAGGAGACGCGTCAGCAGAACACAATAGTTCAGCATTCTCATCTTCTCTGAGGAGACGGGCTTCTCTTGGCTCCACGAGGGAAATCTGAGCTACTGGTGGGTCTGAAACAATAAAACCATTATCAATCATGTTAATTTGACTATAAAACCTTTTACAATTAAACATTGTTTTTAGCACAATAACAAAATTATGTCGATCAAATGCATTATTAGAATTCCAAACACTATGTCCTGTCTGTCTGTTTGTCAGTCTATCTGTCTGCCTGTCTTTTTGTCTTTCTAAATGTCACACTCACTCTTCGTTCGAAACCGTGGCTCGTTGAATGCGGAATGGTTTGAGTCAAAATTAAAAAAACATGGAACAATTTTTTTTTAAGGCACTGGGAAGGCAAACGAGCACACAGGCCACCTGATGGTAAGTTAGATCTGTTAGCCATAGACATTTGCATTCTCAAAGCTACAATCCTTTGCAATCTTAAAGCCACGAATGCGTTCTCAACTCTGGATGGTATGCCTCTATACTAGTAATTTCATCATCATCAGTCGCAAGACGTCCACTGATGGACAAAGACCTTCTCCAAGGTTTTCCACAACGATTGGTACTCTGCTGGTATCATCCAGCGGTTCCCGCGATTTTAGTAATTTAATTGGTCGTCTAATCCCCTCATAGGAACACAATGGGACTACTGCTGCTTCGAGGTAGGTTTTCGGCAGTCTTGCTATGAAAACTCCAAACCTGAATTAAGCATTTTACTTATTTCCTCCTCGTTCGGCCTACTTATCAGCTACCCATCAACGCGACAAACCATCCGAGCTAATTCCCACCCCTTTCTAAAGGCAATTGACCGGCCAATTTCTATCGAGCGAACCCTAGCTAACCAAATAACCAAATTGCGTTTTAACAAAGCTTAAACTGAATATTTCAATTGCTTGACAACGGAGGAATTGCTTATTCACAGCACGCTGGCGCTGACAAAGTCCGAACCACAATGGGGCTACCGCGTTGAGGGTGGGAAGCCATTCAGTTGAAGGAAAACGCTTTTGTTTTACTTAAGAATATAATATGAGCAGAAGACTTTTGTCCGAACCGTAGCTGGTGGAAAAATGTAGCCTCTGCCTATCTCTGGGAAACGCGCGTGATTTAATTTTGTATGTATGTAAGAATATAGTTATTTATTCATTTATTTATGGTTCACCAGCAGATGACTTCTGTACATTTTTTTTTTTACTACAATGAAATTAAGGTTGTCACAATCACTTCAGGCAAACTTTTGAAAATAATTATGTAAGTAAACAGCAGTGAAAAGGATATAACTAAAACTTTAATGACCAGAGATCGTGAATTCCAATGCTTATTTACTTAAAATTGGTAAATTCACAGAAAAGGTTAGTTAATTATGGAGTCACTTTAAAAAAAATATTCAATGGATACTCGTAGTTCCGGGATTCCGGAATTATAAACGTTACGATAATGTAATATGTCTTAAAAATAATTAGGTTGGTTTTGGCTATAATTTTACTATAAGTTCACTGTTTAAATTTGTACCCATCTCGTAGTTTAATTTTCTGTTTTAACGCACATATTGCAAGTTCGTATCATTATTTTATTTTAAGGATAAAACTTTAGGTAATTTTGCTGCTAAAAGTACCTAGGCATAACGATAATGAAATAAAATGCAAAAACAATATTTAATTAATTGTAGATGAAAAATTATATTCAAATAGTTCATTCATATAGGTATGTGTTTACGAGTATGTTAACCCAAATCCTGGAATCCCGGGAAATTCATTAAAAAAATATATATTGAGTCCGCCTCAAATACAAACATATAACAGAAAAGTTGGGAAACAACGTAAAATACGAGGAATGATGCTTCCCAGAACTTCATTTATACTTTTTTTTAACTGCATGTTGAAGGGAAACGAGCACACAAGCCACCTGATAGAAATTGGGATCTGTGACCCGTAGAAAATTTTGATACTTAGATTATAAATCGAAAGTTCTTTTAAAAATCACTCAAAGTTTCGTCAGGCTTTCTAGAAAAATCCATGACGTTTCATCTAAATGTGAAGTCGCTGCACTTGCTGGCAGCGTTGGGGCCTAGAGACCAGAACAATTACGTTGTTTGTTTATTTTCAAAGTTGAATTATTGTATTTCGGACGTGTGCTAAGTTTGGGAATTGGATTAAGGCATATCGGATAGGGAACGTGAAAATGTTAAGATTTAATTATTATTCTGGGGTAGGATTTGCGGGTAGCTATTTTTAGGGTGCCGTACCTCAACAGGAAAACAGAAACCTTATAGGATCACTTTGTTGTCTGTCCGTCTGTCTGTCAAGGTCCTTCTTCTCGGGAACATGTGGAGGTATCGAGTTGAAATTCAAACTAAATACTCAGGTCTATAGTCCCTTAAAGCTGTAAAAAATCAAACTTCTAAGTTAACGTAAGAAAAAGATTCAGCCATTTATGTCGCAAAAAAAATACATTTTGACACGAAGAAGAAAGGTCTTACAGCACAAGTAAAGAAAAAAATCCGAAAATTGATTTTTTTTGGCTTTATCACAAAAAGTTTTTTTTTTGTGATTGCTTACTTATTGGCAGTTGGAGTACTAATTGCGACCCATGTCAATACAAATTTACATTCTTATAAGTTTGTGCGGAATCCTCGGTGCGCGAGTCCGACTCACACTTGACCTGCTTTTTGTTAAGGCATAGAGAAGGCAAGCAAGCACACAGACCACCTGATGGTAAGGGGGATCTGAGACCCATGGACATTTACAATCTTAAGACTGCAGCAGCTATCCTAAGACGGCGAATGCGTTGCGTTGCGAACCTTGAACACTGTGCTGGTAACCGGTTATTTTATCCCCACACTACAACACAACTGTATAAAAATGACAGAATAATAATGGTGCTAGTGATCCGGAATTTACACAAGGTCCTAACACCACTGAAACTCCTCAACTCATGATTATCAGTCAGATAACAACTTGGACTTCATCGTTTTAGTATGTTCTGCGCTGCCTTCAAAGAAGGTGGCTAACCGCATAGTAATAGTTTAAGCATTTTAAATTCAATCCAGTTAGCAATAGAGTATAGACTTCGACGACATCATTGCACTTAGCTGCTTTCTTTAGTGTAACGGCAGTGCGGTGATGAGGAATTGTCTATGTTTCAATATTGACTTGACCTACATGCTCTATCAAGTCTTTATTATATTGTCTAATACACTATTACCATCGTTAATGTAATGTTACATGAGTGATACTTAACCCGTAAACGTTTTTAAATGTCAATGTCAATACGAACAAAAGTTCATAATTCGCACGTTAAATCCAACAGTGACACTCAGTTTTTGCTTAGTGTCACTGTTAGATTACGAGTAACTGTGCGATATTCTGTAGCTACATTTTTTATTTGGTTATGCGATGTCATACATTATATCTCAATCGCATAAAGGTTGACTGGAAGAGATTCTTTAAAAGGATAAATTCGTTGGTATATTTTTGTCTATTTTATAATTTTTATCTCTTTTGTTTGAATAATAAAATGTTTGTAAAACTGGTTTTAAAATCTACTACACTGGGTCGCTTACTATGTTTCATGCAATCGAATACAAAAGTCATGTGTCCTGCCAATGACACTTTTAAATCAGTGAGCATCGAACTACCGACATAAGTTGACTGCATTTTCACTACAGGGTACCAACTAGACCCCTTCTACTGAGCCTGCAATATCCGTCTGTCCCGTCTATAACAGGGGCTCTCTATTCGCAAGCAAAAAAGTTTCCATTTGCAATTTCCCTTTCGCCCGTATTGTTTCGTCGTGAATTTAGACTGTTTCATCCCTTAGGCCTAAAACTTCGTACAAAAATAGTGAACGTTTCAGTTAGCGCCTGTGATAATACCTCGTGTCTGTGAAAAAGATAATTACTGAGCAAAAAAATACAGACTTGTATAATAGGTAATTTTGAGATCGAAATTTCTTTTTTGTGTTGATTCAGTAGTTTTAGGAATATGCTTGTGTTTTTAACAGGTATTTATTTATTTATTTATTTATTTATTTATTTGAAACACAAACAGTCTTTAGCATAAATCTTATTTGTATATAAGGAAAAATAATTCATTGACAAACAGTGTTCACAGGTGAAATAACGAACGTTAAATAATCAGGCCTCCTAACTAGTCTACTATCAAAAAACAGGAAGAGAGATAGATAGCGCTTTCATGCAAGATGCGCCATCTTTACTGAGACAGAAAAACAAACATAACCATGCAGGACTTATTTTAGGTAAAAGTAAAAGGTGGCAGGCAGATACTAACAGAATGTTGACTTATACAAGGCACACTTGAATGTAACTAAAGAAATATTGAATATTTCAATGTTATTAAAATAACGATTATAAGAATCACAAGCTCGAGAAATAAACGTATTTTTTGCATAATTCGTTTTATACAGGGGTACGTGAAATAGTTTTTTTTTACGGTAATCACGATTAGGACAACGTATATTGATCTTATTTATAAGGTTCGGACTGTCGACATGATAATTTAAAATTTTAAATAAAAAGACTTGGTCTCTAATGAGACGTCTGGATTGTAAAGAATGTACACTTATTTGTTTAAACAAAGTTCTATTACTCGTGTGTCCAAACCGAAAGCAAAGGTGCTTGAGAAAAGTTGTTTGTATTTTTTGAATGCTATTAATATAAATTAGATAAACAGGATTCCAGATAGTAGACGCATATTCTAAGTGAGATCGAACAAAAGAATTGTAAAGTGTAACGAGTGTATCTGGCTTCTTAAATGACTTACCTACTCTTAGGACAAATCCAAGCATCTTAAAAGCTTTGTTTACAATTTTGTTAATATGACTACGAAAGAGTAATTTTCTGTCTAATATAACTCCCAAGTCTCTCACCTCGCTAACACGAATTAATTCGATATTAACAAAATTATAAGGGTAAAATAATATATTATCCTTTCTATAAAATGATACTATTTGACATTTTTTTACGTTCAACTCTAAGCAGTTATCCAAACAATAACTCCACAATGAATCCAGGTCCTTTTGAAACAAAATACAGTCATCAAAAGATTTAATAATTTTATAGATTTTGCTATCGTCGGCATACATAAGAAAGTGAGAATTTGAAAAAACCTTTTCAATGTCATTTATAAATATATTAAATAAAAGTGGACCGAGGTGGGATCCCTGAGGTACGCCAGAGGTTACAGGTACAAATGACGACTGGAAACCCTTGATAGTGACAGCCTGAGATCTATTTTTGAGGTAAGACTCTAGCCACCTAAGAAGGCTGCCGTGCACACCGAAAGCTTCCAATTTATTGATAAGTATATTATGTGAAATAGTATCGAATGCTTTGGAGTAATCAGTGTACACTACATCGACCTGGTATCCATTTTCCATTGCCATAGACACAAAATCAACAAATTCACATAGATTTGATTCAGTTGAGCGTTTTGAGACAAATCCATGCTGCTGCGGTATTAAATGTGGTCTCACACAAGAAATAATGCTATCGTAGATGATTTTTTCAAAAAGCTTAGGTATTGTTGATAATTTTGAAATGGGCCTATAATTACAAATATTATGTTTGTCACCATTTTTAAATATAGGGACGACATAAGATTGTTTCCATTTTTGTGGAAATACACCCACTGCTAGTGATAGGTTAAAAATAATTTCCAGGGGCAAAGCCAATTGGGAAGAACAACTCTTGAGAAACACAGGGGGAATACCATCAGGCCCTGGCCCTTTACTGACATCAAGGGTTGCAAGATATTTCTGAACTTGGTCACGCGATACCCTAACAGAAGCAAGATTTAGGTTCGAAATAGGATCTGGTATCCCCGAGGGGAGTTGTTGAACATTCTGTCGATTTCTTGGCTTAAACACTGAGTGAAAATGTTTATTGAATAAATGCGCGATTTCGCACCCATCGGAAGAAGTCTCATCGATTAAAAACATAGAATTAGGTATATCATTTGAACCACGCTTAGTTTTAACAAATTTCCAAAAGTATTTTGAGTTATTTTTAATGTTATCTTCGCTACATGAAATATAGTTATCATAACAACTAGCCTCGACAACTCTTTGCCTCTTTCTTAGATAGGAAAAAGTATCATAATCTGATTGTTGACCATAAGTTTTCCATTTACGATGCGCTTTTAATTTTTGGTTAATTATTTTAATAAGAGGGTTACTGTACCATACGGGGTATTTTTCAGAGAATTTAAGGGTTTTAGATGGGACATGAGTTTTGTTCGAGACTCCAGAGGAGCGCCCCACCTCACTATCCCCGCGGCGGCCTGCGGGGACGCGGCAGATGGTCTACGGCCTTAGACGCGAGTGCGCATGTCACCCCGTACAACATTAGCTACCTAATCAAATTTAAAAATTGTAGATATTATTATTCTAATTAAAGTAATTGATTTTAAGTCATCTATTATTTGGCCCAACATAAAAGTGGCCTTACGAACCGGAAGCGCCTGAAGATCAATGCCAAACCAGGATCCTCTACTTTAAACATTAAGAAGATCTCTTTACGGATGGCAAGAATCAGAGCAGCAATAGTAACGTGAACCAGATGACAGGATTATACGTTATTAATGTCTACAAGATAAGTAGCAAGCAGTCTGAGTAAGTCCGATCCATTAAGTTTGCCCTTTAATCTCATTTTGTGCCCCACTGGTATAGGTTTTACAAATTTAATTTATACTGCCCCTTAGTCCAGACCCTTCTTAATCAAAATCAACAATAAACCGCATTAAGGAATCACACAATTCCTCAATATTCCGATATTAAAACTTTTAATCGTAACTTCATCGTTAGCGTTAGCCGCGTCGAGCGGTGTAGTTAGCGTAAACAAGTGACGTAATGCAGGCAAGTAGTACTTGGCCCGCGATATCTACCTGATATTTTAAGACCTAATAATTAATTTTGATAATTTGATGTTTGTTTAGTTCGACTGGTGCGAATTATAACAAGTTAATTCATACATGAGTTTATGTTGGTGTAAATTTACTTAATTAAATCAATTTGAATACTAATTTTAATTAAAAACAATAAATATTTTGTGCAAAAGGTAATTAATTGGGTTATTGATTAATTAGTTGTTTTGTGTTGAGTTTTCTTTATGTCGGCAATGAAGGATCTAGTGCAGAAACGAGGGACGTATAAGGGTCGTTTAACCAAATTCGTCACATTTGTTGACACGTTTCAAAATGTTTCAACTTGCAGTGAAGTTCAAGCATTGGAATTGAAGCTGCGCATGGCCGGCATTGAAGCGATGTATACGGAATTTGAGGAAGTCCAGACTAATATTGAGTGTATGGTTTCTACGGAGGCGGACGGTCAGAGTCAAGCGGTACAAAGGTCAGATTTTGAGTCTCAATATTATGCTGTTATGGCTAGGAGCCAAGAGTTATGTAACATGTTTAAAAGGTCTAGGAAACGTACTAGTCGTGCTTCTGAGACTTCCTTCTCCTCAGCCAGCGAGAATGGTGATGACGAGGTGGCAAACCAGGGAAATGTAGGCATAAAGGGTATTAAGTTACCCACCATACAAATACCTAAATTCAATGGAGAATTCGGTAACTGGCTCGAGTTCCGCGATACCTTTGTGTCTCTTATCCATTCCAACCAGTCTATTAGCAACATACAAAAGTTTCACTATTTGCGGGCATCTTTAGAGGGAAGCGCTGCTCAGGTAATTAGTGCATTAGACTTTTCTGCGTCCAACTACATCTTAGCGTGGAACTCTTTGAGTGAACGGTTTGATAACACGAGACTTTTAGTGCAAAATCACGTTAAGGCAATTTTTGACGCAGACGTGATAAAGAAGGAGTCTGCTTCGTCTATACGTACGATTCTAGATGGATACAATAAGAACATGCGCGCTTTGCAAATTTTAGGGGAACCCACCGACTGTTGGGATACGTTAATAATTTATATTGTTTCGTTAAAATTAGACGCTTGCACTCAGCGGGAATGGGAGGAACATAAAGTGACTCATAAGAAATTAACTTTAGAGATATTAACGAAATTTCTTAAAAATAGGGCAGATTTATTAGAGACCATTGAATTAAGTAATAGTAATAGTAACAAGAAACAAGAATCATTATCGAAGGGTACTAGCAGGCATGTTCGCGGTTTTACTGCAATTACTGCAGCACAAGGCTATAGGAAATATAAATGTCATCTTTGCAAAGCTGAACATCCTTTATACTTATGCAATCAATTTATGCAGATGACAATCAGTGCTCGAGAGCATTTTGTTGCTAAAATGAAGCTGTGTGGTAATTGTCTTAGAGCAGGGCATAATATACGCATGTGTAGGCTGGGTCCTTGCAGGCAGTGCGGCGTTAAGCACAACACGTTGTTGCACAAGGATGTAAGCACGGGCACTGCGGCCCCGGGTGCGACGGCAGAGTGCTCGTTCGCACCGCACGCATCCGCGCTGCCGTCTCAAGCCGGGACTTTGCCTATTTTCGATTCACCTACTTCTCAAATTAAAAACATGTCAGCCGTGAATACAAACAATCATTCCGGCCAGGTTCTTCTTGCGACCGCTTTAATTCAGATTTTAGACGTTCACAATAGACCTCACGAAGTCAGGGCCGTCCTAGATTCAGGGAGTCAGGCTTCCTTTATGACCGAGTCTCTTCTTTGTTCATTAGGTCTAAATTCTGAGAGGGCCAAGGCCACGGTTGCTGGCATTAATAACTTGGTTTCGACAGTTCACAAACGATGCGAAGCTACTATACAGTCCAGAATCAATACGATCAAAACAAACATTACGTTTTTAGTGTTGCCTAACATAACTTCTACCAATAATGAAGTCTTTAATGTAAGCACCTTAAATATTCCGCCAAATATTATTCTCGCAGACCCAGAATACTATAATCCATCAAGTTATGATATTTTACTTGGTGCAGACATCTTCTGGGACCTGCTGTGCGCGAACCGACTACGATTAGGGAATGATTGTCCTGTATTGCAAGAAACGCAGTTTGGTTACATTGTGTCCGGGCCCACTGGCAAACGTAATACAAATAATATTGCTTGTAATTTGTCTCAATTTAACGAAATCCAAGATCAATTAGCGAAATTTTGGACCTTGGAGGAAATTCCAGATACACAGAAAGCTTATTCTACCGAGGAGGACGCATGCGAGCAGCATTTCTTGCAACATATGTCACGAAAAGATAATGGTAGATTTTCGGTAGGGATTCCGATGAATAAGGACGAGACGGAATTAGGACATTCATTCGAACGCGCTAAACAAAGCTTTATGTCATTAGAAAAAAGGCTTCAAAAACAGCCTACCTTAAAGTACATGTACATTAACTTCATGAACGAATATTTATCATTAGGTCACATGTCTCCAAGTGACATAAATAACCGTCATGACAATGCGTATTTCATGCCACACCACGGTGTGCTGCGCGACCAAAGCACAACGACCAAGCTACGAGTCGTCTTTAATGCTAGCGCGCCCACGACTTCCGGCTTATCGTTCAATGATTTACAAATGGTAGGACCGACGATACAAAGTGATCTGTTCACAATTCTACTGCGGTTTCGACAACACCGCTATGTTATGGCAGGTGACATCGAAAAGATGTACCGCCAGGTGCTAGTGAATGAGGATCAGCGGCATTTGCAGCAAATAGTTTGGCGTGACGACCCATCATTGCCTCTTCAGACGTTTATGTTAAATACCGTCACGTACGGCACAGCCTCTGCTCCGTTCTTGTCTGTTCGTTGCCTTAAGCAGATTGCGGACGAATGCGACAACGAACTTGTGCGCACAATCATTAACGAGGACTGCTACGTCGACGACCTATTGACCGGGCAGGAGTCGGCACAGGGCCTAATGGAGGTTCGTGCTCTTATCTCGAAAGAGCTTTCGACAGGTTGCTTTAATATGAGAAAATTCAAAACCAATTTACCAACTTGCAATGATAGTTCGGATTCATCTGGCAACCCTGCCGTCGTTGATTTGAGTGAGCACGAGCAGTCCAAGACTCTGGGTTTGAAGTGGTCACCATCAACTGATACTTTGCTCTTTGACATTAGGGCTGATCCCATTCCTGATATCACGAAGAGGGTGATTTTGTCGACCATTTCTCAGATATTTGACCCCTTAGGGCTATTAAGCATTTTTATCATTCTCGGCAAAATCATTCTTCAAAAACTCTGGTTACACAAATTAGATTGGGACACTCCGTTGCCCCAAGAAATAGTTAAATCGTGGCTCAAGTTCATTAGTGAACTGGTCCTTCTCAATAATTTAAGAATCCCTCGACACGTCGTGTGTGTCACCCCAAGCAATGTTCAGTTTCACGTTTTTAGCGATTCTTCTAAAGACGCTTACGGAGCTTGTGTGTACGTGAGATCCACCAATTCTAGTGGCAATGTCCTTGTTCGACTGCTGTGCTCCAAAACACGAGTAGCACCAATCAAGGCAGTTACCATACCGCGCCTTGAGCTCTGTGGAGCTTTGGTGGCAGCTAAGCTCCTGGAGAAGGTCTTACGGACCACTCGTCTGCACGTCAATAACTGTTTTCTCTGGACGGACTCTTCTGTCGTTCTCGGTTGGCTTAAAACAGCCCCGAACAAATTAAAGCCGTTCGTAAAAAACAGAGTTGCAGACATTCAGGAGAGCACTAGAGCATTCTTTTGGCGACACGTTCCCACCTCATGCAATCCTGCTGATTTATTGAGTAGAGGTGTTAGTGCAGCTCAATCTGAAAAATTGGACTTGTGGTGGAATGGCCCAAGGTTCCTACTGGAGAACGAAGAGTCATGGCCTAGTAAAACATTTGATCAACCACAATGTGACTTACCCGAGATTACATCAAATGTCGCGATGTCGATAAATTCAAACGAATTATTTCCATTTTCACGTTTTTCTAAATTTCATAAACTAAAAAACACGATGGCTTATGTTTTGCGTTTTATTTTTAACTGTCGAAACAGTAATAAAATGCAAGGATCTCTTTCTTACTCTGACAAACAGACTGCATTTAACACATTATTAAGCTTGTCGCAAAGGGAATCTTTCGAAGAGTATGACACTTTAGCTAGAGGCAAACAGCTATCAGCAAAAAACAAATTATTGGCTTTGAGTCCTTTTGTTGACGAGGCCGGCCTCATTAGGGTAGGAGGCAGAATAAAAAATGGAAACTTCACGTTTGACAAAACTCACCCAGTCTTACTCTCCGCTAAACATGCATTAACAAAATTAATTTTCCGTTGTGAGCATATAAGGTTAATGCACGCAGGGGCTCAATTGTTGCTTTCTTCCATTAGGGAACAATTGTGGCCTATCGGCGGTCGCAACTTGTCAAAGTCTACAGTTCACAAATGCCAGCGTTGCTTTCGATTTAATGCACAAGTAGCTCGCCCAGTTATGGGTAACTTACCTGAACAGCGCCTCCAACCTGGCTATCCATTCCAAACAACCGGAATGGATTACGCCGGTCCTCTCTTAGCACTCAACAGAAGGGGTCGCGGTAGTAGGACAGAGAAAGTCTATGTTGCCATCTTTGTCTGTTTTGTCACCAAATGCATCCACCTTGAGCTCGTTAGCTCTCTATGTAAGGACTCCTTTTTATCAACGTTGCGTCGTTTCATTGCTAGGCGTTCCAAACCAATGACTTTATATTCCGACAACGGAACGCAATTTGTTGGGGCACGTAATGAACTTTATAAGTTCCTTAATGAAAATGCGCAATCAATTACCAACGACATGTCAGACGAAGGCATACACTTCAAATTTATACCAGCATATGCAGCTCATATGGGCGGTCTATGGGAAGCAGGTGTAAAATCCTTCAAGTCACACCTGCACCGCGTTTTAGGGAACGCTCACTTAGTTTTCGAAGATCTTTATACCGTTCTCGTCCAAATAGAGGCGATCTTAAATTCGCGTCCCCTGACACCATTATCGACTGACCCACATGACATGACGCCTCTGACCCCAGGGCACTTTTTGGTAGGACGACCGATGACGGCCTTGCCAACGCCTGCGCTTGATAACGTCAACGAAAATCGACTTACACGTTATGAGAGATTAGAGCAGTTGCGCCAGCACTTTTGGGCAAGATGGCACAAGGAATACGTTGCTGAACTTCAACACCGGACCAAATGGCGCACTTGTAAGGGCCAGCAACTACAAAAGGAAGCGTTGGTGCTCATCAAAGAAGAAGGTCTTCCCCCAATGAAATGGCGTCTCGGACGAATCGTCGAGGTTCACCCTGGTAGCGATGGTATTGTCAGAGTCGCAGACATCAGGACCGCCAAAGGAGTGATACGCAGGAGCTTCAACCGTATCTGTCCCTTGCCTGATGACAACGAAGGGTTGAAAGACAAGGCTTTCAACGCCCGGGGGCATGTTCGAGACTCCAGAGGAGCGCCCCACCTCACTATCCCCGCGGCGGCCTGCGGGGACGCGGCAGATGGTCTACGGCCTTAGACGCGAGTGCGCATGTCACCCCGTACAACATTAGCTACCTAATCAAATTTAAAAATTGTAGATATTATTATTCTAATTAAAGTAATTGATTTTAAGTCATCTATTATTTGGCCCAACTGTTTTAATTAAAGTTGTTAGTGTATTATGAAAAATTTCAACCGCCTCGTCGACATGTTTATCAGCGACCATGAGAGGCCAGTCAAAAGCAGCAAGTTCCGCATTAATAGCATCAAAATCAGCGTGATGAAACTTGTAAACGGTACGAGGGGGTGGGTGTAAAGGCTTATCTGATAGTGCATCAATGACTACATTCAATGACGGATGGTGATTATCTTCAGGGACTAAAGGAGTTAAGCTTCGAGAAGCCACGCAGTGCAAATCCGATATAATTAAGTCTAGCATACGACTATTTGAATTTATAATATGATTATATTGACTAAAACTAGTTAAACTTAAAAATTGAAGAGTTTCACTAACCAGCACATCGTTATTCGGGTTACTTAGCTGAAGAGGAGCATCAATGCCACACGACTGCCAAACCGCTGCAGCATATTAAAATCCCCCAGAAGTAATATTGAGTCCTCGGGATGTCGCAAATAGAAATCGGAAATAAAGTCAAAGAATTTGGAAATAGAACTCGTATGGTCAAAGTTATGTGGAAAATAAGCACAAAAAATTCTTAATTTGCAAGAAGAGTAATTATGTAATAAAGATAGTGTAACGCATACAACTTCAGCATCTGAAAATTCCGGTAGGTCAATTTGTGAGTCTACAACAATGCCAAGCTCTCCTCGGGCAGCAATAAGGACACCACCTCCAAAGGTTTGCTTACGGGTTTCGTATGGCCTGTCACACCTGTATACCTGGTATCGCTTATCAAAGAGTTCCGAGTCACTTATACCTGGCAGTAACCAAGTTTCACTTAAACAAATTAAATCATAATCATAATCTGGTATCTATTATTTTACAGTAAGTAATCTTTATTGCGTGGAATTGGGTTGGTTACAATGTTATTCTTAGGTTATTTAGATTCACAAAAACCTACAAAAACAATAAAAATGAACTTTATGGATATTAAAATATAGTTTAAAGTAAATTGCCTTGATTATGTACTTTTTATGGCACACTGGGTCTCAAGAGGGTAATGACACAGAATTTTAATTTCATCGAAAGGCCTTTCTCGCCGGATGAGTTAAGTTTTTTGGGTAGTCACAAGTCTTAACTTACCTACGTAATTAATGTTAAAGATATCCTGAAAACAAAGCTACAGCTGAAAATAGCGTTTGATGAAATGAAATTCGAAGAAGTGAAATTCGATAAAATGATAATGGGTACCGTTTTCAACAAGAATTTAATTGATGATTTTTTTTCATCATTAAAGATTGTCATAGGCCTCTACCAAGGTTTCTCACAAGGGCCACTTCTGTACTACATCCCTCAGTTTTCCGCTACCGATGGAGATACAGTTGCCAAATAAAAATGTTCAGGATTTGTTTCTGATTCGTCATATTCCGAATTCGTCATCTTCCAAATTCGACAATTTCCTAACTGGTCATATTCCTTACTCGTCATATTCCAGATTCGTCATCTTCCAAACTCGTCATACCAAAATCGTCGTTTACAGCCTGCACAAATTTAGTATAGAAATCCTCTATGGTAAATGTTATGATTATTCCATTATTTGCCAATTCTTTTGGACTCCGCCGTAAGTAAATTACTGTCTAATAGCCGTAGTACAAAGTATAACTACTAAGTATAATCTGTCCTAAAGTCCTAAGTAATACTTATTCTTCCTGTAAGCACGTGTTCGCGATTCAATTTGACTGTACAATGACGAGTTTGGAACATGACGAATCTGGAATGTGACGAGTTAAGAATATGACCAGTTAAGAAATTGTGAAGTTTGGAAGATGACCAATTTGGAATATGACGAATCAGTAACGAATCCGTTTTTAGTGTATACTTATAAAGGTCAACATAATTATATATACCTTTATGTACTTCCACTATCTAATAATGAAAAGGAAAACCTTTTTAGTAAATTTCCTTTGAGTGGGTGTTAAAAACAATGCTGACAACTTCCAGAAAGTAAATTAATATCGGGCATTTCAGATAAAGAATAAACAAGGCTAAAGTTTCTTTGAAAGCAAAGACATAATTAATTACACTTCCAGATTTTATTTTATAAGCAAAACATAAACTTAGCTTGAGAAGTGAATAAAATAGTTTTAGCATCGTTTTATTGGGTTTTGAATGTGTTTAAGCGCTAGGCTAGTTGGTAGTAACTCAGCCTACTAAACTAGTGGTCCTGGGTTTGCTTTCTGGCAAAGCACGTTTGTGTGGATTAAGGTAAGCACAAGTTATTGGTTATTTCTATGTATCAAAGTATTTATCTCTCTATTTTGCACCCGTATTTATAGACACGAAAAGTAAATACTTAAGCAAAAGTATTGACTTAAGAAACGATTTTAGTATGACTTTTGACATTACTATTACTCAAGTAATTATTTTACTGCACCTAATTTCAATGGGATAAGGTGCAAAATTTTATATTAATATTTAAGAACACGATTATACGTAGTTAAGGCCTTAATTGAGACATTAAGTTTCTTCCATTGTGTAACAAATCATACAATCATTAATGGTAATTTTTATGACACAATGGAAAAAATCAAAGGGCCGAATCTTAAGTACCCGAAACCGACGTGCATGCATGACTAGATGTATGAATGTGGAAGAAGCGAAAGAGCTTTGTCAGGATCGTAGCAGGTGGAAAGAAGTGGTCTCTGCCTACCCCTCTGGGAAACAGGCGTGATTTATGTATGTATTGTATGGAAAAAATTAGGCACTTTTCAATTGAGTACTATATGTATAGCAACCATATGAAAATAAGTAAGAAGAAATAGGATGTTAAAAGCATTACAAGAAGATATGTTGGTCTAAATAGTTGGGAGTGACCCTCCCTCCGAAGCTAGTGATCCTGGGTGCAAATCCCGGTAAGGGCAGTTTTTTTTTTTTATGGCTTCAAGAAGGCAAAAGAGCACACAGGCCACCAGGTGGTAAGTGGGAACTATGACCCATAGACATTCGCATTCACAAGACTGCAATCTTGAGACTGCAAATGCGTTGCCAACCCTGAGGAATAAGATGGAATGCCTCTATGCTAGTTATTTCACCGGCTGTCTTATCCCCAAACCGGAACACAACAATGCGAACACTGCTGTTTGGCGGAAGGTTAATGGATAAGATGGTGGTGGCGATCCGGACGGACCCTGCATGAGGTCCTACCTCCCGCAAAATATATTTGTGTGATGTGCGCGAATACTTTCAGAGTCTCTGATGTTTTCTATGTCTTTAAGTATGTATTTCTCTATGTAAGTACGGTTATCGTTGTCTAGTACCCATAGTACAAGCCTAGAGCTTAGTTTGGGACTAGGTCAATTTGTGCGAGATTGTCCCGCGATATTTCTTTAATTATTTTTACTCGACTTCTACGTAACCTGAAAATTGAGTTTTATTTTCATTGTAAATTAAAAGTCTTTATGATCGACACCGAGTCAATTTCGTCGCCGATGATTGGTTTATTACGTTTACACTCGCTAAAACATCTTTGTTATTTCATTTCAGTAGGTAATTTGATCGGTATCATCGCTTTCTCCTTTTAAATAGGGAATTTTTGAAGTATCAAATTAGCTTTTGTTCGAAAACATTATTAGGCTGTTTTTCTTGGAAAATGTTTATTTATGGAATGAAATTTATCGCGGAGCATGAGGTTACGTGAAAATATAATAATAAAATCGGCCAGAACATGTCCGCCCATGCTCAGTGTACAGTTCCGAAGCCGTTACTATAAACACAAGAAACTATATCATAAAAGAACAAGTAGAAAATTTAACTTTTTCCATTTCGTCACGAAAATTAGCCATAGATTTAGATACGTCAATTTTCGTGACGAAATGGAAAAAGTTTAATTTTCTTAATTTTGTCTTTAACGATGTACATTTTTTATGGAAAACGCCCATGAACTAGTTTTTCATTTAGTTATTTGGTGCTGTCTAAGGTGATATTAAGTATGTGTATAAACAATTAAGTCGACTGTATTTTAGGAGGACCCAATATTTTGACAGATGGACATGGCGAAACTAATAAGGCTTCATTACATAAAGGCACTTATTGATAATCAAAACAATTTAATTTTTTAAGATCCAATACTGGATGGTCTACACTGATTTTTCAAATTTATTACAAGCCTTGTTTTAGATTAATTGGATCCGTATCTTAATTGTTTGACTTAACATCATATTAAGTGGCGTAGGGTCATTCCAAATTAAAATACTACATCAAATCCTTAGGATCACCACATTGTACTAAAACGCTGGGACAGATATCATAACTTTACATTCAACATCACATAAAGTTAAATTGAAACTATTAAGCTAAGATCTTAATATACGAATAGTTTAGAGTGACATCTATAATGTCGACAAAGTGGGTCCTTACCTCACGTGCGCTAGAAGTTGCTCCTAAGTTAGTGCCAAACCTAGTATCGTGAGTTGGCGCTTGCTGCAATGTAGATGTAATGCGTATTATGTCATCAAAGTCGTACTTTCTCTTTGTTAAAATCGATAGAATATATTTAAATAACTGAATAGAATTTTAGAATAGTGTAGAAAAGAAAATATTTATTTCACAATGGGTCACGTCTTTGTTAATGGAAAACTTATTCATACTATCAAATTATTCTACTAATCCTATCAATATCATAAATGCGAAAGTTGTATGAATGTGTATGTTAGTTTGTTACTCTTTCACGCTGCAACGAATGGACGGATTGCAATTTGAAATATCTTGGATTAACATTTACGCCGTCGTCGCGGGCAGAAGCTAGTGTAACATACGAGGGGTGATTGAAAAATTCGCGGCCTAAGTATGAAATCAAATCCTTAGTTTGTTTTTTATATTTTTATTTCTCTACGTAGTCCCCGTCGAGGTCTTTGCACTTATTCCATCTGGATTCCAAAGCCAATACACCACTGTTGAAGAAACTTTCCTCCAGGTCTTCAAAATAGGTGTCCACTTCAGCTTGGACCTCGTCGTTGGTCAAAAATTTCTTACCGCCCATGTGTTTTTTTAAGTTTGGAAATAGGTGGAAGTCCGACGGTGCCAAATCGGGCGAATAAGGCGGATGGGGCAATAATTCAAACCCGCAGTTGTGAATTTCTGCCATAGATTTTAGTGACGTGTGCTGTGCACACGTGCATTGTCCTGGTGAAAGAGAACTTTTTTTGTCAGCAATCCAGGTCTTTTTACTTTCAGTTCCTCTCGTAATCGCCGTAACAGTTCGCAATAATAGTCCGAGTTTATAGTTTTACCTTTCTGGAGATAGTCAACCATTATTACTCCCTTTGCGTCCCAGAAGACTGATGCCATACTTTATTCGCCGACAAAATGGCCTTTGCCTTTTTGGGAGGCGGAGATCCAGCACGAACCCACTGCTTCGATTGCTGTGTAGTCTCGGGCGTGTAGTGGTGGACCCATGTCTCATCCATAGTAACATATCTGTCCAAAAAGTCTTGAGGGTCAGCTTCATACAGGTCTAGCTAGACAGTCGCGTGAAATTGTTAGACGAGTGATTTTTTGTTCCACTGAAAGGAGCTTTGGAACCCATCTCGCCGGCACCTTCGAAAAACCTAATTCGTTGACTATAACGTTTTGGGTTCTTTCATAGGATATGCCCACGATGTCCGCTATTTCTCTTACTTTTAATCGTCGGTCTTTCATTATCATGTCGCATATAATTGTCACATTATGTGGATTGGTCGCAGTGGTTGGCCTTCCGGGACGAGGGTCATCTGCGATACTGACTCGTCCCCGCTTGAATTCAGCTGCCCACTTTTTTACCATCGTATATGATGGACAGGATTGCCCCAATGAACACTGCATATCTTCATAAATTTGTTTCGGAGTCAACCCTTTTTTATGAAGATATTTAATTACAGCACGTTGCTCCAAATTGTCCATTATGAAAAATCTGTTTACACGTATTTTTAAATCAGACGTAAAATTTATATTAAATATTGCCTTCCAATTAAAAATTCGCGGGATGAAAACTGAATAATGACAGTTCAAAATGGCGGCAGTTTTTTTTTTAATATACTTTTTTAATGTTCAGGCCGCGAACTTTCCAATCAGCCCTCGTAAGTCTATAATTTATTTGTAAAAAAAAACCCTAGGCGTCAAAAATCGCAACTTTTGATTTTTTTTAAATAGGCCTCACAGTCATACCTTACCTAGGATGAAAATATTGTTCATTGCATTATGTCAAAATTTAAAAAAGTGCGATTTTTTTGACGCGATAGATTCTGTAGATGTAATATGGATATTTAAGTATTATTTATGCATAGCGGCTATTTCATATAACATAATTGTACATAACGCGAAAAATCATATGTAGTATTTTGAGTTGTAAATGTAATAGTAAACTTAACGAAATAAATTCTAATGCCACAAAAATTAAAAAAAATATATTTTTATATGAAATATTTTTTTAAGTTATAATAGGTTTTTTTTGTTAAAAAAAGGCTAATTTCCTTACAGTTAATTATTTAAACTACTTAAAAATCAAAAGTGCTTGTTTTCTTTGCAAGAGCGTCTATATGCCTGGCCTGTGTCAATCCATGATTAAGGGGGTCTCATTCTATTACACTAAATTAGAGTAAGATAGTGACTGCAGACGGGCAATTATTGCTTAAAAATTACAAATGTAAGTGCACTTTCAGATTGAATATAATTCAGATGACTAAAAAAGAATTAGACTTATAATTATTCGGGTGTTGAGATGGGCATTGAGTGCCGCTTCGACCATTGCTGATCTAATTCTACCTTTTCAGTTTCTAAACTATGCTTCCTGTCTAGCTAACTGAGTGGCCAAAATGTTTAATTCTAACGTTAATGATTGTCGAAAACTGTCACAACTGTCTGTTATTTACATGAGCGCTCGAGGCGCCGTCCGGCAGCTTTACGTCAAACCCATGCATTTTCGATAACGATAAAGTTCTCGCAAATTACATGGTCTAGGGATACTGATGAAAGTTGCCAGTGAAAAGTTGTTTGCTTTCAACAGACTCAAACACTCCATACTAGAGTAGGAACCGCTACATTTAAATTGTAGTGCTCCTAATATCTCTGTCCTACAAAACTGCGGTGACCACACGCCGCGGTTGCGGTCGGCCGGACCGTCCTCCGCAAACAGGACTTTTTGGCCACCCTCGTGATTAGCAAATGTATAGTTTCTGCGTGTTTTGCCTTTTGAATAGCTAACAGAGAACTCTGTTACGCGTCGTTAGATTTGTCATTAAATTTGTTTCTAATGGAAAATCAAGCTTTCTTTCAGGTGAATGCTTCTTCATCTTTTACTGGAACAAGACTTAGCATAGCATTTAGGTTAAAACTATCATTGCATGCGTTTTAGTGTAATATTAATATTTATTATTATACTATCCGCCATATTGTTTTTTGTTTTAATTGCATAGCTATGTCATAATCAGAGGGCGGAATTCCTCATAGCAAAAATTGAAATGTCATACGGATAGAACATTTTGCTTTATCGACTTTTCCAGTTATCGATACTGTGTAGTCACTAATCTCTTTGTTATTTTAGTTTTGCTTTTATATTAAAATGTAAATGTCATTATTGTTTCGCATTTAGTTATTGTTTTCAACAATAAGTGAAGTTTTAGGATTTAATTTGTAAATATTATGTTATTTTTGTCTAAAACACATGTCTTTATTAACGGTAAATAACAAATGAAAATCTAAGACATAGAACTATAAAATAATAATAAAAACTACACCTACATTTACCAAAAACTATATTAATCTAAAAGACCGCTACTAGAGGGCATTGTTAGTATTGGAAAAATATTTTGCTAAGTGTAATGTATCGATAGGAGGTATAATTCTATTTGGTAAAAGATCTTGTGCTACGTAAACGAGAACTACTTGTCGATAGTCGATAAAATACTTCGTTCTATCCCTATGACATATCAATTTTTGCCATGAGAAATTCCGCCCCCTGGTCATACTAACCCCCTAGGCTTAAATTGTCTCGTGTGGTCCGTTTGTAACATCTACAAAGTACGAATCCTGCGCTATTACTAATTACAGATAGCTTGAATAAGGTATATGCTAGCTCGGTAGGGTATTACCTGAGTTTGTGTTTTTGCGCAAACATTTGCATTTATTTGCTGATCGATTGCGCAATGCAGCAAAAGGTTAGTTTTTAGTTTACTAGAATAAAATGTATTAGGTAATGAAATTTATTAAATAAATAAAGTTTGACAGACCTTTTTAGTCCCAAACTAAGCTCTAGGCTTATACTAGACAACGATAAACTTACTTAGACAGAGAAATAAATACTTAAATACATAGAAAATATCGACTCAGGAACGAATACTCGTGGTCATCACATAAATATATGCGCTTACCGGGATTTGAATCCGGGACCGCTGGCTTCGGAGGCAGGGTCACTCCCAACTAGACCAACGTGTCGTTATTTATTAAATTAATAAATTTGAATGACAAATTCAGTCCCAAACTAAGCTCTAGGCTTGTACTAGTATGGGTACTAGGAAATTATCAACAAAATTATGTGGATAAATAAATACTTATAAAACATTCAAGACCCTGAAACAAATACTCGCGCTCATTGCACAAATTGCCCAAATCGGGAATTGAACCCACGACCGCGAGCTGCGTAGGCAGCGTCACTAAACATCTTTGTTACAGAATAACACCGATGTTATAGATGGGGTATTATAATGAATTATACCATGTATGGGATGTGAGAACTTTATTTATAAACTTTATATAGAAATTAGTAAAGTTAGTAAAGAAATATAATTATCGAACTTTGTTAATTATCATGAACATTTTGATTTAATTGACGGTCATTGTCTGCTTCATAAATTTAATATTTCATCAAACCTTCTTAAACGAAAAGCAAACACGTTCTGATAAAGTTATTAATTAATAGAATTCTAATATTACTTCATTTTAATGTTATTAAGATAATTCTCAATATCAGCCCCTTATTTTGCCATGGTAACAATGACACGTGACGTGACAATTCAGTATACATTGCAAAGTTAACGAGATGATACATCGCTAGGTATCGTATAAACTGTGCCATGTACACTTAAATGTCAACTGTCACCTGTCATTGTCAGTATGGTGAAATAGGGGACAGGTATTGTTTTGAGATGGTAAACTATTGACGATTTCGAGTCTTCAGTTAAATAATACACTAGAGACACGCCGCAAAGTTGCGAATATTCCTAGGTATGGAAAACCGGCGTCAAAAAAGAGGAAGGTTCACAATTCATCCATCTTATCCATTAACCACCCACCAAGCAACAGTGTTTGCATTGTTGTGTTCCGGTGTGGGGATAAGACAACCGGTGAAATTACTAGCATAGAGGCATTCCATCTTAGTCCTCAGGGTTGGCAACGCATTCGAGGTCTTAGGATTATAGTCTTGAGAATTCAAATGTCTATGGGTCTCAGATTCCACTTACCATCAGGTGGTCTGAGTGCTCGTGTGCATTCTCCTTAACATAAAAAAAATAAAAAATAAATCGTCGGAATGTTTTTATTCCGTATATTCCCCGATTACTCGAAGATGGCTGAACGGAACTGAATTTGTTTGTTAGAAAGGCTATAAGGGTAAAAAGGATTCCCAGGTTGTCTAATTGTCACAGATCAGTATTCTGACGTTGACAGGTTTCGGATACCGGTTAAATTTTCAATCTGTTATTATGAACTTGACGCAAAACCTTTTCATTTCGGTTACGTTCGGATAAACCGGTTTTTGTAGAAACCTTTATATAAAGTTATTTAAGGATCAACCGGTTTTGAGCTATGTAGCGATTTTGCTCAGTACAAAACTTTTGGTTGCTCGACTCGCCACTCTTGGATTAAAACGGTTAATTAAGGTTGAAATAAAGTTCTCATAACATTTGCGTTCCCTAAAAAAGATGGGAGCATAACTGAAATAAACCGGAATTAACCGGTATTTTATTAACCGGTTCCAACCCTTTATAAAAATCGAGGGACTTTCAAATAAAATTGGCACACCTATAGTGGTTTGGGTGAATTTATCTTTTAAGTTTAAACTCAAATAATTTGCTCCATAGCGCCAGATTTATCAGGCATTTTGCATTTAGTTAAAGCCTGACAAGTTTCTATTTGGCCCTATTTCAATACAAACTTGTATTGAAATAGGGCCAAATAGAAACTTGTCAGGCTTTAACATATAAAATTCACATATAACATTAAAGGGGACATAGGCTACCACGCCCGTACAAGAATAAAAAAAGATGGCTTTATGTCTGTCGTGCGAAAAATTTGACATGGAAATAGGTTGCGTAAATAATTGCTCTTTACTTTATAACAACAACATTTATTAAAAACAAATGGTTTAGTAGGATGAAGAGGTTATAAGCTTATAAGTGCTCAACTATTGAACCAAAAATCATAGTTAAAGTACGTAGGGTTCCAAAGATTTAACCAGAACCTGCAAAAAAGGGTCTCATGTTTGGAAAACTACACAATCCCGAAGAGTCATAATTCCGAATTGATCAAATATCCTTTTCATAATTCAGAATACATTATTTAAAGAAGACTTTATTTTTTGATATCGCTTATAAATCAAACCTAACCTAATCTACGTATAGCAACTAAATTATGTACTTTATTTAAAGTAGCTACAACGTAATATAGCTTTCGAAAAAAATAAAAGTCGGACAAATGAATATTCGGAAGAACATACTTCGGAATTTTAAGATGTTCCCTTGAAAATTGAATTTATTGAGGATTTTGCTTATAATCGTGTTTCACGTTTAACAGTCTCGAGGAAACATGACCAAGTTTAACATATCCAAAGAAACTATACGTAGGAATTAAGGTTATTGAGACCTAGATAACGGAATTCCACCGACTTTATCATTTGTGGCCTCTTAATTTCAGGGATTCAGCACAATGAATCAACTTATCCAAATTACATGTAATTCTGTTTTGAACTTTATACTTACTGCAACTTCAACTTAAATCATAATATTAACTTATGGAACATAGAACAATTACCCTTAGTTGCAGTTAAATACAGAGTGCAATGTTTCTCGCTTCTTGAGAAGTTTGGAACAAATATGAATTTAATTTTGCATGCTAGCAGTTACCAAGCAGCCAGGTAATGTTCAAACAGGCTCTATTTTATTTTGCCTTGCATTATAACGCTAAATTTATGGGTAGCTCTTATTAACTAGATAACAAAGGTTTTATTTATTTTAAATAATCTGTGACTGTTAGGCTAGTTTGGATGTATATCTCGACCAATCTAATCAATGCCTACCAAATTATTGTAATTCTACGACCGAGTGATTAGGGCCTGCAAAGCTAGCTAACCCGGGTGCAAATCCCGGAAAGGGCAGATATTTGTTTAATGAGACCGAGTATTTGTTCTGAGTCTTGGATGTTGTCTATGTATTTAAGTATGTATTTTTCTATAGAAGTATGTTTATCGTTGTCTAGTACCCACAGTACAAGCCTAGAGCTTAGTTTGGGGCTAGGTCAATCTGTGTGACACTGTACAGTGATAGTAATTCTACCATTACCTTCCGATCATCAGGCGTCTAGGCGGAGGGAGGTGATGAACCTTGAAGGTACAATACGGGAATGATTTTGACCAATAATTGCCCCTCAACAATACAAACGTCTCATTCCATTACACTAAAAAAGACTAAAGCAGCTATTGTTGACGGGTCTATAATAAAAAAAATACCGTGTGGCAAATGAATCTTTATGTTGTCGAATTACCTTTAACTCGCATAAAGTGCTTCGATTTTATTTCAAATTCGAACTATGGCAAAGGGCAATTTCCAGCCAGAAAACTTCTTTTGGCTGACATGTTAGTGATGCTGATGATAATGTATTTCTAGAGAGATACCACTTAGGTTAACGAGACCAAGTTGCACCTCTCTGTGACTTTGATAGCCCACCACTAAATCAGCAAAGGCTTCCTTCGCTTTATCGTTATTTACCATCAGGGGGGTTATTATGACATACCTAACTATGCAGTTCTGTTTACGCTCAGAGAAAAGGACAGAGCTATATAACTGCCATAGCTTTGTCTTAAAAGACACCCACCACACGCTCATCGTAAAATGAACTGCAAAGCTATCTTATAATAACCCCACAGGTAAGATAAAGGTAACATAATAAACATCACGCTATGCTTAACTTAAAGCTAAAGAATATGTCATATCCTTATATCTGGTACTTACACATCACATCCAAGATCAACGAGTCTTCGAGCGTGTAGGCTGGGAACCAAGGGTTGGAGACGCGGCAGACCAGCTGCCGACCGCTGTCCTCCCTCCTAACCCTCCAGGTCAAGACGCTTCTGGTCACTTCTCCATCTACGTCCAACTGAAAAACAATGTTTAATCTTTCTAAAAACTCCTTTAACTTATTTAAAACTTACTATAGGTTAACGCAGATACAAGATAAATCATAGATACACCTAAGGAACAGGATGATGATAGGAATGTTCTTTAAATTGGTTTTGAAGACGGCGGTCAATAGTTCACTATTAGTACTACTAGTCAAATAAATCTATCAACGCAATGATCAGAAACCTTCATGTCCATGCAGTAACAGTGAAATTGATGTAGTAGACCCTTAAACGTATGGCAACTTTAATTTTATTAAAAAGACGGATTAAATTTTATAATTACGCCAATACAAATGACCAAAAACAACAATCTAAACAAATATATGAGGAGTAGAGTTTAGGTATAGGATTTTTCAGCTTAGTAGTCGAATATGTGGAGACTAAGTGTCACCCTATTGATCAATCTATGAAGGTACTCCTCTCGCAAATATTTTCTCCTCTGGCTCCTTTCAGGTCCTGAACTCCTGGTTGTTCGGCTAACTGAACACCTTCATCTCCTGTTAAGCTGTAGTCGCAAACTATTTAAATTTTTGCATCTAATAGTTTAATATTCAAATCACCTCTGTCATTGTAGAATCGATCTTCTGCGAGTTGATGAACCAGTCGATGTTGGGAGCCGGCTTGGACCCTCGCGTGGTGCACACGAAGGCCCGGTCGTGGCCAGCTCTGCTGATGCCGTTTCCTGTCACTCTTACGAACTGGGGTTTTACTGTGTGTAAAAAAGAATGCTTTCAGCTATTGTCAATTTTTTTTCGTCACTTAATATTAACAGTAAATACAAAATATAAGAAGTCACAAGGAACCTTTTCAACATTTTTTTAGCTACATGTTATAAATCCAGTACATTATTTCGATTAGTTTAAAATTTAGGTTATCCTTAAAATGCGCAAACCATCTTGTGATCCACGCTTTTAATATAAATTCGAAAATAACTCTGTCCGCCTTAACGCTTTCACGGTTAAACCGCTGAACTGATTTCGATGAAATTTGGTAAGGAGATAGCTTGACTCCCGCGTATTTATACATCCGGAAAGTTCCAGAGGGATTAGCTAGTTTGAAATAAAGCATAAGATGTTTTTAATTCACTTTTACGACGTGTAATATCGAATTCAAATTGTCGCTAAGTGAAAACTAGCCCCCTAACTTATAAATGTGGAATAACCGTGGGGTACCTTATGCCATGCTTTGTCCATATCTGTAATTGTGACATTTGCATCTAACAGAAAGTGATAATCTACCCCACGGTAATTCCACGTTTATAAGTAAGGGGGGGGAGTTTAAAATTTTTGTAAGGAAATTACAGTCAACACGGAAAAAAAGTGCATTTGTAATTTATAAGTACTTTGTTCATTTTGTAACGTAAAATCTTTCCTTAAATATAATTTAAATTCATAAAAAATATATCTTTTGTTGTAAAAGGCAATAGTAATTTTTTGCTATCAATTTTATCTTCAACAAAAGTGTTTTTGTTTTGATACATTCTCCGTTATTTAAAAATGCTTCAAAAATATTGTAATAACACTTACAAAATAACTTAAGCGTAACATCCCTATACACCGCCCTTATCAAGGGCGGTTCCACTCGACACTGCAATCTGGTGCCAGCCATCTCTCGGGTCAACCCTTGGATGAGCAGCTGGCATACCGACCCTTCCCTCGTGTACGCCAAACGTTCTTCACCTCGGTACCAAGATACGTCAGGTGGTGGTTTACCTGGGGTATTATTAACAAAATAATGAAAAATCAAGTGAAGGAAGCTTGGCTTGAAGTCCGAAGCATCTGTGTCAGAGTTCAAATTAAATAAATACATACATACATAAAATCACGCCTTTATTCCCTGGGCGGGGTAGGCAGAGCTACAGAAATACAAACATCTCTACAAAGACTTGTTGATAATTCTGCCAAGCACAATCAGGCCAAGAAGTTTACTAGTGTATTGGTGACAGGTTGCAAGCCCATCGCCTAACAGTACTACAAGCCCTTATTCCCTTAGTCGCCTCTAGCAACATCCACGGGAAGATATGGAGTGGCACATTTCTAACCCGGCAACCACAAGCAAATGAAACAAATATCTGCCCTTACCGGAATTTGAACCTGGGGCAGCTTGCTTTGCATATCTTACAGATATTGACCTAGTCCCAAACAAAGCTCTAGGCTTGACGTACTTATGGATACTAGAGAACGATAAACTTACTTAGACAGAGAAACACATAGAAAACATCAGGACTCAGGAACGAATACTCGCGCTCATCACAAAAATATCTGCCCTTACCAGGATTTAAACCCGAGACCACTAGCTTCATTAATTATGATGCAATATGGTCCTACTACGATAGGTTTGTTTCTTAAATCATCATGGAAAAAAGACCATGGATGGGCAAAAAAACTAAGGAAAAAGAAAAAATATGGTTAACCTTTTCAACGCTATGTAAAATACAAAACTGTCCTGCTAAAAAAAATGGCAGTATCTCATATAAAACCCCTGTAGCAAATGCAACCTTATAATAAAAGGAGAGCATTGAATCTGCTTTGGAGATTGATTTTGAGATACTACATATGGGTTATCAGGGCAAAACAGTGGTCACTCATACGCCATTGAAAGCTCAACACCCGAGCTAATGACACTTTACTTTATAGACAATCAAATCTATTTTCCACTGTTAATTTTGACGGATGTATAATTAGTCGTAAGCGTTGAATTTGCGGTGCTGATATGAGTCGTTGGCGTCGAAAAGGTTAATATCGTGTATAACCAGAAAGTGAAGCAGTTGATTGAAGATCAATGGCGCTAGACAAAATGCTTTGCAAGAACGTTATCGCTATCGAAAATTTATAAGATTAAAACAAGCTGCTGGACTGTTGCGTCGAGTACTTATATCAATTCCATAGATTTTGATAGTTTTCGAAAATCATTTGCGTTATCGTCATGCCTCTCAGGAGTTTTTCGAAACTTTTTATCATAGTCTGAGAAAAAAAGAAAGCCTGTACAGAATAGTGGAAATTATGGAAATATACGTAAAACAATATGTACTATTACAAACGACTCAAATTAAATTAGACCAGCAACTATAAAGCTACAAAAATAAGCTCATCATGATACAAATATCATTTACTAGAACAAATTGTGCTTACCACCAGAAGCTTGGCAAGAGAGAAGAAGATCCTGCCCTTCCCTTAAGGTCCCAGCCACTGTCCCTAGAATCTCTCGTCCCTCAGAGTCGTATATCCTCGGAGATTCCGGAGGAACTGCCAAACAAAATGACTTTGATAATATTTCATTAATAGTTGGTATGGCATTCTTTAATCTTCTATACATGGTGACTTCAAATTGGTAATACAAAACACTTGATTGTGGCTTAGTTAATGCCACACAGTATAATACATGAAACCCTTTGTTAAAATTAACTGTATTTAATTAATGCTAATTTTCGAACAAAACAAATAATTAAAGTCCCAAAGTGTGGTTAAACTACATTTACAATACAATCTTATTTTCTTTGATAAGTGACAATTACTAATCAAAACAGGTTTTCTTCATAAATTGTGACAGGTGACGGATAACCAAAGAGGAAAGTGTTCATTTGAAATTCTTTAAACTTCTTTGTTAATTATTATGGTAGGATAACCATGTTAAACCAACAAAAATGGGATGATTAAAAAATATAAAAAAAAAAAAATCTGATTATTTTAAAAGTATGAGACTTAATTGAGGGGCTAAGTTTACGGGAAATGTGTGTAAAACATTGATTTTGTATTACCAATTTGAAGTCACCCTGTATAATAAAATTTAATCGCTGAACGAGTTGCTAAGCGCAAATCTCGAGAGCAGCTGAACTGATTTCGCTAATTCTTTTTTCTTTTTTCTACTGAAAGAAAAATGCTTAAACCGGGAAAGTCAGAAATTTGCCACTAGTTTTCTATAATTTTATTATCAAGAAGTAAAACATATAATTTGTATGTTAGGGGTTATATTTGGAACTACTGACTAAACCAATAATTATAAACAATTTCTAATACGCTTTTAACTCTGGCGATTTTACTGTTAAATAAATTCTATAACCACAATAAAAAAAACAGCAAACTTGAGATCAATTTCTTACCGACAACAGTCAAATTGACCCTATAATTCCTTGTAGGAGAATCCACATAGTCAATTCTGCATCTATAAACTCCTTCGTCCCGATGAACCACCTTCTCCACAGCAAGGTGAGCTGATGATGGATCAGACTCGTTCAGCACGAAGTGGGTGCGGGCTCCAAACTCTCCAGCAACTGCCCAGTGAACTGGGGGGCCGTTGCGGAAGTCAACCCTGAAATATTAAGAAATAGATGTGAATGCGAGGAATATTAGTCAAGTAAATGTTAGAGGATAATCTCACACCTATTGACCCAGTGTTTAACCAAGGATTAGTAGTATTTTAGACGATGGGCTTGGAACCTGTCACTAATACACTGATAAACATCTTAGAATTATCAACAAGTCTTTTTAGAGTTGTTGGTATGCTACAAAAAGCTCTGCCTACTTCACTCTGGGTATGAAGGCGTGATGTTGTGTGTGTATGTACGAGTATATCATAAACTAATCTATAGCCTTGTACTATGGGTAATAGAGAACGATTAAATACTTTATATACAATAAATATTCGCGCATATCACACAAATATCTGCCTCTACAAGGATTTGAGCCCAGGACCCCTAGCTTCGTAGGCAGGATCTAACAACTATACTAAACGTGTCATCAAGAACAAATCGGTACTTGTGGTCTCGTCACATAACTTTTTGCCCTTACCGGGAATTAACACCCGGGAATTATTACAGTGTTCGCATTGTTGTGTTCCGGTGTGGGGATAAGACAACCGGTGAAATTACTAGCATAGAGGCATTCCATCTTAGTCCTCAGGGTTGGCAACGCATTTGAGGTCTTGGGATTATAGTCTTGAGAATTCAAATGTCTATGGGTCTCAGATTCCACTTACCATCAGGTGGCCTGAGTGCTCGTGTGCCTTCTCCTTACCATAAAAAAAAAAAAAAAAAAAAAAAAAAACCCAGAACTGCTAGTTTTGGTAGGATCACTCCCAACTAGACTAATTATGTCAGCGTGTGATGCATTACTTGCAAATACGATGAATTTTTCAATGTCATTTAGATGGTTTTGGAAAATGCAAGAGGAGGTCCTAATTTATAGTATAAAAAAGATTGGATAGTATAAAAAACTTGCTAGTGTGACATTTCATAAATACCACATTACTACTTTATTCTTTTCTATCTTAATTTAATAATAAACCTTCTTTACCCCTTTTCGACCGAGCCTATACGATCGTGCAAATTTTAGCTAACCATTTTTATATCAATCCACACGTGATCACAAACTCGTCCAGAAAGGGTTACAATGCAATGCTCTTTCATAAAATATGTCCCGTCACATCGACCATCCTAATATGGCACATTAATCAAAATAGTCCAAGAGTTCGATGAATATCGCATAAACAGCAAAATGACAGTCCCAATGTCCATACGCTCATGTAGCCCTTTGAAGTATGTCATTTCAAAGGCCTTTCGTCCAATTAGAACAGTCATGGCAGCTACTGAAGCACAGGCGTTCGTTAAAACGCAACCCGAGCCCGATTCGTATGCGACTCGCCGGCCGGAGACTACGTGCCAAAAGCACCCGGAATCTCCCTTAACACAGTAAGTTCATATGGTGCAGTAGGCACAAATTATAAAGGGTATATTGGAATGACTCTTTGGTCATTCACCAGTTATTCCCCATATCAGAACACAATACAGCGAATACTACTGTTTGGCGATAGGTTAAACGATGTGATGGTGGTAGCGATCCGGACGGACCCTGCACAAGATGGTAGGACCTTATCCATATCCGTACCTAATATTTTAAATGCGAAAGTGAGTTTGTTTGTCCTTCTTTCACGGCTAAGCCGGTCTTAGTATCTGTAATGATTTAAATTGTAACACCAAGCTGGAGTTCAAATTTAGTGCCACAGAGTCAATCAATTTATTTATTTGTGAAACATAGGTAACAATAATGGTACAATCGTAAAAGTGGGTAAGTATCATTATGTTTAGCCATTAGGCGTACAAAACTGACAGATCTCTTCTATCTTCTTGAAATTACGTGATTCGGTAAAGTCGTTATTTTAAAAGTTCCGGGTTGGTTGTGATAATTCTACCTTTGCGATTTATTTCTACTTTTGACCACTCGCTCCTGAAAATTGATGCCAAAAGTAAGTAATTTCTTCTTCGTGCTGTAAAACAAAACTAAACATCCTTTTATTTTTCACAGCTCTTTGATAAGTCACCTTTAATCGCCATTTGAAAAGAGTATTTCCTGGAATGCAAAGACTTAGCAATAACTCTGGCAATTTGTGAACTTTGTCTGAAATATATAAAATTGTGTTACGTTACTGTTTTAACTATAACCTCCTGTGCCAAACCATATAACCTCATACCGACTCCGTAAGTCACACATTTTAAAACAACTCTTACATCCTAAAGGAAGGAAGCAATACAGTGAAAGAATCCGTTCGTCTTCCGCCTTGGACGGCCTCCAGCGCTGCAGTGAATCAAAAGAAAAATATTTGTTTAGAGGAACAGGGTTGGGAAAACTTGGTTGAATGTCGATAGTGAATTTGAGTTTACAAATACGCAGGAAAAGGTAAAAATAAGGTCATTTTTACCAAAATGCCGAAGGACGAGGGTAATGTTTTTAACCTGTATGTACGGTTGGTTTTTTACTCGTCATATAAGTTAAATGGGTCACCCAATTTTGACAAACTAGGTGTCTTTGCATACGTCATTGCGTCGTAAGCTGTATTACTGGGTACTTTAATTTAAACAAAAACTTAAATGGCGGTTTTTTTAAAGTGTTACATTGACGACAAATTGTTACTAGCTTTAATTTAACTTTGCTTTATTCTATTATTCGAGTTCGAATCTTGCTAGTTATTTCGAACCCCTTTCCGTTATCTCAATGGGCTGAAATTTAGAATACAATAATCAATCAAATGTTAAGTATTGTATCTAGGAGTCGAACTGATGATGGGGTCGTGAGGAAAGTACAGGATCTCCACTGTGCTTAATGTAAAATTAGTATTCCTTTGTTTAATCTCTAATAAGCAGATGAAGACAGTAAAACCGGGCAAAAGCATGTTGGACCATGCTCAGTACAGGGTTTTGAAGTCATTAGGCACTGCGAACATAAAAATCAAAAAGTAATAACTAATTTTTCTATTATTATTTTGTGCTGTTTTGGATGATTTCAGTAGGTATAAACACTTTAATCGCCTGTATCTCAAGAACCAATGATGTCTACTTAGTCGTGATAGTTTTTGAAATTCGTTATAATGTGCTTTTATTGAAGATATTTTTCAGATTTTAGTATTTGTCGTTTTATGTTGTTTGTTTTTTTTGCAGACAGAAGTTGTAAATTTTTTCTCGTATAATCATTTCATAGAATAGTAAATTTATAGAATAATTACTTTGAAGACATTTAAATCATCGATTTTTATTTCAAATAAATTTCAATGTTTCTTTTTTCATATCATATACTTAATAGCAAATTATATATTCTTTGTTCTCATATTATTTAGTTAATATATAACTTAATAACAATTAAATCATTTTACAGTATACGTTATTTTACAGACAGAAGTTGTTTAGAATTTCATGTCATGTAAATTTTTTCTCGTATTATCATTGCAATTTTTTTCGCACAGTTTATTCAAGAGATGTAAAAAAAGCTTGCTTCGCTTCGCTCCCGCCTTAGCCTTCTAACCTAACCTATTCAAGTCGGTTCTGCCCAGAGAGGCCATGGTCGCTCACTCATATTTATATCATACTATAGTATTTAGCTTATAACCCTTATACTTGAAGATAATTTGTATTATGTTGTAATTGATTTTGTTATTATTGGTGTACCCTTACTCTCCAAATAGTAATTTCGTAGAATAGTGTTTCACACGACTTTGTATACTGTTGTCGTTGGTGTCCTCTTCTTTTACAGAACATTATTTCATAGAACGTATTACTTCGCAGAATTTCCATTACTTAGAAATCTAATTTCTGCAGTTACCTTATTGTTTTCAGATTATCTTAAGCATGGGTTACGTAGGTTAGGTTAGACCTGTGACCATTAAAAAAAATCTGGAAACAATAAGCTTTCAGCAGAAATTAGCTTTCTAAGTAATGAAAATTCTACTAAGTGATACGGTCTATGAAAAAATATTCTGTAAAAGAAGGTATAGTTAAAAAATAATTATATTGTTTAGGTTCGTTTAATGAAAAAAAAAAAACTGTGGAATTTGTTTCTTTCAAATAAATAGTTAAAAAAAAAAACGAAACAAAAATACAAGTACCGAATAGTACTCTAAAAAGTAGTCACGGCAACAAAAAATAGTTTTAAAATTATTATAACGGTAGATCAAGGGTTTAATGTTGAAAAATGGTTCATCACTACATAGTATAAAACAAAGTCGCTTTTTCTGTCCCTATGTCCCTATGTATGCTTAAATCTTTAAAACTACGCAACGGATTTTGATGCGGTTTTTAATAGATAGAGTGATTGAAGAGGAAGGTTTATATGTATAATACTTTAATCTGGAGCGAAGCGAAGGCGGGTCGCTAGTACTAAATAAATCCTGAAAGAAAATTCATTAGGGTAGATTTAAAGAGTGACCCAAGAGACGTCATCATGGCAACCGACAAAGAAAAAAATTATTGACCCGTTGTACAGAAACTAATTAAACCAATATCTTAGTAAAATAATTGAATAACAAACTTTTAGGACAGGTACTTTTATTTGTGTTACGAAGAATATTGCTATTGAAGAATTATAATGGTTTTACAACTCTTAGACCGCCTCCTGAATTGTCGGTATGCTTGCAGTAAAACACGGACTCGGCAAGGGTTGCTAGGCAACCAGTGGCATCTACCAATCAATGCGTGGCGTTTACGCCGCCTGTACGTTTTACTGCAATCATAGTCGTAATACCAAAGAAGGCCTCAAACTACTATCTAGTAGTCTACGCATTGTATACTCTATTGGTTACGACATTTCATGCTTCTACTATTACTATTGAGTTAGCTTCCTTCTTTGGTATTACGGCAGAGAACAGTTGGCTTATGAATAATGACTATCTTTGACACTGTTATCTTAAAACAACGTAATTTTAACAACGTAACATTTTGATGAGGTGACAAATACTCGTTATGTTAAAATCAAACCGTTCGCAAGCACTTACTGTTGACAAGAGCTAAAACCTAGGGCAAAGCTTTTAGCTAAGTTCAAAACTATCGATATGCGCTCCTCACTAGTCGCCTTAGGAAACTGTTTTGCCGAAGAGAATCAATAAGCCCCTCTATTTGAAGGCAAAGATATTAGGCACAGATGGATATGAAAACTCGTTTTTGTATGCTCTTTGATGTTCAAAGTTATTAACTCAAGTCGCAGGCAAGATTACTTTGGAAATATTAAATAAACCGCTCGTAATTGAAATATAAACGCTGTCAATTTTCCAGAATGAATTAAATTTTGGTTTCTTACCTTTTTATAAGGATTTAAAGTTAAGCTTTTTAAGATTTAGATTAAGTTTATCATTCTCAAATTTTTAAATTTATATTAGGAGGACTTTTTTTATAGCTTCGTGAAGGCACTCGAGCACACAGGCCACCTGCCCCTTAGTTTCATCATCTTGACAATTACACGTGACGGGTGACAATTCGGTATACATTGCAAAGTTAACAGACTGATACATCACTGGGTTTCCTATAAGCTGGGGCCGTGTACAATGAAATGTCACCAGTCACCTGTCATTGTCATTATGGTGAAATAGGGTATTGATGTGTTAAGTGGAATATGAGAAATTTAAATTTTCTAGACAACACTCAGAAGACTGCAAAAGTAAGACTCCTCCGCGTTGCCAACCCTGAGGACTAAGATGGAATGCCTCTATGCTACAATGCTCGGCTGATATGAAGTAAATCCTGACACCTGTCATTCCAGTACAAAGTATAACCACAAACACAAGAATAGGTTATAAATCTATCTCTATTAGTAACCATCTAAAATTTAAAATGCACTACACTATTGCTATGCAGTTAGCCACCTTCTTTGACTGCGTCGTCTATTATATATATTTTTATGTTGTGTGATAATTACAAAGTTTTTCGAAAGCAAGATTAGAGCAGCATGTGCTGCAGCTGCAACCACAGTGCTAGTATGGCATCTGAATTGAACTTTTAATACTGCAATAGTCCAAAACGTTCTTTAAATTTAATGTCTCGCTAATCGCGTGCCTATCCTACAAAATCTCAAAACGTCAGACAAGTAAAAGGTTACCGGTTACCTGTTTTCAACAGGATATTAATCGTGTAACGTTTTACTATAATTCTACCGGTGATACATAATCTCTGTCCAGGCAGATATAGTGCTTTCTCAACTACTGCGAGGAAATACAAGTGATGTTTTCTGACTCCAAACCAGACCAAAAATGTTCATATTTCCTCGCAGTGTTGAATAAAACGAGTTTAATACCGCCTACTTTGGATTATTCCTAAAATACCTGATAACTTGACAACATTGCCAAATACCTTTAAGCATGCAATTTCAGACGAGACTGTAATTACAAATTTAGTACCAGAATTACTATCAAAGTTAGCGTTTTGACCATTAATACTAAATAGTTTGAACAAGTCAAAAGCCATCAATGTTAACCACTCGATAATTAACTGAAACATTGCCTAGCCAAAGAGCCTGGCTAAGTTCCAAAACAAGACAGAGATTTAGATATGCATAAATGTTTAAATAAGCGTCTAGACAGGGTAAAATTATTTACGCAACGCTAGAACTTTTGGCACGCGGAGGTTCCTATGTTACGATGCTTGGCTTTTGAAAGTATATTGTCTGCGGTTTTTAAACAACGTCCGTTTGGAGATTTTAATTTTTTAAATGAAATGAGGAAGGGGTTAGGGAGATATTTTGGGTCAGCACTAAAAGAGCCAAGTGAAGATGTGGCGTTTTATTGTTGTATATTTGGCAGAGAATTCATAAGATCAGTTTTGAACTCTGCTGCAATATTTGATGTTTATTTTTTTGTTGTATATAAAATACATTATAATATATTGTTACGTACAAACTGGTACCCATATTCATTGGTAATTAAACCCTGAGACCTCGAGAGCGTTGGGTAAAGGGGTCGATTCGTGATCGTAAGGTACTGAGTTCGACTTTAACTTACGGTTAAAGAAAAAAAAAACGTGAGGAAACCTGCAAATTGGAATAGCTGAGTGTGTAAGAGGGGTTGGGAATATAAGAATCTTGAACTTAGGTACTTGTGTAGGTAGAAAAGAGAAAGGGTTGTATTTGGTTGATGTAGTATCTTGTGGAGTATTTTTAGACATCTCAAAGGGCTTGATGGATATGACATATGAGGTGTCATTACATTTTTCTGAGTAACTGACATTTAGGCTATAATATTTTAATCAAAGGAGGGAGAAATAATATTTTTTGGTAATTTATATTATAATAGACGACAGTCTCAAAAAATGCAGTCGCTTTTTTAAAGCTCGCTCCTTATATAATTCATGTATAACGTTTTTGTGCTAGACTATAAAATACAAGACAAGTATTTTTGGAGCAATACTAGACAATCTAAAGTATGAAGGTAATTAAACTGAAAAAATATGTTCCCAATGTCAACATTTTCGTATTTTCTAGTATAAGTTGCTAAAAAAAATGTCGTTTAAAAAATTTCACCCATTTGAGATTATTTATTCTTGTAACTTTCTGTAGCATTTTCAACATGTTAAAGCCTTTTTTTCTCATTATATATGTACAAGCCAAGTCTGATCTTATTCTCTGTAAACGATCCATTGACGTGATCTTTATTAATACGTAAATTGAACAACAATGTCAAAGCCTACTTTCTAACTAGGAAAAGTACCCAACAGATTTCATTTATTTTGATACATGTATGTTAGAGAGTAAAATAACAGACACGTATTTTTTTTACCTCCTCCATCTTAACTTATCGTGAAAAATTGACATCTAAACTAAAGTACTGAAAAGTGACCAAACTTTCCGATTTAAATATTTTCAATTTTGATTTAGGGCCCATATTACAGTAAAAAACCACACCTAACTTTAGTTTATAGGAAATAAAATCATCATCACCTTGCTCTTATTCCAATAATTTCGGGTCAAAACTGCACGTCTTCTTCCAAACATCCCTATCAGCCATTATTAAAGACCCGACTACCTGTGGTCATTGAATATAATTTTGTCGGAAGGTTCCTAACTTGCAAAGAGTGTGTCCCCACTTTCTTTGCAAAAATTGGCTATGTTAGTCACTTAAATGCGCAAAAACGACGTTTACCAGTGATCAGACATCGCTGTGCCCAAAAACGATCAGAAGGATGATGATGATCAGCCGTCATTTCAGTATTCACTCCCGGTTCCCGATCTCGCCTAATCAAAATATACATACATACATAATATCACGCCTTAATTCCTAGAGTGGGGTAGGCTGAGCTACAGAAATACCAACAACTCTAAAAAGACCACATTTTGCACATTCAGGCCAAGATGTTTACCAGTCTATTATTGCAAACTGCAAGCCCATCGCCTAACAGTACAAGCCCTTATTCCCTTAGTCGCCTCTTACGACATCTACAGGAAGACGTGGAGTGGCACAATTCTAACCTGGCAACCACACGGGGTTCAAATCAAAATATATGGTAATCATGTCTTGCATTATACTGTTCTTACTGTAAGTGCTGTATTATACCAAAATTTAAGCCGTAAATGTCTTACCAAACATTCATAGTATGAATCGAAAAACTAAAATTACATCGCGCGGAAGGGAAGCCCCCATAAATCCTGTACGTTGAAACATTGCGAGGAAGGTTGGCGGTGCGCCAGGTGGCGGTTCAATGCCGGGCTGATGTTCCAGTGCTAATGACTAGATCCGGACTTCAGGGCATTGTCAGGGTTTAAGTTAAGGAATTGTTGTTTGGGAATGTTTAGTGACACACGCTGTGAACAAGCTTGTGTAAGGAAAGTTTTAATATGCTTTTACAATTTTTTATATAATTACTGAAATTGGCTTCAGGACTAAATAGTTTTATTTAATATTCAAACTCGCGTACCGATGTCAAATGAATTCGATTGCAAAATGTGGTTACAGAATTATTATAAACAAGTCTTTTTAGAGTTGTTGGTATTTAGCTCTGCCTATCCCACTCTAGGAATGAAGGCGTGATATTATGTATGTATGTTGAATTCAATTTCGAATCGAATAATCGCGAGCCCAACTCACACTTGTCAATTTTTTAGTATTTGTATTTCTTTTAGAGTTTTTAATTACTATAATCATACCATCAAGATTAAATAGCATAGATTATTTTGTATCCTAGGGCTCTATAGTTGTGACTGAAAATCTGTCTGCAGTAGAAATTAAAACCTCGATATTTTTCACAATATAATATATTGGAATTAACCGTAACATAGCTTCGTTTCAATTGTCAATTACATCATTAAATAAAAACCGGCTAAGTGCATGTCGGACTACGCACAGAGAAGGGTTCCGTAGCTGCGACGAACGTTCATGGTTGAAATTCAATTTTTTTATTTTTTTTATTAAAATCTCAAAAACTACACAGCGTATCGTGTTCAAAGCAATTTTGGTTGGAAGTATTTCGTATGTTCTACTACTGTAATTTTTATTAGAATGTTCTATTTAACAGTTCAAAAGCTACCTACCCGGAAATAATTTTGACGACTTTAGAAGCGTATATCTCGCCCACTGTTCACTTACGAAAAAAAGTCACTTAAAAACCTCTATATCATTTTGGAAGCCCTATCTAAAAATACCCCACACGCTGATGTAACTCAAAAACATTTTTTTCGTCCCCTAGTTACATGTATGGAGTGCCACTCCTAAATATATTTTTTTTTTCAATTTATTTCAATCATTGTATAGCGGCTCATAGAATACATCTATCCTCCAAATTTCATTTATATAGTGCCAATAGGCTATGAGTATGGCTGTGACATACAGACGGACAGACGAACGGACGGACAGACGGACAGACGGACAGACGGACAGACGGACATGACGAAATTATAAGGGTTTCATTTTTGCCATTCGGCTCCGGAACTCTAAAAACTATTTAATTTTGGTAGATGCCTTTGAGTAGCCGTGAGGAGTACTTTGAGTCTTAAAAAGTTCTGAAATATAAGTAAACCTTGAAGTAGACTTTTATTTATTTATGTCTTGAAGGTACCTTTATATGACTGTCTATGGAATTCAATTTTGGTTCCATAATTATAATAATATTATCTCTTACCCTTACCGTATACCCTTTTTAATAAACGTTGTGGGATCGCCTAATATACGCCCTAACTATTTTTGCTAATGTAAAGTGTAAGTCTGACTTTTTTGAAAAATATTTGCACTTATCAAATTTCTGTATTTTTGCTATCAATATTTTTAAACTATGTAAAAAACAGGAAACCACAATTATATTTTCCTACTGGTATTATAAATGCTGTTTGTGGCTGCAACAGCTGGTTACTAGCCTTCTTTTCATCCCGACAAATTTAAAAAAATCCGTGGTAATAACGATAATCTAAATGTAACCGGACGAAATCGTGGGCAGAAGCTAGTCGTAAATCGTAAATAAAACGTATCCTTTAATCCAATGACTCGATTATCTTCAAAACCCTTAAAATTGTTTCTCCCAACAACGCTTGCCTGTTCCACCCCGCAGCAAGCTCAGCTCTTAGTTCATAGCAATTAAAATAAGCAAGACGAATGCACTTGGATTCAGCGATATGCAGCTGCAATAATTACCACTATCCGGATTCATTTCGACAAAAGCAACGCTATCATCTCGATTGGCGCGGGCCGGAGCAAGTTTTTTGGACCGTGGCCAATTCTGCTACTATTGGCTCCGAGAGAGTTGTCAAAAATTGAGGCTTGAGGACGTTACATTAATTAAGGATACAGAAACTCTAGACAAGATGCGGTAATCCAGAAATCCAGCATCTGGTTCACTGCCTCGAAGACACACCCACCACTGTTTTTTAGGGTTCCGTAGTCAAACTAGGAACCCTTATAGTTTCGCCATGTCCGTCCGTTCAACCGTCCGCAGCCTAGCGCAGAGACTCTTAGTACTAGAAAGTTGTAACTTAGCATGAATAAACGTATTAGTCACGCCAACAAAGTGGTACAGTAAAATGTATAAAAAAAATATTTTTTACGGCACCTTACACCGACACGTAACGTGAGGATGTATTTTTTTCTCGTCTGCCCAATAGTGTGGGGTGTCGTTGAATAGGTCTTTCAAAATATTGTGGGTTAGTGAACACAATTTTTCAATCAAGGGATCCGTTTATGAAATATTAAGCTTTAAAGCGCTAATTTTTGTTAGTGTCAGTGTCCCCCCCCCCTACAGCCAAAACTAAAAATACTAAATATCTCAAAAAAATCTTAAATGAATGCACATGAAATTAATTTATAAAGAAAACGATCACGACTAAGTAGACATCATTAGTTCTTGAAATACAGACGATTAAAGTGTTTATACCTACTAAAATCGTCTAAGACGGCACCAAATGACTTTGAATAGAAAATTAGTTATTACTTGTTGATTTTTATGTTTGTAGTACTTAACGGCTTCGGTACCCTACACTGAGCATGATCCGACACGCTCTTGCCCAGTTTTTTTAGTTTACTGTTTGTACTTTTTTATGTAGGTATCTTGTTGTGTTCAGTTTTTTTTTTATTTGCTTTTGTTTTCTATAAATGTATAGAAATTGATGTTAGCTGCCGGACGGCTTGTCATGCGTTTGCGTCAATTCCATGCTCTTTAAGGCACCTTTCCACCAAGGGATGTCCTACGCAGCTATGCTGTGAGGATATGAAAGCCAGCAGTTTCCACCAATGCTATGCTATGTGGACCAATGAATATGATTGGTGGATATGAAACATATACAACATAGCATAATCACACTCTGGTGGAAAGAAACCCTTAGTATTTTTTACGCAAGAAGAAAACTGACGAGCACACAAGCCACGTAATGGTTAGTGGGATCTGAGAAGCATTGCAACCTTAAATCTATAAATCTTGGCCAACCCTGATGGAAATGGAATCTATTCTAGTCATTTCACTGTTTATCATATACTTACAATTGAAAGGTTGGTAATCATCCTGCCCGACCCTGCACAAATTCTACCACCACCCACTTATTTCGGTTCGCTACGGTACATAAACTCGTATCTATTTAATTTGAGGAACAATCAATAAAACAATTTCAAAATTACAATAATTTAAGAGTACAAATGGTTGTCCTTTCCCCGCACTAAAAAAAACAATGCGAACGTTAACTACTTGGTGGTAGGTAGAAGGATAAGACGGTGGTAGCAATCCAGACAGATCCTGTACAAAGTCAACCACCACTAATAGTTCTACTCTTGCCTAACTTGCTTATGGTGGTACAGGCAAACAAAGAAATAAATCCACTTATAGGCCTTATTACAATGCAATAAGGTGATAAATGGGAACATCTTTTTGTAGTCGATGTACTAATTTTGTTACTCCGGCTCATCGTAAAAATAAGATACCCAACACAATTTACGGACGTGGAAATATTTTTAGATATCGTTTTCCGATCCGTGGCAAACACTTCTCAGAAGGTTTCCTACTTATCCCTTGCAATATGTTTTGACATATCAAAGCCCTAACCTTTTACTCTCCTATTAATAGGACTAGGGAAATAATATCGTGTTTAACAAAGGCCGAACCTGGAAAACCTGAATGTTTTTATAGGATACATAATATTAATATCTTTTGTAAAATTTGTTTCTGGGTATATTCAATACTCAATTAATATTATCAAACACTAAAACCCTGCATTTAGGATAAAGAGTAATTTTACAGTATCATCATCATCATCTTTCCCTTTTCCGATATTTTTTTTTCTTCCAAGCATCCCTATCAGCCGTATCAATATTCACTCCCTTGTTTTTCATATCGCTCTTCACACATTATATCCGTCTTTCCTTAGGTGTCTTTCTTCCACTGTAGCCTGACATTCATATTTAAAACTCTGCACGTCACTTGACTTCCATTCCTCCTCATGTGAATTAGAAAACCCATTTTAATTTTGGCTCTTCGGAGAAGGGCGTAGTCAAATACCACACCACAGCTTACCGGGATTACAACCCGGGAACGCTAGCTTCGTAGGCAGGGTCACTAGCAACTAGGCCAACGTGTCGTCAAATTTGATTCGATTGCAGCTGTTGTCCTCTTATATTTCTATAACTTAGGTATATATTATAAATATCGGGAGACAATTGCAATGAACTTAGCAAAAAAAAACATCCCAGCATTGTAACATCTTTAACTCTCACAATAATTTAATTAGAATAATGTTTAACTATTGTTAAAATGTATGAAATTGACATAATCGCTCGTCGGAAATATGTAAAGATAAAAAAAATACAATAAAAATATGATAAAATCTTAAAAGTGTAAAGATTTATTAACTAAGTATTTATGTAATGTGTGCTTTACTTAAAAACAAACAGATTAATATTTTATTTCTTTGTCGAGAATGACTGAATGAGCTTTACGTCAATCCTGTAACTTTTTCGATAGCGATAACGATCGCAAAATACATCTTGTCTAGGATTACAGACCACAGAGCGTTCAGAATTTAGTCTAACGCAATATTAAAGAGTAGTGGCATCAACTACTCACAAAGTTATAAACTTCTTATTTTTTTTAGCGCAAATACGAACAAAAAGGCCAAGATTAAGAAGGACACAATTTCATAAATATTAAAGTGAGTTTCAGCAGGTATCCGGTAGTAGAGATTGTCGAGGCTGCAGCGAGGGAGGAATGGCTATGTTTTATTAAGTTTAGACGTACTGCCTCTGCTTCAGTAATTGAGTAACATACATATCAGATGGTTAAATTAGTCTTTGAGATATCTCTCCTGTGGGGTTAGACAAGTTGCATTCGACAATCGTAAACGATTGTATTTCGATTTTAAAAATGTATGGAATTGACGTAAGGCACCGATTTAGTAACACGTGACTATCTCGGTGGCTTACGTCAATTCCTTACATTTGTCTATCGAAAAATAATCGCTAACAATTGGCGAATGCAACTCGTCTAGCCCCACGGGTATTAAAAATGACGCTTAGGCTATGTTTAATATTTGATACGAAAGAAAAAGAAAGGCTATTCTTATTAAGGAAACAATAAAAACATAATAAATACAGAGTATCTAGTAAGAGAACAATTCTGCAGTTTAATTTAACCGAGCATCGTTGAGAACAGAACGATTAATTCAAAATTCAAATTGAATTATTTGTATAATGTAGTCTTCCTCGGAGAGCGCTTTGCTATTTTATAACTGAACTTGCGTTCTTGAGCAACTTCTGCTTTTATCTTTAATATAAGTAATCGTAGAGAATATTTTATAAGTTATGTAGGCTTTTAAGATTAATTCAAAATCAATATTCTTATTTAAAGAAAAGACCTGGCAAAAGTATGTCGTACCATCTCAGTGTAGGGTTCCAAAGCCGTTAAGTACTACAAAAACAAAAAAACTATCTCAAAAAACAACAATTATGTACTAGTTTTATATTTAAACTTATTTGACGTTTTCTTGCATGATAAACACTTTAGCCATTTGTATCTCAAGAACTAATCAAATCTACTTAGTCTTGATATTTTTACATTTAAGTTCGTAATAATGTGCTTTCATTTAAGATATCGTCAGAAAATTAGTACGTGCCTACTTAGGAGCTTCCCCACTGAGAGCATTCGCGTGTAATGAGCATTCGGCGTCGAATATTCAATTGGTTTGGACGTAGTTACGCTCAAAACTCAAATATTACACACGAATGCTCTCAGTGGGGACGCTCCTTTTTAGTTACATTGTAATTAGGTGAATCAACTTTTTACTGCTGTTATTCTGTCCCGTGACTCAGGAGACAACAGTGAATATAGCAGGGATTGTAAAACCGGTTTTATTAAATACGTGTATTTACATTGTCAAATTATTACCGCTAAAAAATAATACCTATATTCGAATTAGAGGTATTGTTGTCATTCCGTTTTTGTTTTTATCGCTATGTATTCACTATTAACAGTATTAAATACCTGTATTCAATACCGCTATTCATTGTACCTGATAAGTGAGATGTCAATTAGACTTTAATGAACTGTAATTTCAGACTAATCTAAGGCGAGTCTAAGTTTTTTGTAAGAGCACCGAAAACATTTACATATACACAAACGAGAATATTGACACTGACAGGTACTCACTGGTTATGGTTTTTAGGGGTAAAGTATCAAAAAGGGGTATTGTTGTCAATTGTCTAAACCGATAATAAACTTGAATACCGGTATTCATTATACCGCTAATCAGAGCTTTAGCGGTATAAATAGTGAAAGTCAATTATAACCGGTAATACCTCATTTAAAACCGGTAGTCAGAATACCGGTAACGATCCCTGGAATATAGATTATAGATAAATATGCTTGAAATAAAACCCCCTAAATAGGGTGCTTGTAATTGCCCCTGAAACTGACGTTTGGTGGTTTTATATAGTTTAAAATCAAAGTTTTAAAGAGTAACCCAAGAGACGTCACCATGGCAACGAGGTACAAATAAAATTTGATCGACCCAATTTCAACCTTGTCGAATAATGTATAGGGTGCCTCTTACAGCATTAAGTCCTAAAGTGAGAATCCGGTTACTCGAAGATAAAGATGATGCATTTTTTTTTCTCATGCCTCTTATTAAATACTTACAAGAAAACAAAAACAAAACTAGCAAGCACATAACATGCTTAGCAGCTAGGGAATCCCTGATTGGGGCTAAATTAGCGCTGGAGAGTTGCCAGGAGTTGGCTTCTGAAGAATTTGATGCCTGATTCATTGGGACTTGGCTGGATTACGCGTGGGAAAGATCCAAAATCCGCACCGGTAATTACGATCCAGGTAAAAATACTGTTTAATGCCCTGCACACAAAGCAAATACGGGTAACATCGAAAGCAATTACAGTCACCCTATAAAAAAGTTGTGCATTAGAACCTTATCATTGTGGTTATCATTGTCATTATCAAGCTTGTCGTTTGATGTTCAGTTTGAAGTTTATTATGACATGGCACAAAAGTGCTTAATATTTTCTTTGGGGTACTGTCATTTAAAGGAATCGAGAATTTAGATTTTGTACTAAATCTTGTAAAAAATTAGCTTGTTTTATTAGGGTTTCGTAAAAAAAAAAGGTAAAAACGGGACCCGATTACTAAGACTCCACTGTCCGTCTGTCTGTCACCAGGCTGTATCTCATGAACCGTGGTAGCTAGACAGTTGAAATTTTCACAGATAATGTATTTCTGTTGTCGCTATAACAACAAATACTAAAAACAGAATAAAATAAATATTTACGTGGGGCATACAACAAACGTATTTTTTGCCGTTTTTTGCTCGTTGGTAAGGAATACCATCGAACAAAAAACGGCAAAAAAAAATTGCGCGTCGCGAGTCCGACTCGCACTTGGCCGGTTTTATTTATCTCTAACGCAAAAGGAGGATTGTTATAAGTTTAATGAGTGTACCTGTGTATATGTATGTTTGTATGTAGAATCGTAGCTCCCAAACGGATGAGTCAATTCGGGACATTTTTTTTAAAGAAAGCTGATGTGTGATAATTGGTTATATGACGTTATGCAAGGTCCACCCGAATCGCTACCACCACCTTATCCTTTAATCTACTGCCAAGTCAGTGTTCGTATTGTTGTATTCCGGTGGAGTAAGACAACCATTAGCAGTGTTAGGATTACAGAGTAAAGATTATAACAGATAATTAAGTATGTAATTATGTAGCTCAATTTCTGTGAGATTATCCGCTGGTATTAATTAATTTATCTTTGGATCAGTAGTACATGTTATAGAAAATTCATAAATACAGGATGTCCTTACGAACCTCTTCGGTGAGTGGCTAAATCACAAACCTACCAAAACCAATAAGTAAGCTATCTTCACTAGTATTAAGAAATTAACTTTAAATTCATTTTCTCACCACTCCAATGGCACTGCTTTGTACAGCTCGCCCCTCGAATTCCGTGACTTTGAGATGAAGATTCATTTGAGATAAATTGTCAACCGCACAGATCATTTTGACATCTTGCTTTGCAACTTCATTTCATTAGTGAAAAGAGATATAGCTTGTTTATCTCTAATCACCTAATTGGAACGATTCATTTATATCATTCATACATAACATCACGCCTTCATTCCAAGAGTGGGTAGGACAGGGCTACAGAAATATCAACAACTCTAAAAAGACTTGTCGGTAATTCTGTAACAACATTTATTTTGGCACAATCACGACACGACACGGCGACACGGTGGCCTAGTTGGGAGTGACCCTGCCTCCGAAGCCAGCGGTCCTGGGTTCAAATTCCGGTAAGGGCAGATATTAGTGTGATGAGCGCGAGTATTTGTTCCTGAGTGTTGGATGTTTTCTATGTATTTAAGTATGTATTTCTTTATGTAAGTATGTTTATCGTTGTCTAGTACCCATAGTATAAGCCTAGAGCTTAGCTTAAGACTTGGTCAATTTGTGTGAGCATGTGCCCTGCTTTTTTTTTATTAAGGTCCGTGTGGTTGACGGGTTAGAATAGTGCCCGTGGATGTCGTAAGAGGCGACTAAGGGAATAAAGGCTTGTTGTGTCAAACGTTGAGGATACGATAACAATAGGGGAATACTCAATATAGAATAAGGCCCCAGTATAACTGTATACCAAACAATGTATTAACTCGTACCAACAACGTTCTTTGTTAGAACAAGCTTGTTAATTTAGTAAGTGCATCCATGTTGGAGGAAGCAATTTGCTGAGCAGACTGTGTGTTGCATGGTTTAATCTTACGTCGGTGTATTAGTATCGATTTTAGCGGTTTTTGCGGCGATGCTGTACAAAACATGACTAAAATATTCCTTTTTAGGGTTCCGTAGTCAAACTAGGAACCCTTATAGTTTCGCCATGGTCGTCCGTCCGTCCGCAGCGTAGCGCAGAGACTCTTAGTACTAGAAAGCTGTAATTTGGCATGAATATACATATTAGTCACGCCAACAATGTAGTACAATAAAATGTATTTTTTTTTTTTATAGGAAAACTATCACGACTAAGTAGAGATTATTGGTTCTGGAGATACAGGTTATTAAAGTGTTTATACCCACTTAAATCATCTAAGACGGCATCAAATGACTTTATAAAAAAAAAAATTCGTTGATTTTTATGTTTGTAGTACTTAACGGCTTCGGGATCCTACACTGAGCATGATCCAACATGCTCTTGTCCGGTTTTTAAGACTGAAGCGAGCTTCCAGTCACAATTATTGTGTTTTCTAATTAACTAGTGTCTTAAAATTGAAGTGTGGCTTTTAGTTGTTCAAATGCATACACATTTCTAGCTTATGTGATATTATTTAATAACGATTGAGCTATGAGTGAATAACTTAACGGAAAAAGTGACAATTTTTTTCCGTGACGTTGACTACACGAAGATTATTGTACAGTCAACAGCAAAAGAAACTGATGAAATATACTCGTACAATCAAATTAGTCAGATGTCACTGACTTATTGTAGTTTGGAAAAATTAAATTACCTCCTAATGTGTCATAAGTAAGTGATTACATACATTACTGAGTGTTTTAAATTAGACGGATTATCTGCAATAGCAATGGTCAGTAAGAATACCAATTTTTTTTTTTGTTAAGGAGAAGGCTGACGAGCGCTCAAGCCACCTGGTGGTAAGTGGAATCTGATACCCATAGACATTTGAATTCTTAAGACTATGATCATAAAAACTCAAATGTGTTGCCAACCATGAGGAGTAAGATGGAATGATAGAGGCATTGCACACATTGAGGTGGCTAGTAATTTCACAGGTTGTGTTACTGACACTTACTTACACAACAATGCGAACACTGTTGCTTGGCGGGTGGTTAATGGATAAGGTTTTACTTACTTTAACGATTTTTTTTTTATACGTGAGTACTTATTTAGTAAATCGGTATCGTTTTCATTTCGTCATTTTTAAATACTGACTTTATCTTTGCTTATAATGTTTCATTTTTCTTTATTGAAGTTTCCAGTTAAGAGATAGTTATGAGATCGTGTATTATTACTTTGACATATTGATTTGTCATTTTGCTTCTGAGTCCTTGTTTTATTGTGATAATTTTCTTTTGACTAATCATTTGTTTATTTGAAATTGACACTTTGGTATAATCTGTTATATCCGGGGCGTAATTTTTGATCACCTACTTTTGACGTTGACTGTACCAAAAGAAAAATGCACTCCATTCACCATAAAGAAGGAGATAAATTTAAGGACAGTCCCAAGAATTCTGAAGATCGTAAACTCCCGCATACTTTGTTTCAATTTAGCATAAATAGCAAAATGTGACTTGCATGACGCGAAAAATTGTAATTCTGATGTTAATATAAGAATATATTTTAAAATTCTTTACAAAATAATTCAATATCACTGACGTTTTGAGGATTTATCTGCTGTCGCTACATTAAATACAGCGCGAGTAAGATTTTAACAAAAGAATATTTAAATATTTTTGGGAATAAAAATGTGCAGTAAAATTTGTCATAAAACTTTCATTTTAAATGTGGTTGGGGGAAATATTAACGTTTTTTATAAGCCCTTGATGTCGTGTTTTAAACATGCTTACGATAAATTGTTTTAAAAAAGTAATTGTTTAATGTTTTAGCTGTGAGAATGTATGTCCACCATAAAACTCACTGTCAAAAATTAAAGAAGTTTCTTTATCCAATATAAAGTGGGGTTTGCCTTTTAAGTTTCCGTACCCAAAGGGTGTCAAACGGGACCCTATTATTATACCTACACTGTCCGTGCGTCCATCTGTTTGTTCTAATTGTAAAAATAACAGTAAGATATAGCGAATAACCGTAAGTATTGTGTTTTTTTAGATTTTGCTAGCAATTAAAGTTTTAAACAAAGGAACACATTTTTCTACGTATTTTTTGTGTTCCTTGCGATTAGGGATTTTTTTTTATTTTGTAAAAATTATATTCAACATACAGAACCCTCGGTGCGTGAATCTTAAAATACCTCTTTAAGTATATTATTATAGTTGCACTTTTCAATAGTTTCTTAGTCGTAAATGCCATTACAGGATTATCATTATTTTTTCTTAGTTACAAAAAGCAGCGGATTGATGATTGATATTAAATAAGACGTACCTACATATTGTATCAAGCAATTAAAAGTAACTCAAAAATACTTATTACTTAATTGTGGTTACAAAATTATAAACAAGTATTTTTAGAGTTGTTGGTATTTCTGTTGATATAGCTCTGGCTAACCCACTCTGGGATTGAAGGCGTAACGTTATTTATGTATATATTAGAATAATGGGATAAAATATTAATAATGTCACTTCGAACTGGAAACTCGTCTCGCCAAGTAATTACGTGCCCGTTAACCATTCGATAAACCAGACTAGTATTATAGGACCTTTGTTTTCCACACAAATAAGTCCAATGGCAGTTCAATATGCGTTGGATAGCGAATATTAAAACTGTCGCTTCAATTTACGTCAAATTTTGTTGAATAAAATTGTGTAGTTTTATCGAATTTGCATTATCTCTTAAATGGTGTTATAAAATTCAGGTATTTTATGGTATCTATTAAAAGTTTTTATACAGTTTTATACATAAAGCAAATAATAAACAAGAATATAGACAAATTGATTTCACTAAAAAAAAGCGCTTAAAATTTGAGTGTTGGATTCTGCTCAATTACGTTTCCTGGAAAATTAAAAAACATGCTTCTTTCCAGATGTATTCAAATATCCAATAATGTTTAAGGTAATTTTTATACATTGATTTTAAACGGTGAAGATAAATCTCTTTTCATGACTCGTTTAATAATGCGATTTCATAAAGACAGTTTTTATAAATGCGACCGTAAACTAGTACAATCAAATATTAGTTTGGTGTGTACCTACACAATTTTCAATTCACCCTGTATAATTCAAATAAAATTAAAAATAAGAAAGTTTAAACTATCGCGGTTGTAAACCTAAAATAATAAAAAAACTCTACCTTATTAGTGACAAAATAAGAGGTTGCTGTTAACTACTACTGAAAAAACACTACATCGCCCTGCCCACACTAAAACCTTTTCGCTGAAAGGAGCTATCAACTTTCACCAAACCTTCCTTCCTTTAATCTGTCCAATGTAATTTTGACGAGGTTCTAAGCTCGTTCAACGATTTAAGCCCATCCTTGGTTCTTAATAAAGGTATTCTTGTAGAGAACTAGACATCAATTACTCTGTGTACCTGGAAACGTAAGCGTCTCTGTTTCCTGTCGATTCAATTAAGAACAGTCCCGGGCAGAATCCTTGTAACAGTCTGTATCTTGTTACTCGCTCACACTCTACATAGTTAGGACAGTACGCTGAAAATTTTCTTTTGTAATCATCGCTTAGCTAACAGTATCGTTAAGGAGCCTTTATAACAAGCAAGGTTATTTGCATATTTTCACGTAGATTATATGTCACATAAATTGACCTAGTCTCAAACTAAGCTCTAGGCTTGTACTATGGGTACTAGACAACGAGAAACTTACTTATATAGAGATTGCGCGCTGCATTTTTTTTTTCATATCAGTTTGTGGTATGAAAAAAAGATGTTGGCCGATTCTCAGACCTACCCGATATGCACACAAATTTTAATTAATATCGGTCCAGCCGTTTCAGGGGAGCTTGGCAAAAAACACCGCGACAAGATAATTGTATGTATAAGATATATACTTAAATACATAGAAATCATCTAAGACTCAGGAACAAGTACACGTGCTCCTCACACAAATATCTGCCCTTACCGGGATTTGAACCTGGGACCACCAGCTTCGTAGGCAGGTTCACTACCAACTAGGCCAACATGTCGTCCAAATAATACATAAAATTTAAATATAAAGAAATAAAGACAATAAACATTTAAGAGAACAAATAACAAGATTCAATGGAAAGCGATTACGACGGGAGCACGAATTGTGAAGCGAGTGAAGTGACGTCTCACATCTATCAAGCGGCCCTCAACTTGTTGACACGGGTGTATCGTATCAGTGATACCAGTGCAATAAATAAATTATGCATACGAAAACAGTATTACCGTTTTAAAATAATATAATATTTAAATTTAAATTGAGTTGGTACTTGGATATTTTCACAAAATGTTTGATGTTGCTGTTTAGTGCTCTTCACGGATTATCACATTCGCCAGACATAGCTGTGTAAAAATTTGCACGGATTTGCATTCTAACACACACGCACACATACACGTATCACACGTAAGTCCACGGACAAGCATGCCACGCATGACAGTATGTATTTGAATTATGACTATCTTCTTGTTGTTTTTTAATTATAGATTTTTTGCTTGTAGGGACTATAGTTCCTCATGACGAACAAAGCTAAACGCTGAGCCATTTCCCTTCTCCTCTGCTGCAACGCAAACATTCTTTTGGCAACTTTTGAGTGATTCCAGTGTCACTGTGATATTTTTAATTTCGTTTCGTAATTTTTTTTAAAAACGTTTTAGCTATCTATCTTTTAATACACACAAATTCGTTTACGAAAAACAAATGATAATCTAAAAAGCACACAATGCCGCCAAAAGAAACCTCGAGAAAGCGAATTTCAACTGTCAAACGCAATAGGGATGCGTTCTGAAATTGGTGATGTTTTCAACAGATATTAAAACACCGGTTAGTCTTTAAAAATGTTAATGTAACTCTCAATAAAATACAATACGATATAAAATATTCTCTTTTGAATACTATAAGAAACAAACCACAGAACAGTACGATTAAATATACTTTAAAAATATTAATGTATGGATATACTTTGTTAACTCCATGTTGGCGGCGTCAAAGCGATTAGGTTCAAAAGTGTACAGCTATTTATAAGGCCGACTGTACAAGCATAGAGCTTACTGGACCTTAGTCACTTTGTGTGAGTTTGTCCCCTGATTATTTTAAGGCGTGTTCTACTGGGTGTAAAATATTTACTGTATTTCGAAGGCGAGTTGTGATATAAAAATTGCAATACTTTGATCTACGTGACCAGTGTGTTAAGGGCATTGTTATAATAAAGTCAACCTGAGTATTAGGGACGGGCAGTAATGGTAACATCTTTAGAGATAAAAGGTGTATTGCTATGGAAAAAAACCGGGGAAGAGCATGTCGGACCATGCTCAGTGTAGGGTTCCGAAGCCTTTAAGTACTACAAACACAAAAATCAACAAGTAATAACTAATTATCTATTTAAACTCAATTGGTGCCGTCTTAGATGTTTTTAGTAGGTATATTTATTTATTTAGTTTATTTGGGACATCAACAGCGATACATTGAAATGGATGCTTACGTTATGGATACATTTGAGTAAGCCAATAACAGCCAATATACACTTTTATCGCATGTATCTCAAAGAACCAATGATGTCTACTTAGTCGTGATAGTTTTCCTTTAAAATTCACTATATGTTCTTTCATTTATGTTTATTTCATATTTTTAGTATTTGTAGTTTTGGCTGTAGGGGGAAGGGGCACTTGTATCTAACAAAAATTATCGCTTTAAAGCTTAATATTTATAAACGGATTACTTAATCGAAAAACTGTTTTCACAAACCCATAATATTTTTAAAGGACCTATCCAAGTACATCATACACTATAGGGTAGACGAGAAAAAAAAAACATCCCCATGTTACATGTATATATGTTTTTCATTTTCTTGCGCCTTTTTGTTGGCGTGACTAATATGGCATATTCATGCCGAATTACAGCTTTCTACTACTAAGAGTCTCTGCGCTAGGCTGCGGACGGACGGACGGACGGACATGGCGAAACGATACGGGTTCCTAGTTTGACTACGGAACCCTAAAAAATCAAGTAATTATATTTTGAACACATAGCAAGATCATGTTTGTTAGGAACATGTTTTTTTTATCCCTCTATTCCTTTGTGGTTGCTGGGTTAGAATAGTGCCACTCCATGTTTTCCTGGTGGATGTCGTAAGAAGCGACCAAGGGAATAAGGGCTTGTAGTACTGTTAGGCGATGGGCTTGCAACCTGTCACTAATACACTAGTAAACATCATAGCCTACTTGTGCAAAATTTAGTTACAGAATTATCAGCAAGTCTTTTTAGAGTTGTCGTTATTTCTGTAGCTCTGCCTACCCCACTCTGGTAATGAAGGCGTGATGTTATGTGTATGTACTTTTTAATTGCTATTTGTTTGTTTAAATGTAAAGGATTAATTCAAAAACAACTGGACCTATGTTGAAAATTATTTTACCAGTAGAATGCTATATTATTACTAAATATCATAGGCTTTGTTTTATATCTCTACGCAGACGTAGTCGCGGGCAACAGTTCTAATCTATGTAAACAATTACAGCAGCAATTAAAGCAGTTTACGTACTATTAGTTATGTCTGCTTTTTTGTTAATTGGTCTATCCTCTTGCAATGTTCTTACTTATGAGTTAACTGAAAGAGATCCCAAATGGGATAAGTTCGCCTATGTACAATATCTATGTATATTGCAGCAAACATGTCTTGTAATTGTTATTGTCAATAAATAGTTCACATACAAACATACATACAAAACAATATGGTCTTAGACGATCATATCACTTCGCTTTATCAACTCGTGTGACTTAGTAACGTGGTCAAGCACGAAGCCGATTGACTTGGAGTAATCGCCATTGTTTAGGGAATCAATAGTGCAATCGTGGCACAATGCATTCGTGATGTTTCGCTGCGCACAGATCTGCAGCACAAGGGCATTGGACATTTCATTGTCATATCCCTACCATTATTAATATTACAATCCCCATCTTATCCATTAACCATCCGCCAAGCAACAGTGTTCGCTTTGTTGTGTTTCGGTGTGGGGATAAGACAACCGGTGAAATTACTAGCATAGAGGCATTCTATCTTAGTCCTCAGGGTTGGCAACGCATTTGAGGTCTTAGGAGTATAGTCTTGAGAATCCAAATGTCTTTGGGTCTCAGATTCCAATTACCATCAGGTGGCCTGAGCGTTCATGTGCACCTTAATAAAAAAAAATGCAAATGGGTAGTTTTGGCTGTAGGGCGAAAGGGGGGGGGACTTGAGTCTAACAAAAATTTGCGCTTCAAAGCTTATTATTTCATAAACGGATGACTTAATCGAAAAACTGTTTTTACAGACCCAAGATATTTTTGATATACCTATCCAACGACACCGCATACTGTAGGGTGCACGTCAAAAAAAAATACACCACAAGTGACGTGGAAGGGACGTAGCCTAAAAATTTTTTTTTTACCTGTTATTAGACCTTGTTGGCGTGACTAATATGCATATTTGTGCCAAATTACAGCTCTCTAGTACTAAGAGTCTCACCGCTAGGCTGCGGACGGACGGACATGGCGAAACTATAAGGATTCCTAGTTTGACTACGGAACCCTACAAAATCGCACCAAAATCCAATGTGTAGTTTTAAGGACAAGGGACAGACAGACAGCGGGAAGCGACTTTGTTTTCTATTATACTATGTAGTGATGATTAATATGAATGAAAAATAATTTATTTTATTTATTCACAGTTTACATACATACATACATAATGTCACGCCTTCATTCCCGGATTGGGGTAGGCAGAGCTATAGAAATATCAACTCTAAAAATACTTCTTTACTTATAATTCTGAAACCACATTTTGCACAATCAGGCCAAGTTTACTAGTGTATTAGTGACAGGTTGCAAGCCCATCACCTAACAGTACCTACTGCGCCTTTATTCCCAGTCGCCTCTTAAGATATCCACGGGAAGACATGGAGTGGCACTATGCTAACCCGGTAACCATACGGGGGACACACATAAACAGCTTACAAAAACAGTACACATAAACATATCGTAATAAACACAATCGTATACAAAATTAAAATCAACGCGCTGACAAATCAACTATCATAGTAAAAATTATTACTTCTCTGTGCATTTAATAGTTCTACATGGATGTAGAACTATTAAATGCACACATCTCAAACATCGAACACATGACGGCACAATCCATCACGTTTGGGTGTCATCGGGTATCATCGGCTGAGATCGTGTCACAGTTTTGTTTAGCTGCTTAATTAATAACTGCCAAGTGGCACTTGGCAGAGATGAATGGTCTTAAGTGTGTGATCATGTTATGATTTGGAAGGGTTGGAACTATTATTAACTATTTCGTCTATCTTTAACCTTCTGATATTGTAAATGCAACAGAATCTCGGTAAGGGCAGGTTTTTGTGTGATAAGTGCAAGTATTTGCTCGTGAGTTTTGGTCATTTTCTATACAGGGTGTTTGGTAAATAGTGGATAACCCGAATAGGGCTGATAGAGCAGCTCATAAGCTATTGATTTAACCCCCATGTATGTTCAGCAATTGTTAATACTTAGTTTCCGAGATATTGGTCATTTTAATCGGATTTTTTGTCATTTTTCCTTATGTCCGTGTCACGAAAAACCCCTAAGTGCATGTATTAATTCAATTTTTTTTTCGTTGTTTCTTGCATGGTTAGAATCACTATGAACTAAGGAAGTTTTTAAAGCTACATGCCCAGTTTTTTTTATGACAACTTTTTGAGTAGATTCGTCGAAGGATAAACAACTTCTGCGCTCGTCTTTTATTAAAGTCACTTTTGAGCAGCGCAACAAATATAGAACGCAAATAAACTGGGCAAAAGCTGTAGCAATATTATTGCGTACAAATTTATCTTCTCTCTAGACGAAAAATATACTGTAACCCAATTGTTACCGTCCCTTTTTAAAGTCTCTCAATAGACCTGGTAACGTTTCGGTTTTCTCTCGACTCGAAATGTATGGAGTTGACGTACGCAGTCGACGGGATTCCGGGCTTCCTAGTTCTTCTTCTCAATACTTAACTGGCGCGCCACGTTCCGGCTGCCGCGCTGGTGCAGCGCAAGCGCCATGTTCGCGGAGGGGCGCGCGCCAGGCTGGCCGGTGCTGCTGCCGCAAGGAGCGCTACCGCTAGAAAGACCAGCTGGTCTCCTCCTCCAATATTCTGCTTTCAGCGGTGAGGGAGTCGACGCGAGCCCGCTTCACGAACAACCTACCACAAGCCTGTCATTGCGGGATCGGGGTGACCCGCGGCGCCCCGCCTATGTAGTAGATGTTATATTTTTTAAGAAATTTTATTTCTTATGTCTTAGTTTTGTTTATATTGTGCCTTTTTTGTGTTATGCAACCTGTTTCCGAAATAAAAAAAAATAATTTCATTAAGTATGCACTTTTTATTTGTAGTCATTATCTGGTAAACATCTTAGCCTGAGAGCAAACTGTGGTTACAGAATTATCAACAAGTTGTTTTAGAGTTGTTGGTAATTCTGTAGCTCTGCCTACCCCACTCTGGGAATGAAGGCGTGATGTTATGTATGTATTTTAATGCTAGGTTAGGTTAGAGCCTCTTGCGGCGTTCCTTCGCAGCATTAGTCTCCTCTTAAAAAGCGCTGCTAGAATTTTAACGTGTAAATGTGCCCGGCCTTCTTACTGAATAAACAACTTCTAACTTTTTCTCATCAGTCAACCCTATACGTTTTATTGATATTCAAAAAAGTTTATTTTAGCATCTTGACTAGGACCCTGTGTCTGGATTTTATGTTTTACTAGCTTCTGCCTATCGTCGTAGATTTCGTAGGGAATGTAGCCAATATGTTACTCCAAGGTATAAGCTATCTCTGTTCTAAATTTCATCAAAAATCCGTCGAACCACTGCAGTGTGAAACAGTGACAAACTATCACACACACTACTACCGCATTCATAATATGTATGTATGTATGTAAACTCTATATTGCATAAACAAAAGATAACATAGTAAAAAGCGAAACAGAAACACAAAAGGTATGTACAAGGGCGAACTTATCCCTTTAAGGGATCTTTTCCAGTATTTTATATTATTATAGGGAACATGCATTTTTTAGGGTTCCGTAGTCAAACTAGTTTCGCCATGTCCAGCCGTCCGTCCGTCCGTCCGCAGCCTAGCGCAGAGACTCCTAGTATTAGAAAGCTGTAATTTGGCATTAATATGCAATTATTTGTGCCATACTCTAACTTAAGTTTGTAAAATTAGTTTAGTTTAGTTTTAGAGTTTTCATATGTTCAAGTTAAATAACTTCAGAAGCTTAGATACTAGTGGACAGTAATCTTTCTTTTAACGTTTTATTCCGAACCCGGTTACCACGTGACAGGCATAGCCTAGTGTGGGACCAACAGATATACCGTTCCATTTGTAATATTTAACTTTAAATAAACATATTTTTTTTTATTAGCTGTCCAACGAAGTGGTACAATAAAATGTAAAAAAATATTTATTTTCCTGTCTACCCTGTAGTGTAGGGTATTGCTGGATAGTTTTTTCAAAAATATTACGGGTTTGTAAAAACAGCTTTTCGATTAAGTAATCCGTTTATGAAATTTTAAGTTTTTAAGGCCAAATTTTCGTTAGACTCTGGCCGCTTATATGCTTCACCGGCAGCTAAATGCGGCTTTTGTTCAGCAAAGTGGTTATACCAGCGTAACAGTGAAGTACTCAGCAGACGTTCACTTAGTTTCCTCTGTAGTGGGCACGCTGATCCAGCCGAGCTCACCAAATCCTTTCTAATCCTTACCAATAGGAGGAACTCATTAGTTCTTGGACGCTATGCGGCGGTCAGATTAAATCCTATATAGGTACATATATACGTACGTTGATGATTATAAAGTTTTGATCTTTTAGTTTTAACTGAAGTGCCGAAATTATTTTGGTGTAGGGCAAACACGCCATCTTTAAAACATGGCCGCGTTTTGAGATTGCATTGCTTTGTAGATGACAGAATGTAACCGTAGTTAAGTATAGGTACTTTTTGATCTATAGCATCGTAATGTTTAATATTTATTAATAGATATGGGTACTGTAAATAAAATGAATGTTTTAGAAGGCAAAAAAACCGCCTTCAAAAACGCAAGAACTAACTTTTTTTTAAATGGTAGATCACTGAAGTCGGCTTTTCGTTCAAAATATTGTGGGACGCCGAGTTCAATTGGACTGACTTACCATTTTAAAAGAAGTTAGTTCTTGCGCTTTTAAAGGCGGTTTTTTGTTTTGTGTAAACATTTATTTTATTTCGTAACGCTGTTATGTGAATACATAAGAGCGTAATACCAAAACCTTCTCCTAAGTGTAAGTAATATTTTTCTAAAAACCGCATCAAAATCAGTCCAGCCGAACACGAGATAATCGCAGATAAACATACATACATACATACATCCTCCTAAGTTATCAGGCGTCACTGAAAATCAGTGTCAATCAATTTACCATTGGCATATTTCGTGGCACTGCTCAGTGGCGACCTTTCTTAGGAAATTGCTTAATAAACTTGTTTCATTCATTCATTTTTTAATTATCAGTCCAAGTTTGCATAATAATCGCATAATGGCCCCCTTACGCCAATCATGCTTAGTAGATAGATAAGTATTTGTTAATAGATTCGATCGATATCTTTCAATCACATCATCACGGTGACGTCTCAAACTTTGTCCTGCCCAATGCTATTGATAACATCAATATATTTTGTGTTATATTATATCACGGCAGTTAAAATACACACTCTGTGAAAAATTCAACTGTATTCTTATTACGGTTGATGTAGTAATGCCCATTGACAGTCAGACGGACAGACAGACGGACGGACGGGAGGACAGCGGAAGCTTAGTTATAGAGTCCCGTTGACACCCGTTGGGTAAAAAACCCTGAAAGAGTAAATTTTCTACGAATTGATGTTTACCTTTGACCTGTCTTGAGACTCGCATCTCAAGACCAGTTTATTAATGATCTGGCAGGAATGGGAAGTTGTTAAAAAAGCTTGGGCAGGGCGAAGTAAGATGGCGCTACTAGCTTGCAAACCAGCCACGCCATGACACCTAACTGCCGACCATACTTCTGCTCTCCTAATCCAAACAGCAGTATCTCAAATCCAATAGCCAAAGCAGATTCAATCCTATACCGTTGGTAATAAGGTTGTATTTGCTACAGGAGTTTTGTCTGAGATACTGCCATTTGTGTTAGCAGGGCAGACTTAGTTGATACCATTCACTTCAGAATTAGCTAGAAGGTATTGCTTTTGTACATAAAAGGCATTGGGTAAATTTGTATAAAGATTAATGTATTTTTTTTTCAGCAGCCACGGATGAATTTTCCAAAGTTGTTCAGAGGAAATGAAATACAAATAGATGTATAAAATTCATGGAGTTTAATAATATCAGAGTCGAGATATTAATTATTTAATTTACAGTTTTTGGTACTAAAAGTACACTTAAATATAAATATTTAAATATCTTGGCTCTGATGCACTTAAAATTATGACATTGCATAGCGAAATAATGTTTATTTTGGATAAATCTATCATAATTGTCCCCTTTACAAATGGCCGCTCACATAAAAAATATATGACTTTTACTAATGACACCACTTTTACCTAAACCCCTGTAATTAAGTGCTGTTATTTTTATACTTTTTCCCCGTAAAGAGTTAACATATCATTAACCACAGGTAGTATAGGGACATTGTAAATGACGATGCTAAGTCAGCAGTAGTCACGCCTTGGAGCCTTGGCAACTAAGACTAAAAAAATACCTTTACTTGTCAGAATTTCATTTGCCCGAATTTCATATGCCATAATGTTGTTTCATATAATTTCGTATGCCATACTCATACCATATTATTCAAATATCAGAATCCTTGTTTCTTATATTATTATTTATAATTTATTTATTTATACTAGAAAAGGGCCGAATCTTAAGTACCCGAAACCGACGTGCATGCATGACTCGATGTATGAATGTGGAAGAAGCGAAAGGGTATTGTCAGGATCGTAGCAAGTGGAAAAAAGTGGTCTCTGCCTACCCCTCTGGGAAACAGGCGTGATTTATGTATGTATGTATGTATGTATAATTTATTTTTTTATAAACATTGTAATCCATAATTATCACATGCCATAATGAAATTTGCCATCCATGTATAATATAACGCTCAGTGGGTATAATGTAGTACTGGTATAATCTGGAATAAGTACTACTGTTATAATAATATAATATAGCTATAAAGCGAGGGAGTGTTAGGAAGAATTGCGACCATAGAACTGATAAAAAAAATATTACTATACTACTATTGTAATTCGGGAAGAAACACTACTTATAAAATATCATTGCACTAAATAATTACTTTTTTTTTAAACTGAAATTTCGGACAAATGATTTAGGGCAAATGACGATTCTAGCATATGATTGTCAGGCAAACAATAGACAACCATGAATGAATGCTACTTACGTGTAAATAGGCATTCGGTCGCCATCCTTGAACCACAGCATCATGGCAACGTCCCTCGATGGCGCTGCAAGGTTGCACGGTAGCCGCGTCACGACGCCTGGCGCAGACCATACTTGGATGATACCTGCAATAGACATGTCAGAATCAAAATCAAATTTAAATAAAGAATAACGAGAGAAAAAACACTACCTTGCTTAAAAATTTGACATACTGTGGTCATTGAATTAAAGATCCTAAATTAGGAAATTGACTCCATTGTATTTAGAGGTTACTTTTCCATTGGAGATTTTAAATAATAAAAATAAATATTAGGGGACAATGTCACACGCATAGAGTGAGTCTCAAACTTTACTCTAGGCTTGTGCTATATACTTGACAACGATAAACTTACTTATAAAGAGCTATTACATACTAAACTTAAATACATACAAATCATCCAAGATTCGGGAACAAATACTTGAACCTAAAGATTTGAACCCGGGAAGTAAAGATACATTAGTATTTTGTGTTTATCAGTATTTTTTAATCTACTTGTAAGACATGTGTGTGGTTTCAGGAAAATCAGTATTTTTTTATTTGCAAGAAATTATTAATTTATTTCAGTTTACAGTTTACGCTAAGAGAAAAGGACAGAGCTATATAACCGCCATAGCTCTGTCCTTTACGCTCGCCGTAAAATGGACTGCATATCTAGGTCATAATAAACCCCCTGAGCTTGGAATCTCTCAAATTTATTCGAATATGAAACAAAAGAAATCCCAACGTACTCTTTCCGATTTTAATTGAATACAGAGAGAAAAATCTGGCAAACAAAAGGTCGTTGAAAAAGGACATCGAAAAAGTGCGGGAAATTTCAAGTTTCCCGGACAAAGAAATCATCCCGTCCGCATTGTCCAATATGACGTTACATTAAAACGTAAATCGATGTTAAAAAAGAGGGTTCCGTTTGGTATTTTAAATTACACTCAAATAAGGGTGATAGTAATAATTAAGTAATAATTATACATTTTTTACATACATACATACATACATAACATCACGCCTTTATTCCCAGAATGGGGTAGGCAGAGCAACAGAATACCAACGACTCTAAACTTGTTGATAATTCTGTAACCACATTTTGCATTTAGGCTTAGATGTTTACTAGTGTATTAGTGACAGGTTGCAAGCTCATCGCCTAACAGTACTACAAGCCTTTATTCCCTTAGTCGCCTCTCACGACATCCAATGGAGACAAATTACATTACATTTTTTAAATAAAGTTAATAAATAAAAAATAATTCTGTTAAGGCAAGCATAAGTATACTTATATTTATTACTTGACCTGTGACTGAATTTTCTATTGTGCCCTTTGGTGGACGGGTAGAGAATTTGTAATACTATAATGCGCCATTTTGATTAATTGTACAAAGAAGTTTCATAATAAACTACTTTTACATTAATAATGTTACAAAGATACGAATGTTGCACCATCCTAGCTGGCTATCATCATGGCTTCATTTCGCTTGGCTAATAATATTGTGACGTCTTGTTTCTAAGAATCATAATTTTAACCTTAAAACACAAAAAATCTTGGAAATGATAATAACCCGTGTGGTTGCCGGGTTAGAATAGTTCCACTCCATGTCTTCCCGTGGATGTCGTAAGAGGCGACTACGGGAATAAGGGCTTGTAGTACTGTTAGGCGATGGGCTTGCAACCTGTCACTAATACACTAATAAACTTCTTGGCCTGATTGTGCAAAATGTGGTTACAGAATTACCAACAGTTCTTTTTAAAGTTGTTGGTGTTTCTGTAGCTCTGCCTACCCCACTCTGGGAATGAAGGCGTGATGTTATGTTATGTTGTGATAATAACTGATAAGTCACAGAACTTCATATTTTCATCTCCGTTTTATCGTTGTCCTAAGAAGAACATGAAAATTACATAACCACAGTTTTCTAAAACTTGGATCTTCACGAAACCGGGTGGTCTTAATATTTTTAATGGTGTCGAGGGAACCCCAAAATGGCGCCTTAATGACGCTTGAAGGCGCTTTGTGCGCAGTCGCAGCCCTAACTCAATCCACACGTTTGGGACCTTTGATGTGTCCCGACTGCTTTTTGGGTAGGAGGAACAAACGATGATAGTTTTCACGAAAATTTTCGTAAATTTACGGTTGCATAATGAACATAAGAGTACTGTTATGTTTATTTGTTGTATGTTATTTAAAGACAATCAAGAGCTAGCTTTATTTGACCCTGCTAGTGTATTAATAATGTCTCTAAAATTTAAGCTTTGTTACTTTAATAGTTTTCTTTAATAAGTGACTGTTACATACATACTGAGACTGAAACTGCCGAAATTGTAATGGTTTCTGGAACCGTAATTATGGTCGCCTTCATTGCGGTGGACAAAGTATCCGTCACTCTCGCACTTACTTGCTGGTGGGAAAGTGACAGATAATATCCAAGTTTATAATAGGAGCTAATGTTAATGCTTTATTTCTGAAATTGTAAATATTTCAGGATTTTTATAAAACTAACCAATATACTTATAGGGTTATACACAATGGTCTTGAAATAAATCCAGAAATATTACATTATCATAAAAAACAGTTTGGTCAAATGATATGTTTGGGAAATGAATCAGTTTGGCAAAAAATTTTTGAAGAAACGAAAGGCTCCATAGCTTCTCAGTATCAGTCGCTGGTTTGCGATGATATCCATGTCAAAAAAACCGGCCATGTTCGAATCAGACTCGCACATAGACAACAATTAACTTACTTATATAGAGAAATATATACTTAAAAACTTAGAAAACATCCAAGACTCAGGAACAAATACTCGTGCTCATCATACAAATATCTGCCCCTACCGGGATTTGAACCCAGGACCCCTAGCTTCGGAGGCAGGGTCACTACCAACTAGGCTAGCGTGTCGTCAAAGAAAACATCCAAAACTCAGAAACAAATACAAATACCCGCGCTCATCTCACAAATATTTGTCCATACAGGGAATCCAACCCAGGTCCGCTAGCTACGTGGCCAGGGTCACTACCAAATACTGCTGATCAGACAGCTTGCTGATAGACAGACGTGTGGACAGTGAAGGCCTAATAATAGGGTTTCGGGTGAACCCTGTAGGTACGGAACCATTAAAATGGAAACAAACTGATGATTCGTGTCCATACGTCAGTTGCGAATAACAATAAATGGAAACATGAATGCACGTATGCAAAAAAGATATGAAACATATTTAAATGAGACTTTGGCGAGTATACTTCCATTTGGATAAGTATCGTTTTTCATTTATTTATTAGGTAAACGAACAAAAAGGTAAAACATAATAAATGTTTTGATGTTTATTTGGGCATAAACGGTACAATGACACTTATAAACCACATTGTTAAAAAATAGGTAGATTAAGTAGCAAAGTTGCCACAGTTCTCTATAACATTATAGTAATAATCTAAATGAGTAAAAACCTCTGGAACAAGTATCTATATAACTAACTAATTAACTTTACAATCAAACTTCAAAATGCATAAGCTAAAACAGTTTTCACTTATAATATTAAAGATATTTTTGTTATCAGAACACAAACAAAAAAAAACTTATTAAATAACAATGTTAACGATGGTTGAACAACATAATAACTACTTTCATAATGATAAACTAATTATTAATAATAAAAAAGTATTCAATTGAATTTCATAATATTACATTACTTTATATTACTAAGGCCCCGTGTGATTGCTAGGTTAGTATAGTACCACTCCATGTCTTTCTGTGGATGTCGTAAGAGGCTACTAGTCTAAAGGAATAAGGGCTTGTAGTACTGTTAGGCGATGGGCTTGCAACCTGTCACATGTATTATTACTAATAATATTAAAAAAAAGATTTACGAGGATGGAATTGTGAGCGATAAACTATTTTTATTTTATTGGTACACTTGAGTTTTAAAAAGCGGATTATGGTGGCGCATGGAACTTCTGCAATTTCAAAGAATTTTCGAGAATTCCTATATTTCTTTATGGCCAAAATCTCAGTAAATATGCTGCGTTTTCCTCAACTTAACTTCAGCAGAATTTTGGTAGTAAAAGGTGATTTTGAAAAGGTATGAAAAGTAACTATTTATAACTCAGTTAATGATTACGATTTGATCTGTATAGTTATTTTTAATACAATCACATAGGAACTCTAATTTCAGGGTGACCATAAACCACACACTCACACATATTTTATATTTTGCGAAATGTTGCTTTAGTGTTGGTAGGACCCTGTGGAGGGTCCGTCCGGATCGCTACCACCATCTTATCCATTAACCACCCGCCAAGCAACAGTGTTCGCATTGTTGTGTTAAGGTGTGGGGATAACACAACCCGTGAAATGACTAGCATAGAGGCATTTCATCTGAGTCCTGAGGGTTGGCAACGCATTTGAGGTCTTAGGATTATAGTCTTGAGAATTCAAATGTCTATGGGTCTCAGATTCCACTTACAATCAGGTGGCCTGAGTGCTCGTGTGCCTTCTCCTTAACATAAAAAAACTGAAATAAAGTAATGTTGTCATTGAGGATTCCAATAAAAAACTACGACTCGTGAGTCATCTTGTGAAAATATTCAGTGAGCTAGAAAAAGTAAGCAATACAATCGTCATCTTATGTTACATAAACTTTCCTTCTCAACCAACTACGAGCTATAGTTTCAAGGATAATGTAGTATATGTAATCGCTGGAGTGACAGATGAAGTGCAATAAGACGAGTTCCCCACTCGCCATTAGCGGCTGTAACGCAAATTGGCGACGGCTGTTGTTACAGTGCAAGTGAAAAGAGAACATCTTAAGGGCTGTATTAAGAAACCGATCTTAGCTGAGAAGCCGTCTCAGGAGACTTCAAAGTAAATGCCATGTCATCATTATCATGTTATGAAACTTCTACCTCTAATGCCTCCTAAAATTTAAATCTTGCGGTAGAATGTCGACACTTTAGCCTAGGTTCAAAGTTTGCGGTCCCGGGTTTAAACCCTTAAGGTTAGATGTTCTCTATGTATTTAAGTACGTATTCTCTAACTAAGTGAGATTATCGTTGTCTAGTACCCATAGTACGAGCCTAGAGCTAGAAATAGAAAAAAACCGGTCAAGAGCGAGTTAGACTCGCGCACCGAGTACAAACTTATAGGAACGTAAAATTGTATTGAAAGACAAAGTTTTATTTGCCGTTGACAAACTATTGTCTCAATACATCGACATAAGTCGCGATTAGTTGACCAACTGCAAAACACGTTTGCATTTTTTTTGTGATTGAGCAACAAATTAATCATTTTTGGATTTTACCAATTACTTGTGCTATAAGGTCTTCCTTCTTGCCAAATTTCTGGAATCTAGGTCTATGTACCCTATACATTGATTCCGTTGAGAGTATCGAAATATAAGATTATTGCGGCATAAACGGCCGTATCTTTCTTTTCCGTTAATTTCGACGTTTGAATTTTTCAAGGGATTGTAAATCTGGTTTTAATTTCAACTCGAACTGACAGACGGACAACAAATTGATCCTAAAGGATTCCATTAGGTTTTTTCCTTTTGAGGTACGGAACCCTTAAAACGCAAGCGTTTCTAATTATGTGACCTCCTATGGTGTGTTTGGTGTGTTTATATCCATACATACGTAACATAAAGTCACGCCTTCAATCCCATAGTGGGGTAGGCAGAGCTACAGAATTTCCAACAACTCCAAAAAAAACTTGTTGATAATTCTGTAACCACATTTTGCACAATCAGGCTAAGGATGATCAGTGTATTAGTGACAAGTTGCAAGCCCATCGCCTAACAGTACTACAAGCCTTTATTCCCTTAGTCGCCTCTTACGACATCCACGGGTAGACCTGGAGTGGCACTATTCTAACCCGGCAACCACACGGATCTGTTTATATGTGCTTGCTAAATGTCATTAATCATATCGCCTCATTCCTCTAACTTTGACCGCGTTTCAGCTAATACGGCAGCGTCTCACGCGTCTGATGTACGGTGGTCTATGCGTGATGAAGGTTCATACAATTATTTAGAATTGCCACCACTTAGTCGCATCGCATACTTCTGTTACAACGCACGGGCTTTTCCAAAGTGATCCGTATTAATAGGGTAATAAAGGCGAGTAGTTCTGGCGTATAATGTAACCGCTATCCGGTGATATGTTATTGTAGGGTATTGTGATGTTTATGAGGTTCAGTTCTCCTAATTTATTTATAGCCTTTGGCCTGCTATTGTTGTCTCACTTGCACTCAGAACTGACGGTATATTTTATCACTCGTGATAGAAAAAAATAAGGTTGTCTGTTACTAGGTTATTTTTGTACAGGCGAAAAAAAATACCAATAATTACTTCCCAAACATTTTATCTCAAAGTTTAATTTTGGCAAATATTCACTATGCAACTAAATGCTTTCAATATATTTTTTCCTAAACCATATGTTAGGTTAACGCATAAAGAGTCATCTAAGTAAAAAATTACCAAAATTACCAAATAAAACGTACTAAATTCAAAAAATAAATGGCTAATACTTGCATCAAGTCACTGCCGAAAACTATTTACTTCAAAAGTATTTTTTTTTCTAACTAGACCAATTATTAGGGTTCCGTACCCAAAGGGTAAAAACGGGACCCTATTGCTAAGACTCCACTGTCCGTCTGTCTGTCTGTCTGTCACCAGGCCGTATCTCATGAACCGTGATAGCTAGACAGTTGAAATTTTCACAGATGATGTATTTCTGTTACCGCTATAACAATAAATATTTCTGTGCCTCCTGTGACAAGTGATACAACTCGAGTTGTAGCAATTTTCGTGTTTTTTCATGAATCAACTTGAAAAAAAAATACGCATCTTTTGCTCCAACTCCCGTATTCGTAGGCCTTCTGGTTCCCGAGATACTTTTGTGTAAAATGATACAACTGACCCTTTTTTTTTAATTTTCAGTGTTTAATGCTATTTCTCTAGTTAAAGCACTCCAAAAAATCAAAAGTTATTTTTCTTTTTCGTGCCTATTGATATATCGTTGCTTCCCAAGAATAGTGACACAAAGCGAAATAGGTTAATTTTGAGTTATTGATACAGATCGCTTTAAAATGTGCAGTATTGTATGGTACACAAAGATCAGATTCATATTACCTAAAATGACCAAGCAGTGCGGCTAGTGACGTTATGTGATTGGTCAATTCAAGACGCCATTTATAGGCAACACTGACAGTTCTTCAGTTGCAACAGGTCATTCCGAGGAGTCACACGTTTGTTCTCGTGAATAACGACACTTCGCAAAATAAAACAAAATTAATTTCTACTTTTTATGTGAAATAGCGGCTCATTTAGTGAAAGGACACTTTTGCAGATAATAAATGGTTATTGTGGTTCAAGGTTTTTGTGAAATACTGGCTTATTTTGGGACGTGACAGCCTTCAAGTAAAAGTAAGTAAACATTTATAAGTTTTATAACACTATCTTGTAATGGAACGCATAAAACATAAAAATTACTATAAACTCATGACTCAAAACTTAATCGGTCATTGTTTGTAAGTAAGTAGGTATGGTAATAATCCATCATCATATCAGCCGAAAGACGTCCATTGCTGGACATAGGCCTCCTCCAAGGCTCTCCATTCAGACCGGTCCTGTGCTTTTCGCATCCACCGCGTTCCCGCGATTTTTACAAGGTCGTCGCTCCATCTTGTTGGAGGCCTACCTACAGCTCGTCTCCCGGTCCGTGGACGCCACTCAAGAACCTTCTGACCCCATCGTTTATCAGTCCTGCGAGCAATGTGCCCCGCCCACTGCCACTTAAGTTTAGCTATTCTTCGGGCTATGTCGGTAACCTTAGTTCTACTGCGGATATCATCATTTCTGATTCTATCACGCAGAGAAACCCCGAGCATAGCTCTCTCCATAGCCCTCTGAGCGACTTTGAGCTTGCTTATAAGGCCCATTGTTAGCGCCCACGTCTCAGATCCGTAAGTCATCACTGGCAACACACACTGGTCAAAGACTTTTGACTTCAAACACTGCGGTAATTTGGACGAAAAAATGCTGCGAAGCTTCCCGAACGCTGCCCAGCCGAGTCGGATTCGACGAGTGACCTCTTTCTCAAAGTTGGACTTACCTAACTGGACCGTTTGTCCCAGGTAAACATAGTCGTCAACAACTTCGAGCGCAGAGCCTCCGACTATCACGGGAGTTGTCGCGACATGGACATTGGACATGACTTTCGTCTTGTCCATGTTCATTCTCAGGCCAACTTGGTCGGAAACTCTACTGAGGTCAGCGAGCATTGCACTGAGTTCCTCCATGGTCTCAGCCATGACTACGATATCGTCAGCAAATCGAAGGTGAGTGATGTACTCGCCATTGATGTTGATGCCTCGTCCTTTCCAGTCCAGAACCTTAAAAGCATCCTCCAATGCAACGGTAATAATCCGTTGCAGGCCAAATTACTATTACTATTTACTATTTATTTATTTATATAAACAATGTCTTGAGGACTTACAGCGTCAGCCAAAGCGCCCAACAAGATAGAAACTTAAAAGCTAGGTACAAATGTAACACAAGAACTCTACATAACATAACAAAACAATGAGGAAAATTAAAGCTAGACATAACCCTAGAGTTTAAGGACAGGCCACTTGTCCGCAAACACGTCGGCCTCCCGCATCCGCGCAAGGAACTCATTAAGTAGCGCGATGGCTCTGGTGGTGGGAGCGTTGCAGGAGTGCCAGGTGCGCATCCTATCTGGCAAAGCAAACAAGTTGCGCGCGCGCCAACAAAGTGCGCAAATAGTCTATCTAGGTAAGTAGCTACCACTTAATACACAAAATGGCTAAATTTACTCGTATTCATGATGTTTTTCTAATGTTTTAGAAGAGTAAACGAATAGGTAGGTAAGTAACAAAATTGAAATGGGCAAGCATTATTACGCAAACCGCCTCTCGTTTATCTAAAGTACATTCTTAGTATTTATAAACATAGCGAAGATTGATAGGTATTAGCCGACTCGCGGCGGCAAGCTCAAAAGAAGCCGCCGCACCACGCCGCCTTTCGGCATGGATTGCGGTGAAGTTCAAATACCATTTAAATAATAAATAGGTATCTACCTACTTACTGCGTATTTTTGTTTGCTAACCTATACTAATATTATAAAGATTTGTTTGTTTGTTTGTAATTTGATTATTTAACCATTAGAAATCCAAAAGTAACTTTTTTACCGAAGCGAAGTAAGGGGGGGGGGGGTCGTTACTGGAATACTTATAGATTTATTTCTACCGTAATTTGTATCTCATTATTAGTTGAGTATTAAAGTTGTTATTAAAATAACTTTATTGTTATAATTTTATTTCTTTACATTCTTTACATCCTTCTTAACGTAGGTAGTTATTAAAATTTTGTGACGTAGGCAAATAAAATAAATGTTTATTTTTATTATTTCAGTGGCAAACAAACGAACAAAACTTATGTTTGAAAAAATGAACATTGATTTAAAGATTGATAAACCTATAAAAAGACCGAGATTATGTTTGTAATACGAGTACCTACCAAATTACCATTGAGACTGATTTTTTAAGGTTTAAGGAGAAAAAATAACGTTTTAGGAATAAGTATCATGTTTTTTTAACAAAAGTAACAACTCATTAAAATGTTAGACTAGTCCGAATTCCTGTTATAATAATAATACTTAGATAGTCTTTATTTTTAAATAATTTAAAATGTTACATATTTCGAGAGGTTTTATTTGATTAGTTTTTTTAGAGTACCTTACCCTCAAATTCCCCTGAAATTGTTTAAGAGTACCTATTTGTATTTATAATACAAAGTTATAAGTGTAAAATGATACTTGAAAGTATTATAATGTCATTGTTATTGATTTTGTATTGTTCTAAGTCTAAATGTGACGTTGTTCAAGACATAAATCATATCTTTTAACGGCCCAACTTAAAATGTATCATTATAAGTTTTCATTTGATCTCATTTGCATTGTCACTTTTTGTATTGTGACGCTGTTCTCAATAATTTAGAATTTTATATAGCGAAACAAGTAAGAATCATTTCATACTTTTCATAGTTTTTAATTGTTATTCTTACAAAAGGATATAAATAACTTAATAACAGGAAACCTTATAAAAATAGCAAGCTAAAACAAGAATGTTGATGTACATATCTTTATTGCAATAGAAGTTATACCAACTTATATTTTGTCTTTTATTTGAACTGGTTTCCTGCAAATCTGTCAATTTTAAGTTATGCCACTATTCATGGGAAGCAGCGATATCTAAAAATGTATTATTAATCACAGTTTTTACATCTTTAAAAATTTCGTGTCTTTTGATATAACTTGAGTTGTATCACTTATAACCAGTTTTGCGTATTTCGAAAGTTATATTATTATTATCCTTATATTATTTGCGTTCGCCTTAAGACAGATTACTTATTCAATTTTCTACAACTTATGTATAAAGGTTAAACCGCTAGCTCCAGAAATAATAGAAAAAATTGCTTTTAAAAAATAGTGTATCAGCTGTTGTCACCAGAGCTCCTTGATTACCCCTTTTTTGTGTTAAATAATACAATTCAAGTTGTATCATCTTACACGAGTTAATGGAGCTCAATCTGAAATGTAAAATGATACATAAAGCATGTTTCTTCGAATATCTCAAAATCTATAACTAGTATGATTATTTTTGTCAAACCAGTTAATAAAGTGATATTCTATGTTATAAAAATCGGTAGCAATGTTTAAAAAAATATACTCATTTAAGAGCAGTATTTTTTTTAAACTTGTTTTCGCTCTCCTGTAAAATCGTGTTTTTCGAGTTGTATCACTTGTCACAGGAGGCACAGATTTAAGAGGGAGCTTCCATCCGAACAACAAACGTGTTATTTTGCCGTTTTTTTCTCGACATTAATAACGGCAACCCTTCGTGTGAGAGTCCGACTCGCACTTGGCATATTGTGTCAAATTTCAATAAAAAGCTTTAGGAGCCTGGACATTTTCAATCACATAATTGAACCCTAAGGATTAAGACAAACCGCTTTAATAAATTTTCTTTGTTAAATAATACGTTTTGTAATCCAACCGTCTCTTTAAATATAGCAAAAAAAAATGCCAGTTTATAAAGGCTAACCTAATTCCAGAATATGGCAACCCAAAGCAGTATATTAATTAAAAAAGCGACACCATTAACCACAATCAAATCTTAATGAAGACAATTTAATCCGTCAACAATATGAAGTCGTTTAGATGAAAAATGTTCCACTAATCCGCAATACTGAGTTTACTTATAAGCAATGAAAATGGGTCACTGCATGTACAAATTTACATACATTATGACCCGATTTCATTGTTCTTAAGCGTAATTGATTGATTGTTATGAAATTGCCGTAAATCAGCTGTTAACTGGCTGAAGTGCTCAGTAAATTATTAGTGTTAATTATTATCTTAATTAAGCAAAAAAAAAGATAAAATTTATGATTATCAAAACAGATATTGTAGAGAAACGGAGCCTAAAAATTTAGTAAATCATAATTTATAGTATGTAAAACAAAGAAAAAAATCTTACTTAGATCAAATTAACTTTCTACAATAAGGCAAATGTAATGAGATAATATTATAAAAACCGAGCAAGAGCATGTCGGACCATGCTCAGTGTAGGGTTCCGAAGCTGTAAGTACTACAAACATAAAAACCACAAGTAATAACTAATTTTCTATTTAAAGTCATTTGGTGCCGTCTTAGATGATTTTAGTAGGTATTAACATATTAATCGGCTGTATCTCAAGAACCAATGATGTCTACTTAGTCGTGATAGTTTTCCTTTTAAACTCGTTATATGCGCTTTCATATTTTTTTTCTGATTTTAGTTGTTGTAGTTTTGGCCGTAGTGGGGGGAATTAGCGCATTAAAGCTTAATATTTCATAAACGGATCCCTTGATCAAAAAATTGTTTTACATACCTATAATATTTTTGAAAGACCTACCCAACGACACCTCAAACTATGATGGGGTAGACGAAAAAAAAAACCCAACGTCTCTAGTACTAAGAGTCTCTGAGCTAGGCTGCGGACGGACGGACATGGTAAAACTATAAGGGTTCCTAATTTGAATACGGAACTCTAAAAAAATCCAATCCAATCCAAGAAAAAGCACAATTGCTGCGTGTGTCTTTTTCGATTGACGATCATGGGCCCTAGCCAAGATGCAAACGCTCCTAACGTTTTTCTATCGCTCAAAATATATAAAATGACAGTTGATCACGTGGTTTTCGTAACGCACGACAATGTCATCCCATACATTTTGAGTGTTAGAAAAGAAAATCGCTAGTAGTGTTTGCATTTTGGGTAGAGCCCGATTCCTCCTCTTCGTTATTAACATTCGTACAATCTACCAAACCTATCGAAAATAGCAATCGAAATAACTGTTCAAATATAAAGCCCTATCATAAAAGCCAACACAAACGATGGACAGCACATCAAAGCGCATAGAATCCACCCCTAAACCTATCCATTTAGTATATGCAAAGTGCTATGAGGCAAATATTTACGCCGCACGACAAACATACGAAGGTTACTGCAGCTAGGAAATTACGATACTGCAAACAGTGCATAATAACGGCTATTTTAGTTCTAGACTGAAAGTTTAGTTCTAATTGCCACAAAGGAACCGCTTTCACGTGTTGTTTCTCTTTAGAAGTAGTTAATACTTCCAGAAATTTTAAATGACACAGTAGATCTTTGTTTGTAAGTGCAGTCTAACACATTGGTAGCTGTAAATTTTAGTACCCTATTTAAATTAATATTACAGGACAATGTCACACAAATTGATTTAGTCCAACACTAAGCTCTAGGCTTGTACTATGGGTCCTAGACAACGATAAACTTACTTATATAGAGAAATTAGGTACCTTAATACAAAGAAAACCTCCAAGACTCGGGAATATACTCATGCTCATCACACAAATATCTGTCCTTCCCTAGCTTCGAAGGCAGGGTCACTACCAACTATTTATTTGCAGTTATTGATATTCTTAATTAACACACTTTAACAATGAGAACCGTGAGTTTTGAAGCGGTTACTTTAGAGGGTTTACTCGTATTTCCAAAAATTTAGTTCAATATAAATGAGCCTTATTAAATAATAATGTAATTTTCGGGAAAAATGAAAATCTAAAATTCTGTTTTGTTTTTGATAGTGAGGGTAAAAATGGCATCACCCTAATTATCTCTCGGTCTCTCGGCTCGGTCTCCTGTTGACAGAAGCAAGTAGAGCTAACCCCATGTGCTTATATTTAGTCCACAATAGACTTTAGACTTAATCTCCTCTAATAAGACTATGGGAGTGTCTATAAATAACTTGACATTGCCAAAATACACTTTAACAGGAGTGAAGCTATTAAAAAATATACATTACAGCGATAAAGTGATAAAATAGGCAGTTACTTCACTTATAGCATTATATCACTTTGAAACCAATAATCGCAAAGCACATTCACAACCAGACGTCAAAATTTCCAAATAAACCCGCCTTCAACATTGAGTTTATGGCATCAAACGCAACCGAATTCATAAAAAACAAACAACCCTTCCAATTCTATTTGGACTAATCCCAATTCCTCGGTAGCGGGAAACATTTTGTCTGCAGCTTTCGGACCACTATCGCTTAGACACTTTTTTTACCAAATCGGAACTGGACTTTTTCATTCTACCGTTATTTCATTTGCTTGCGAGCTTGGGCTCAACTCGGCTCAGGCTGACTACGGTATTGATGCTGCGTTTGGACTAATAGTTTTTGGGAAAGTCAATTTGCTTTTCCTTACAATGTCTATGGGTCTCAGATTCCACTTACCATCAGGTGGCTTGAGCGCTTGTGTGCCTTCTTAACATAAAAAAACACGTGAAAAAATCTGGTGACTTCCAGTACGGCTAGAAACAACACACGTGGTCTGCGACTCGTTATTCGCTCGGATATCTCTTTTTAATCTAGTCTGTAACAACAAAGACGCACTGAGCGACAAGATGCTAGCCGTAATAAAGCTGTGTCAGTGATTATAAAAATGACGTTTGTTATTTTCCCTTGAGACTACACTGCTTGTAGTGATCGCTTTTTTAGTTATTCAAAAATGGCATTTTGAAACGAATGCCGAAGATCTATTAAAATAAACTCTAAAAACTGATTAATCCTAGAGAGATTATTAATACAAGCTTCTATAATTTCTGGTATTGCGTCATTATAACAATGGTGCCAAGTCATTTAAGCCTTATCTTAATTACACTTCTGGTTAGCTTTTATCAGAGATATATTGAGCTAAGTACTTTATTGCTCTTTGATCTGAACGTTTAATCTCATAATTTACTCTTTGAATAGATTTCTAAATAGATATCTTCAAAATAAACAAAAGAGATTTCATAAACCCTATAACAATCAAAACAAATGGAATTAGAAGAATTGTTTTAAAGAAAATTGCAATAACTATAACGCTCAGGAATGAATTTTGAAAAAATATTTCTAATTAATAAGTATTATGGTATTTGATGATAGTGTACTCAGTGAAAAGAGCTAAATAATAAATTGAAATGTGACTATTTAATTTGAAGCAGTGATAAAAAATATCTAAGCAAAATAATTCTAAATAAGCGTTAGTTGCTTGTACTCCAGTTACTTCACATACGAGTTAGTCATTCAAACGAGCCTATATTGTGTACAGAAAATCCTCACAGGAATTTACATACAACCTGCGTTTGTAATCCACGAGTCGTTTACTGAAATACAAAGCAAAATGTAAAGGGTTAGAATTGAAGTTAGACGATGGGCACAAATAAATTTCAACTGGCTTTGAGACATCGAAATTGTATTTGGAATTTCATTTAGTTGGGAAGTTATTGAAGCAGAAGTAGCTGTCTGTGACTAAAAACTTGAAATTTTTCAAAGGGAAAGTTTTACTTCATATTTGCATAGCCCTTATTTATATTTATTTCCTTACAAATTGCCCGATATCCTAAAACAAAACTGACTACAGCCCTTCTCCACTTCTGACTAACTCGAATTAAAGTCCAACTGTTGCTCCATTTCGACATGAAAGAAACAAAAACTAATACACTTCTAAGAAACAAAACATTTTCAGTCTAAGTTAAATGTTTCACTAAGTTTTTTTTTTTTTTTTTTTATGTTAAGGAGTAGGCACCCGAGCACTCAGGCCACCTGATGGTAAGTGGAATCTGAGACCCATATACATTTGAATTCTCAAGACTATAATCCTAAGATCTCCAATGCGGTGCCAACCCTGAGGACTAAGATGGAATGCCTCCATGCTAGTAATTTCACCGTTTCTCTTATCCCCACACCGGAACACAACAATGCGAACACTGTTGCTGTTGTTGAACTCTCTCTTTTCTTCTCTAATGCGTATGAGAAGAGAAAATTAAGCAAATAATAGGGTCTCTGTTCCAATTACTATTCTCGATCTGCGTAGGGTCCTAGCGCATAAAGTTTTAGTCACCGAAATCGGGAAGCACATAATTGATGTCACTGGTGACCAAAGAACTCACAGATTCATCTCTCAGCTATTCAAAGAGGAAATGCTGCCAGTATTTCCAGCTCAATGCCACGCAGGCTCTTTTATAATATTCGTGTCTAGTTAAATACTTCGTATTTAGTTTAATTTGTTAAGTTTAAGTGGTCTTTAAGTCTTAGTTCAGTTATTTTAATTAGATATTACGTTTTGACCCGTGTGGTTGCCTAGAATAGTGCCACTCCATGTCTTCCCGTGGTTATCGTACGAGGCGACTAAGGGAATAAAGACTTGTAGTACTGTTAGGCAACGGGCTTGCAACTTGTCACTAATAAACTGGTAAACATCTTGCCTTATTATGCTATTTAGCGGTATACCTATGATTTAAATTTACTATTCCGTGTTCTGTTTTTTTTGGTGTTCAATAATATAAACAAGTCTTTTTGTAGTTATTGCTATTTCTTTAGCTCTGCCTACCCCACTCTGGGAATGAAGGCGTATGTATGTTTTTTTCATTCGGTTTTCATCGCTAATAGTTTTCCCTCTAAATTTATAAACTCCCACGCAATTGAAACGAAAATTGTCACATTCATCTCCCATATTCACATTTATCCCCACAACCCGCAGCGGACGATCACAAATCCCCTCGCAAAAACCGTGGGCCGATTGTGAAATATAATTGGCAGGGCGGTTCAAAACTATGAAGCGTTCTAATTGCAATCGTGAGCTGAATATGTATGAGCGAGGACCGCGGAAGGACCAGATGCGATTCGTTTGATATCTTTGTAGAAACGACCGATGAGGAAGTAGGGGTTGTACATTTTTGATCTGAAATTATACGAACAGTAAACGTTTTTGATCAGATTGCTTAGCTCAATAGTAGTGATATTATAACAAATACTTCTTTGATAGAAGATAGCAGGAGAAAAAGGTGCTCCTTATAAGACTAAACATCGTGTTTTCTAACACAACGCAAGTCCGAATAATAATTTGACCTAATTTAGGTCTTAGCTGACGCGGCTCTTTTTAAGTTTTCCGAAAAAACGGTGGTTCATTTAGGTTATAGTTGAATTATAACAACGATTAATATTTTTAAAATTCAGGTGGATTTAGGATAACGAAAAATTCGGATAACAGATAAATTAGGACAAATTACAATTGGAATTTTGTTTAAGACTTTTGTACATAATATAATGAATTATAAGTATTAGTTACAATTTTACAGGCCGAATTTCAAGTTTAGGAATAGAAATGAGTCTTTGTTGGACAATTTTAATTATTACTTCGCTGCTAGAGTAAATAAACCCAATTGTTATATTAATTTAGAATTTCCATTAAGAAGGCAAATTTTTACGAGTGCACCGCAACATATTTTAGTATAAAAATATTACACCCCGTGAGTTTAAAATTGCCGTAAGAAAAACTCAGATTCAATAACTTTAAATTTAAAAAGTTTTAAAGAAAATTTAATCACCTTTCTATCACAGAAAACGACACTGAAAAAACTGAAAACTGGTCGAGGCATCGAAAATTGACAAACTTCGGTATCGCATTTCCAAAAATTTGAAATGGTATTGTCTGGTTTTCCTTACGTCTTTTACGAAACATGATTAATCATATTTTGGACATTAGCTGAGTTTAAGCCCAGAATAGTTGACGACTATCTCCCGAACAACCTGTATACATCGATTAGAACTGTCTTATTCCAATCCGAGAATTTTGAGATGGGTGCAAGATTTTAACGAAATAAATCACTTGGATGAAAACCAGCTGTAATTTAATTTTTTGCCCTTATCTAGTATATTTATTGCACGATTTCAAAGTTAAGTAACCTTTGAGACCAGATGCCAAAATGGTCTGCCAAAAACTTAACTGAAAACCAGTCTAATAAAGTAAAGCATGAACCATCAAAAACTGAAACGTGGTATAATATCTGCGAAACTCTAGACTTCTACAATATTTTACAATCTATGGTTCGTCCTATCGATCAGCCATCGTGCTCGCAAATATTCAAAGTACTCCTTTAAAAGAATAAAACAATAACGCGTACAAATTGACACAAGTGCACAAAGCGTTGGCATCTGTATTGAAGGACGAAAATGGAGACTTAGGTATGTTGTTGGATTCGTTATTTGGGTTGTTTATTTTAAGAATCATGTTTTTTCTTTTTTTGTTTGACCTAACAATAATCATGTAGAAGTGTGTGACGAAATTGAAGTTTCTCACACATATTACACTAGTATAAATAATTCACGATTCTTACTTTACCAAAACAGGTAAATACTTTTGGTAGCAAGTTAACATAAACGTATTTTTCTCGATTACGTTTGGTGTCCTAAAGGCCTTTTTTGACATGAATATTACTTTAAATTTGTACATTAAGTAATTTTACAGTTTTATACATTTTCAATTTCACTCGACTGAAAACGCTGTATAATTCTAAATCACGTCATATAACTGCTAAACATTCAAAATTCGATTCAACACATGGCACTAGGCAAGCACCAATTCCCAATTCACAGGCATCCGTGTTTAACCTAAAATTCATCGTACCCTCAAACGGCACATCCTAATAATAATACATTCTCCAATTTCACCTTGCGAATAGTTCCAAAGACGAAAGATAAATTAAACGCAAACACGTTGTCGGACCGTTGTCTGTCTGAACCCCATTTAGTTGTGCTAGTTAGTTCGTCAAGTAGAAAATTACAAGGGATTTCCCTGTCCTATATGCAACGTAATTAGCTCCGTGTCTTTAGGATGGGATGGGATAATTAGATGTTTGGGGAAATATTGAGCATTATTGCTGCAGTAAGGTTATTTGTGATTGTTCTACAAACTAAAATTGATAGGGCTGTAAGATTATTCGCGGAGGAGAAACTTTGGTAGACGTTTATTAACCTAAACAATTATGGCCATTTGTACAAAAGTTAGAAAAAAATGATGTCGCCTTGAGTCACGTGCTGTCATTTTGTATCTTGGCCAGTTAGAAAGTGACATTTGTAGTAGCAAGGAATGCATTTCCATTTCGACAGATTATCTGAAATTCATGACAATGGCCAAACATTACAAGTTATATTTAGTAAGTAATATTTTAAGTTCTCATTATACGTGAATATTCTTGGTGAGAATTAAGAATCTTTAAACCTATATTGATAATTTCCCGGAACAAACAGTGAAGTAATACTTAGTATGTAATTAACTGGCTCATTTTTACGTTAGAAATCATTCAAGTAACATTTTGATATTTAAGAGTTTATTATCATCATCATCATCATCATCATCACCATAATCATCATCATCATCATAATCATCAGTATCATATCAGTCGAAGGACGGCCACAGCTGGACTAAGATCTCCAGTCCCAAGACAATCTGTAGTCTGCTGAATGGTTGATCGAGTAGGCATTTTACAGTCTTGAAGAATTTTTGTTCTACAAACAAATGACGTTAAAATGGTAGTATTGGATTTATATTTAATTTAGTTGATATGATAGAATATTTTTTTATCTTACTTAAGTTTACATTGTCAATAAAGAAGTATCTGAGTGTCTTGTGTTTGTTACAACTACAAGCTCATTTTATATGGGTTTTCTTTCAGACATATCTAGTATGTATGTTAAATATTTTTCTCAGAAACTCTATAACTGCGGTCTCCTGGATGAAGGGACAAAATAACGTCAAGTAAAAGTTGATCCACCCAAATAACAGTTAAACACTTACAATTTCTTCCACAAACTACAAAATATTTCCAATTAACGAACCCATCCGCTCCAATAAATCCCTACTTGCTCAGTGTTACATGAACCATCCAATTCTCGTCAGAACCGAAACCCTTAGAGACCGTTAGCATGCAGCATGTATAAGATTGGAAGCACTGATGCAAGAAGGAACCAGCTGCGCCGGCTCGAGGCGGAAATTGCGAGACAACTGCATTCCCACCTATTACATAGCACACAGTACTGTATACCTACCTTCAATACTCAGTTTGGTTATACATTTCGGATAATAACGTGGATTATCGTCGTAATTTATTCGTGTTTGTAATTAAATCAAATCAAATTTATTTATTTCACCACATTTAGAAGTTATGCTTTATATGTTAGCAATATCCTCGTAAGACCCGGTGTCCTATAGAAAGTACATAATCCAGGCAATTCAATTCAAACCTTATTTCAAGGGACATATAGTTAATTTTTACTTGTTTCATAATTGAAAATGTCATTTAAGTGCAAAGGTAATTGAACTTTATTTCTTTGCTGGTAGATTCAAATTCCTATTCACAAAAATCTACCGGATTGTAGTATGGTGGGCCTCAAGAGATAGAATAACTCTCGTCATCTGGGCTGAGATTCTACATGGTAAAAAACCGGCAAGAGCGTGTTAGACCATGCTCAGTATTAGTGTTCCGAAGCCGTTAAGTACTGCAAACATAAAAATTAACAATTAATAATTATATCATTTTCTATTTAAAGTCATTTGGTGCTGTCTTAGATGATTTGAATAAGTATAAACACTTAAATCGCCTGTATTTCAAGATCCAATAATGTCTACTTGGTCGTGATAGTTTTCCTTTTAAATTCGTTGTATGCGCTTTCATTTATATAGGTTTTTCTTTCATATTTTAGTATTTGAAGTTTTGGCTGAAGGTAGGACGACGACGTCACCTTGACTCTAACAAAAATAAGCGCTTTAAAGCTTAATATTTCAGCTCATATTTCATAGAAGGATAATTTAAATTTCATGGAAATATTTGATTTTAAAAACCCGTAATATTTTTGAAACACCTATCCAACGAAACACTTTGCTATGGGGTAGACGAGAAAAAAAACATACCCATGTCACCTGTAGGGTTTTTTTTTCGTGTTTTCATTTTACCACTTTGTTGACTAACATGTATATTCATGCTAAATTACAGCATTCTACTACAAAGAGTCTTTGAGATAGACTGCGGATGGACGGACGGACGGACATGGCGAAACTATAAGGATTCCTAGTTTGACTACGGAACCCTAAAAACGGTTTTGTCTTTGGCGTGTTTCTATATTGTCAACGTTCTGATAACTATTATTTGCGGGATCCTGGCAGAAATACTTGACATACCGTTTCATTATATTCGGTGTTAAAAGCTATTAAAATTAGGTAGATAAAAACAATAATGGCCTAGTTGGGATTGACCCTGCCTCTGAAGCCAGCGGTCCTGGGTTCAAATCCCGTAAGGGCAGATATATATGTGATGAGCGCGAATATTTGTTCCTGAGTCTTGGATGTTTTCTATGTATTTAATTATGTATTTCTCTATTTAAGTATGTGTATCGTTGTCTAGTACCCACAGTACATGCCTAGAGCTTAGTTTGGGACTAGGGCAATTTATGTGAGAGGGTCTGATATTTATGTATTAGTGATGTAATGACAACCTTTTATTTCGGAGCTGATATCTCGTACACGGTTCAACCGATTATCACCAAACCAAGGTAAGAACGGTCCAAATGAAACTAGCTTTCTTTGAAAAACTGCGTCCATAATATCCGTTTGGGACTAAATATGCCACGGACAAATACATAGATACAACAAGACATACACATTCTTGTGGTGGTAGCTTGTGCAAGGTCCGTCCAGATCGCTACTAAATCTTATTCAAAAACCAAGCAGCAGTAACTCAAGCCAACCGGTGAAATTACTAGCATAAGGCATTCCATCTTAATCCTGAGGAAGAACAACGCATTTGAAGTCTTAGGATCACAATCTTGAGATTGTAGTCTTGAGAATTCAAATGTCTAAGGGTCTCAAATCTCTTTTACCATCAGGTAGCCTCGTGTGCCTTCTCCGTGGCATTAAAATTAAAAATAAAGAGATAAGCTATACTTATAACATCCCTCTTAACGGGGGGTTAATAAAACACATTTTAAACACAGCGAACCATACTAACCTTATCAACAGAGAATTATCAAAATAAGCACACAAGTTAAACTTAATTAAATTTAGGGGCCCCCAGTTATATTTCTGGCAACACTTATTAAAATTCATTTAGAGCGAGAAATTCGTACCAGACATGGCGGAAATTGTGCATAAGGCGTCTTATTAAGGCGAAATTATTCCGTTGTGGAGCTCGTCTGAGTGGAGAAGAATCACTTGACTGCTTTAGGAGTTTGAAGTATTTTAGGTGTAGTACAAACATACTCGTAACATCACGCCTTCATTCCTAGAGTGGGGTAGGCTACAGAAACACCAACAACTCTAAAAAGACTTGTTGATAATTCGGCAACCATATTTTGCACAATCAGGCCAAGAAGTTTACTAGTGTATTAGTGACAGGTTGTAAGCCCCTCGCCTCTTACGACATCTACGGGAAGACATGGAGTGGCAGTATTCTAACCCGGCAACACACGGGTGTACTAGGAGTTTATAAATATCAGGAGATTGTCCCCTTAAAAATAGCCTAGTTCCAAACGGAGTTCTATGGGTGATTGTAGCGGTGTTGGATACTTTAATTTGACAGACCAATGTGATCATAGTCTTACTACTGTTTCAAAACAGTTTTATTATGTCCTTATTAAAAATTATGGAGATGTACTTGCGTTTTATTTTATACTGATACTTATGTAATAGTGTCTAATTTATGTAATTACCTATACCAATTCATAAACGTCATTTCATTTCTTTATTAATGCACTAACGACCCTCCCTCGCTTCGCTCTTGGTTTAAGTATTATACATAAAAACCTTCCTCTTTAATCAACAAAATACATTGCGTAGTTTTAAATATCTAAGCATACATAGGGACAAACAGCAGGAAGCGACTTAGTTTTATAATATGTAGTAATAGCGATGAATCAAATGTAAACAATAACACTTCCCCTTTTTTTTGGTTATGTAAGTAGTGATTAGTGTTTATGTAATAAACTATTCAATTTTAAATCATACTAGTTCAGGAATAATTGATCCATTGAAGAATCCAAAAATTAGTAACCCAAAACCATTGTTTATGCCCTAGTTACCTCGTAAAATCCAATACCTATTTTACGTCAATGAGCGTGCAAAAATTGTATCTTTAAGAGGCCGTAATTTTGCCGATTTCGCTGATTTACGTGATTTTACAGTTGAAATATTTTACTTCTACAAATTTTAATGCACAACACGAAAGATAATTTTGAATTTCAACGAATGAGCTACTTTTTTGTTTTTAGGGTTCCGTAGTCAAACCAGAAACCCTTATAGTTTTGACGACACGCTAGCCTAGTTGGGAGTGACCCTGCCTTCGAAGCTAGGGGTCCTGGGTTCAAATCCCGGTAAGGGCAAATATTTGTGTGATGAGCACGAGTATTTGTTCCTGAGTCTTGGATGTTTTCTATGTATTTAAGTATATATTTCTCTATATAAGTAAGTTTATCGTTGTCTAGTACCCATAGCACAAGCCTATTTAGGGCTTAATTTGGGACTAGGTCAATTTGTGTGACATTGTCCCGTGATATTATTATTATTATTATTATTATTATTATTATTATGTCCGTCCGTCCGTCCGCAGCCTAGTGCAAAGACTATTAGTACTAGAAAGCTGCAATTTGGCATGAATATTCATATTAGTCACGCCAACAAAGTGGTATAATAAAAAGGAAAAAAAATTTTTTTTAGTGTTCCTCCCCTACACGTAACGTGGAGATGTATTTTTTTTTCTCGTCTACCCTATAGTGGTATCGTTGGATAGGTCTTTCAAAAATATTATGGGTTTGTGAAAACAGTTTTTTAATTAAGTAATCCGTTTATGAAATATTAAGCTTTAAAGCGCTAATTTTTGTTAGACTCAAGTGAAAAATAATAATAATGAAAGAGCATTTAATCAATTTTAAAATAAAAATATCACGACTAAGTAGACATCATTGGTTTTCGAGATACAGGCGATTAAAGTGTTTATACCTACTAAAATCATCTACGACGGCACCAATTGACTTTAAATACAAAATTAGTGATTACTTGATGTTTTTTTATGTTTGTAGTACTTAACGGCTTCAGAACCCTACACTGAGCATGGTCCGATATGCTCTTGCCCGGTTTTATTATTTAATTTTGATTAATCGACCTAAAACCAGCGATTGTTCTGTGAATTTTGCTGTAAAAGGGTTTACAATACCGCATATTCACTAATCGTTTTGACATGTAAAAAGTAGGAAAAAATATTTTTTTGCTATTAAAGTCATCTAAAAAATGTATGAATAACTTTTCACCACCTTTTTATAATTGCATTGTGTAAAAAAATAATTGAAATGGTAAAATTTTATACAATTTGGCCAAAAAATTGATTTTATTCGGCCACTTAAAACTCTCGATCATAAAATAACAAAACTACCGTAAAAAAGTAATATATTATGTTTAAAACAACCTAAATCTCGCATTACAATACTGGACAATAATAAAAAAGTAGCTCATTCATTAGTAACTCATTTATTCGATCATAACTGAAATGATATTTCTTGATGTGCACATCTTATAGAACAGTTTTTTAACTGTAAAATCACGAAAAGAAGCAAAACCGGCAGAATTTCGAATACGGCCTCTTAAGGAGCATTTAAGATGTAAGATGGATTAACTAAAGTATAAAATCCTTTATGTGAAAACAAACACAGCGATTTTTACACGCGCAGTGGCATAATTAGTAACATTTTAAATGCAACCTAGTCACAATAGCTATAGGGTATCTTTTGTTTCCTCAAGCGCTGCAAAAACCTGGGGACTTAGGAGGCCAAGTTTTTTTTCCAAATGGATAATCCTTGAGTTCTGTAAAATAAGGATCAAGCGTTCATCATTTTCCATTACAGGTTTCTTCAGAAAACTATTCGACAATAAACATACTTTAGAGAAAGACATGAATATCTCCAAGACTCTGGAACAAATACTCGCGCTCATCACACAAATATTTGCATACACCGGAAATGTAACCCGGGACCGCAAGGTTCTTAGGCACTAACAACTACGCTAGGCGTCATCATTGTCATATGAAAGCGCTTGCGACTTCGTATAAATTAGTTTCTACTCGAATGGAGGCGATTTTAAAAAATCACTGGTTGACGTTATGAGGCCTATCGTACTGCAGACAGGGAGTTGATTATTTAAGTATGAATTTAAATCTACCGAGAAAGAAATATAGTTCAGTTACCTTGGCTCTTAAATGCCAAATTTGAAACAAATTAACAAACATTTTGACATTTTTAAGTCGGCTTAAGAATGTGACTAGACTTCTTAATTTTTTTAAGGAAATGAAAAAATTAATTTATCATTTTAACATCTCTAAATAATTAGTCATCTCCTTTTGGGACCAGATCATAAAAATATTTTACCAACGTCCCTGGGAAAATATCTTATTCAATAATTGAAATTGCGTCATAGATTGGGTTGGTATAAGAAGAAAAATCGTTACAAACGCTATTGTCAATTATTCCAATTTTAACCTAATATTTTCTCACAAAGCAACCAATCATACTTCTTTTTAGTTTCATCTTTCAATCTCTCATAACCAAACGTTCTATTTCATTAAGAAGACGCAATAAAAACGACACGTCGACTGAACCGGGTGGTTATTAATCAGAAATAATTGGCGCTTTTAATCAACCCGGGCTTGGTTCCGGTTCTTTTCTGCGGTAACACAATGGGGACAGGGTATACAGTGTTTAGATAGAGTTAGAAGCCGAGCTAAGAGTCTACGGGAAATAAGTTTACATACATACATAATTAAAGTAATTAATTTCTTATTAAAAATTAATCAAAACATAATTGAAAGGGATTTTGAAACAAATCGTTTAAACTTTTTAATTTATTTAATTAACCTCGACTTGCTTAAGCTTAGTTCAATCATTATTATAATGTATCATCTAAATATGAATAACATATCATGCATAACCTGTTTAAAAAGCGAATAAAAACTTGTCGGAATTAAAGAAAACAGTTATTTTAATCACCTTATAGAGTTTTTCCCAGACGAATAATAAAGGCCACCCCAAAACTAATTCCAATTTCAAATCAGCAAAGCAGCCAGTCTCATCTGTACTTTATTCCAATTTCTAACTAGCCAGTCCGAATTCTCTTTACAACTCGTCAATTACTGTACGAACAATATTTGAGTTGCAATTATTGAAACGGGTTTCAATTTGGGATTTGAATTAATTTTGAATTGGGAATCAGATTTCCGGTATTTTACTTGATGGCTTATTAGTTAATAGCTAATTATTTCGGTTCCGTATATTTCGATGAGTTTGAAATGTTTACGGAGAAACTGTTTGGATATCGACGGTGGAAATTTCAAATGTCGTAAGGGACAAACGCTTACTTTTCAGGGGAGCCAGAAAACAAAATTCCACTTTTCTCAAATTCATAACTTGGAAACTACTCATCCCATTAAGATGATTCTTGGAAGCATACTTTTTAAATAACTTCGCCTACCCTATTTTTTTAACTAACCACTAAACCACTGTATTTATGGAGGATAAATACAGTGGTTTAGGAAATAGTGCCCCTACAACAAAAAAATAAGAAGAAAATGTGTGTTACACCTCCGAAAACACAGTATTTATCTGACAAAATGTATTCTTTTTAGTGCCTTACAACATAGGAATTTTAAAAATATTGAGATATACGATATTGCGCTTAATGAAACAAGACGTTATACAAAAATATTTGACCGATACAACATAGTGTTTTAAATATTAGGAAGTTACGACAAACTTTGACCGACTCATAACTTTTTTATTAGAAGTCATATCGAAATTTCAATACTGACTTCAATGGTATATTTAGTGTACTTACGACAAAATGTCCCTTACGACATTTGAAATTTCCACCGTCGATATTTACTACCTAGTTATCAGCACAATTATGAGAAATCGCTCAGTTGTCCCATTATTAAATTTCCGATTTCCATTTAAAACTGTGTAAGCTCCAAATTCAATATGGACACATGAATAAATATGAACTCTATTCTGTGAGTAGGACGCGTGGTAACTTTTACAAAACATGAGGGTTTACAAAGACAAAAAAATATCGGACAATTAGTGCGAGTCGGGATCGTATACGAGGGGTTTGGTATCATTTTTTTTCTTATTATTTGTTTTTATAGCCGGCTATAGTAATACACTGTAAAAAAATTGTAGCTATTACGCTTTAAAAGAGAGACACGTTGGGTAAGGAATCTTTAAAAACCAAAAAAAAATTAAGCTTGTATTTAACTTATAATTTTGTAAAAAAATTGGTAATCGAATAAAAATCTTCCGTAGAATTTCGCATGAACGCCCACGGTTGAAATATATAAAGTTCAAAACACGTAATGAGTCATAATTCATAAATACATAATGTTCCTAATTATATAATGATTTTATTTCTAACTCCACAAGGATTTCAGGATTGTTATAAAACAAACTTAACCTAACCTAATGGGTTCTATGTGACCTTTTCAATAATCCTGAAATGTTTACGGTAGAAATAAAGTCATTACATATTATGACCATTATATATTATGACCCATTATGTATTTTGAACTTTATATATTATGATACGTTCCCCCAACTAAACTAAAAAAATACTTTTGCATTAACATGGCACACACTTGATAATATCTCCACTCGTGATCGAAGTCGTGAAAGAAAGTACAGTCACCCTGCAATATCCTGCCAGATGCGCTATCAACTGCTTTATGAACTCCAGATTTTATGTAGCGCATAAAACTTCCAATATGTTAAATTAAAAAGTTTCAATCGATATCTGTATGCTGGGGAAAGCGATAAAAAGGTAGGGGAGTTTGGTATAGCGACAGTAAACTGTAATTAAAAAAAGGTTTGTAACACTGACTATTTTCAATATCACGCCTTCATTCCCAGAGTGGGAAAGGCAGAGCTACATACAGAAATACCAACAACTCTAAAAATACTTGTTGATAATTCTGTAACCACATTCTGCACAAGTAGGCTAAAATATTTACCAGTGTATTAGTGACAGGTTGCAAGCCCATCGCCTAACAGTACTACAAGTCTGTAATCCCTTAGAAGCCTCTTATGACATTGACAGGAAGACAGGAGTGGCACTATTCTAACCCGGCAATCACACGGGCTCGGTGTGTAAGGGGGTAATTGCACAAAAGATCCTAAAGAAAAAAAATATCTAGGGATAATCTCACACAAAATTTACCTAATCTCAAACTAAGCTCTAGGCTTGTACTATGGTTAAATAGAGAAATACATGTCATACTTAAATACATAGAAAACATCCAAGACTCAGGAACAAATATTCGCGCTCATCACACAAATATCTGCCCTTACCGGGATTTGAACCAAGTGCGCTGGCTTCAGAGGCAGGGTCACTCCCAACTAGACCAACGTGTCGTCAAGAGGTCGAAGTGTATCCGAAAAGGCTACTGTAAGATAAGATAACATCATAGAACCAATGAGGTTTTGATCGCTCATTGCAGCCTTTACGCTCTCCTGTTCTGAATTAATTTCAACCCTTACTCTCAGATGGAGAACAAAAACTGGAGCCCATTGTGACACACGGCGCACTATGTCTATAACTATGTCAGTCGATAGCGCCGTCGTGAATGGGAGCATTCATTTACTGAGATAGCGTTTACCGTCCGTGCGATATCTTTGTACGAGATGAAACTTGCAGGAGCTAGAGGAATAACAATGAGCTAGTAACGTAGAAATGTAGTTTTTGTAATGGAACAGCTAATATTGGTGATAGAAGATGGATATTTCGCTAGGAGCTTCAGTCTAGTGTCCATCAAATTCAATTCAATTCAATTCAATCATTTATATGCAGTGAATCTACTAGCGCTTCGGACAAGACCATCACTGCGGAGAGGAAGCGCCGCAAGAAACCCTGGTAGGTTATTTTTTCAATTGTAATATTAATTACAAAAAAGTAAGTTACATTACAAAGTAATAAATAATAATTATTAATGCTAGCACAAATGAAATAATGACAAATGTAAGATCAATAACATAAAATAAAAATAATAACTAGGAGTACAACACGACAATAATTGGAAAAACAGGTCTTTGCAAGCGTGAACAGACCGGACCCCACAGACATCACCCGTTCACGAGTATGACGCGTATCTCAGCCATCGCCTCCCTCAACCATGTGTTCGAGAAAGTGGCGACCGGATCAACAACATCGGATTCATTCAATTTTCTATTACTATCTCTCTAGCGTGTCACAGGCTAAGCTGTACGAGTATTATATACAATTGGAGCGTTTGTCCGTAACACCGTCCCATAGAATTTGTTTATCGCTATTATCTCGGGAATTGTCCAAAAATTTTCCCCTTTGAGGGTCTCCGCTGACTCCCCCGCGCGAAACCAGACCTAATACTTGTTCCGGGAAGGTGTGAAGGCAAGGGTGTCCACGCAAGTGGCTTCCCGAACCAACGGCCGGCCCAACTTCCACGGAACCAGAGTCATCCCATCGGGTCTTTTACCACAAGTAAGGGATAGAAACCATCACCACTAAAAATAATTCAATTTCGTTTCTTCCTAGCTCTACATCGGAGACAGCGATACGATTGTTCGTTGCACTTCCAAGTTTAGCATTCAATTTGCGTCGGACATTGTTAGTATACTCATTTTTACTGCTACCTTCGTATTGGGACCGGCAGAGCATTCCGCCTTTTGTCTCTTGTATCGTGAAGTAATGCTTTCTAAAAGGAGGTGGAGGAGCCGAAGTAAAAAGGTATAATGACAGTAAGTTCAAATACTTATACCGCATTTTAGTTTTAGGGCTGTTATGATTTAGCTTGTGTGTGTTCATTATTATACAAGACATTTCTTAAGAAAAGTTTGCTGTTAAAATTTATTTTATATATAATAAAAAGAATAAATATGTCACATTTAAAGCCTTAATGCTAAATTTCATGTTCGTAGCTTTAAAAATGACGGACTTCCATACAATGGTGTATCCCCCATTTCACCCCTTCAAAGGGTGGAATTTCGAAAAATCTCTTATTATTACTTGCTTACGTCAAAAAACATTACGTACTGTTAAAGTTTCATGTTTCTAGCTTCAGTAGTAGGGACGCGCATTCCGGATAGATAATAATATGTAGTTTATGTAAGTTTAAGTATGTATATTGATGTATAATTATATATCTCTGTAAGTATTTATTTACGAAGTTATTTGAATGTTTTATTTTTATTATATAGGTTTTTGTTTAGCTTTTTTTAAGGTTTTTAATAAATTAGTACACCTGTTTACTCGATGCACAGCCTTTCCCTTTTCTCAATCTCTATGTAGGTTTATCTATTTATTTTCGATGCATTCTGTAAATATTTTTTTTTACATTCGTACAATATTGCACCGCCCACAACAATTTTAAGATTTGCCCAAAGTTCAACTGGTAGAGAATGCCATTAGGCATTAAGTTCACCTTTTGTACTCAAATTCTGTATTTTAGTGCAATAAATAAAATAAATAAATCTCTCAAGGGTAAGCAGGAAGAGATCCCTTAAAGGAATAAGTTCGCCTTTGAACACCTATTCTATAAGTATTAATTGTATTGTTTAGGTTTTCATTTTGAACAATTTACACAGTTTATATACATATTTTGAAAATATTAACATAAGTCTAGGATTTTTTTAGAATCATTATATTTCAACAACTTAATGCCACCGGACGACAATTACCTGCTTTGCAATTCCATTTTTAATAACTATACAATTTATTATCATTACGTTCGAAACAAATTAAAGCTAAAAATATGCCTAATGCCACATTTTAATGCAATAGAGTTGTAAATAAAACAGATATAAAAACCACGAGACACTATTCACTGCTAAGCGGCCATTTGCATAGAAATAATGAAGACATAATTAATTTAGTTCGCCAATTAGGTCAATCTGAGTCAGATGCTTCTCACGTGCGATCCTAATTCCTTCTCGGAATATGTTTGTCATGCGTACGATTGTTTACTACAGCTGGCATGATTGCAACCACATTTTGTTTACAATAGGATCATAATTAAATTAATATTGTGTATAAAAGATGGATCTGCAGACGTTACATCATATCTTTTCGCTAAGTCTTTATTGGCACTACACTACGATTATAAAACATTATAAAATGTTATAAACAGACATAGAAGATTTTGTGGCACGAATAAAATTGTCCTAGGGAGTTCCGAACGATGTTCATTCATCGATAAATTGTACTTTATTTCTTATGACAGTTATGACTATGAGATAACGTATAACATGACATTTTCATACACCGTAACTCAAAACTTAAAAGTATTATGAACGTAACGATAAAAATAAATGATTATCTACCTGTAATATTTTTTAAGACTGAGTCCTTCCCATACATTTTCCAAAAACTGAGTAGGTAAGGATTATATAGAGTTTACTATATGCTACACAATGTCATACAATTTACCTAAATAGGCCTTTTTTGTTTGGTTTCAGTTAATTTTATATGGAAATCGATTAAAAGAAGTTTTTGTGTAAGAATACCATCGATGGGTAGTGATCGGCATTTTAGTTACTCTCTATTTTATCCGGTGAACGATACCTATCTACTATGAAATGTCACATTGAAATAAGTATTTCAAAATAATTATCGATAATTTTAATATCGTAAGGAAGTCCCTAGTTAATTGACGTTCCTTTTTTTTTTTTTATGTTAAGGAGAAGGCACCCGAGCACTCAGGCCACCTGATGGTAAGTGGAATCTGAGACCCATAGACATTTGAATTCTCAAGACTATAATCCTAAGACCTCAAATGCGTTGCCAACCCTAAGGACAAAGATGGAATACATCTATGCTAGTAATTTCACCGGTTGTCTTATCCCCACACCGGAACACAACAATGCGAACACTGTTGCTTGGCGGGTGGTGAATGGATAAGATGGTGGTAGCGATCCGGACGGACCCTGCACAGCCACAAAAACTTCTATGTCTGATTATAAAAGACTTTAAAACATGAGTTAATTCTACCAATTATATAATATCGTTATATACTTAAAATTTTAGTACCGTAGTGTGGGAGCACCATTAGATGCCTACAGTATCAAAAGTTATACCATGTCTATTTTTAGTTTTCCTTAAGTACCATGGTTTTGCCATCATTATGTTTTTGTACCTAATTATTTAATAAAATAAATAAATAAATGAGTATTTTAACCACACTTTAGTTATTGCGAGTTTATATTCATATGAATATAAACTCTTTTGATACTTTAGGCATCTAATGGTGCTTCCACACTACGGTAATAAAATGTTAAGTATATAACGACATTTTTATGCAAATAAATGAATATGAATATTCATATTCATATTCGTTTATTTGCATAACCATGGTATTTCAAGGTGTTCTTAAAAATAAAAGTACATACCTACATGGACCCTACTAGGGCATCGCAAATTGCTTAAAAACCAAGTACAATAATAAAAGAGTTGTTCTGAGAACTAAGTACTACTTAATCTTGCGTTTTCTTATGAATTATTTTGTATCTAAGTATTATAATTCTATAATTATATCATTTTTTTATAAATAAGAGGGTTAGCATATCGCTTTTATTCTATTTTTTTGGAGGAATGTAATTATTAATTACTTTTGTGTGTTAAAACTGACACCATTTCTTCTTATCGTGTTTTTGCTAATTTTAATAATATTTATAGGAAATAAAAAACTTATTAAATTAATCAAATCATTTTCCCCGTTATAAAAATGCATTTTTCTATCGGTAACCCATCATTTTATCGAATTTAATTTCATCGTACGCTATTTTCTACTGAAAAAATGATATTTTCAGGAATCTTAAACATTAAATTACGTATGATAGGTTAGGTTAATCCAAAAAAAAATCTCATGCGGCGGAGATGCCGTTCAATGAAATAATGCGTACATGCGTAATGATGCGTTCGTTGAAAGGTGTTTCGATATGATATGTATTCTTTCTTATTACATAAACTTAATCAAAAGATTATATTTAATCATGCATCTAAGGGCTAAGGGTCAGTTCTTTCTAAAGAACTGACCCGAAACCTTGAACTTCTTGAATAAGCAGCTAGTCAATTATTATTATTATATCAGGGGACTATCTCACACAAATTGACCTAGTCCCAAACTAAGCTCTAGGCTTGAACTATGGGTACTAGACAACGATAAACATACTTATATAGAGAAATACATACTTAAATACATATAAAACATCCATGACTCAGGAAGTAATATTCGCGCTCATCACACAAATATTTGCCCTTACCGGGATTTGAACCCAGGACCTCCAGCTTCAAAGACAGGGTCACTACCAACGAGGCTAGCGTGTCGACGTTATTAAAGTTAAATACAGTACTGTACACAGTAGTAATAATTATACAGCGTGTACTTATTTGAACCAGCAAAGTAATGACAATTAAACTCACTCCATTAAACAGTTTAACGGTTAAAAGATCAAAAGAGCAATATATTTGTCACCACATTGATGACAAATTGGGACACAACAGTTATAAATATAGTTCCCAGTCGTAACTAAGAGTTGACTTGACGGGCTATTCATAAACAATCATGGTTGACTCATAGGGTTTGTGAGAAACTCTTCGTTTAAATGGGAGAAAAAAATGTTGATTAAAAACACTGGGTCGGAATTAACAAAACCATGTAAATGGTTATTTTTTGTCTTTTACAAAGAAGATGATGTAGATTTATAACTTTTTAATCTGATTTATACCTGATCCTGACAATTTTACACAAATCGACATAATCACAAATAAATCACTACATAGTATACAACAAAGTCGCTTTTTCTGTCCCTATATCCCTATGTATGCTTAAATCTTTAAAACTACGCAACAGATTTTGATGCGGTTTTTTTAATAGATAGAGTGATTAAAGAGGAAGGTTTATATGTATAATACTTTAATCCGGAGCGAAGCGAGGGCGGGTCGCTAGTTTACGATAAACCAAAATCAAGTATTTAGAGGAATTACATACATAACATCACGCCGTCATTCCCAGAGTGGGGAAGGCAGAGCTACAGAAATACCAACAACTCTAAAAACACTTGTTGATAATTCTGTAACCACATTTTACAAGAGACTGCTAAGATGTTTACCAGAGTATTAGTGACAGGTTGCAAGCCCATCGCCTAACAATATACTACAAGCCCTTATTCCCTGAGTCGCCTTTTACGACATCCACGGGAAGTCATGGAGTGGCACTCTCCTAACCCGGCAATCACACGGGAAAGAAAAGAGAAAAAAATAGAGGAATTAATACATAGAAAACATGTAAAACTCAGAAAAAGATACTCGTGCTCATCACACAAATATAAAAATTAAATTAAATTGTTGCCCGTGGTAATTTTTGATTTAATTCGTAAAAAACATACCAATCTTAACTCTTATATTAATATAGAAATAGATAGTGCCGACAAACTGCTCTGTAGTTTGGCACGATTATAGAATAAGAAAACATGTAATGCTTAAAGTAAATAAATATATTTCAAATTTCAAATATGAAGTTCAAGGAACAATACTGCGCTCCTAAGCCAAAAAACATGATGTCAGATCCAATTGCCAAAGTAAATTCCATCTTCTCATAGTAATAAATAAGGTTGTGATTGCAAAAGAACTTTTATTTGAGTTACTGCTATTTAGCTAAGCAGGGCAGAATAAATACATAAAAAAAACAAACGCATAAAGTTCAAAGTACAAAATAGTTCATAATGCATAATGGTCAAAATATATAATGGTTATTTTTCTGAAATCGTATTTTTTTAGGATTGTTATAAGGGCGTTTTCCAAAAAAAGTGTACATTGTTAAAGACAAAAGTTAAGAAAATTTAACTTTCCCATTTCGCCACGAAAATTAACGTATGTAAATGTATGGTTAATTTTCGTGACGAAATGGTAAAAGGTAAATTTTCTTAACTTTTGTCCCTAACGATGTACACTTTTTTTGGAAAACGCCCATAAAACAAACCTAACCTAATGGGTTTTAAACAAGTCTAAATTATGACCATTATGTATTATGAACCGTTATGGATTTTAATCATACTTATATAGAGAAATACATACCTAAATACATAAAAACTACCAACACTTAGAAACAAATACTTGTGCATAATATAAATATTTGTCGTTATTAGGAACCGAAGTACCTTCCATGACAAGTTCACTACCTACTAGACCAACCGCGATCACAAACATTTTATTTAAAATCCAATTCAAGCATGTTGAATATTAAAATCCTTTGAGAAACGTTCCAACATACGTGTCTCAGACGTCAACGTTTCCTCGAGCAAATATGCTTGCATAAGTGCTCGACACTTGTGATATCGCTAAGGCAGGGTCTGTCTGTTGTGACGCTTGGGTGGCCTCTCTGATAGCGAGTATTCCCTTGTATGTATGTATGTATGTAAACAATTCAATGTACAAAAGAAAAACCGGGCAAGAGCATATCGGATCACGCTCAGTGTAGAGTTCCGAAGCCGTTAAGTACTACAAACATAAAAGTCAACAAGTAATAACTAATTTTCTATTTAAAGTCACTTGGTGCCGTCTTAGATGATTTTAGTAGGTACAAATACTTTAATCGCCTGTATCTCAAGAACCAACGATGTCTACTTAAACGTGATAGTTTTCCTATGAAATTGTTTATATGCGTTTTTAGTTAAGATTTTTAGTATTAGGAGTTTTAACTGTAGGGGACACTCGACTCTAACCAAAATTAGCGCTTTAAACCTTAATATTTCATAAACGAATCGCTTAATCGAAAAATTGTTATCACAAACCCGTAATATTTTTGAAAGACCTATCCAACGACACCCTACAATATGGGATAGACGACAAAAAAAACATCCCCACGTTAAGTGTTGGGGAGGTACCGTACAAAAAATATTTTTTCAAGATTTTATTATATCACTTTGTTGGCGTGACTAATATGTTAACAGTGTTCGCATTGTTGTGTTCCGGTGTGGGGATAAGACAACCGGTGAAATTACTAGCATAGAGGCATTCCATCTTAGTCCTCAGGGTTGGCAACGCATTTGAGGTCTTGGGATTATAGTCTTGAGAATTCAAATGTCTATGGGTCTCAGATTCCACTTACCATCAGGTGGCCTGAGTGCTCGTGTGCCTTCTCCTTAACATAAAAAAAAAAAATGTATATTCTTGCCAAATTATAGCTTTCTAGTACTAAGAGTCTCTGAGCTAGGCTGCGGACGGACGGACGGACGGATATGGCGAAACTATAAGGGTTTTAGTTAGACTCCGGAACCCTAAAAAAAGGTATTGAGCCATTGTGTAACTACAGATCAGAATATAGCATTTGATCTATAAAATTTTATTATTATTGAATCAACTTGGCACGGATACTAAAAAAATAAATTCTGACATGGTTTTTTTTTTTGATATACGCTTTTGTTGCCGACTGTAGTTATTTTGCAAATTCATTTACTGCTTATCAAGAATAAAAATACTTTATTTGCAATAAACATTACCAATGAGGTGTTAACATAAGTAGTATCCAGTATGCAAAAATGAAAGATTTGTCTCTTAACGTAGTTAATACAAACTATTCATAGGTATCATTCATATTTCATCCATGTCACGGTTATAACAATACAATTATTATAAGTAGTATATATCATATTAAGAATTCATTTAAACTATACACATTTTTATGAAGCCACTAGTGTAGTGGCTTTTTAAAATTAATAGTTTTCGTTGTCTTCATCTCATTTGGTATTTTCAAGACCAACCTAATGATTCCGAACACGGTGGGTCTACTTTAAGTATAGCGGAGATCCTGTCACCATCTTCCGACTCCATTACCAGCTCGATGATCCCATATTATTATACTGTCATCAACAAACACTGGATTGACGGGTGCAAAAATATACCAGCGCTAGTGATTCATTAAATATCGACTAAGTTTATCGACAACTGTTTTTGTGACATGGATTTTACATTTCTTGCAAAAGTAAGTTGTATACCTACCTACCCTTATCTTCTACATACATCTGAAGATATGAAGATAAACGATATTTTTCTTGCAAGGCATTAAAAACGACTTCAAAAATAAAAAGGTTCTCAATTCGTCGGATTGCTAAGGAATATTGTTGTACTGGATGAATTGTTATTCAATGTACCTACCTACCTACTACTAATTTCAATGGTTGTCAAAAGTGACTAGAGTCCAGAGTCAATGTCAGATACCGGTTGTTTATAGTTCCGATAAGTATAAATAAAAGAGGTTTGCACATAATTAAAAGGTATTCAAACTAGGCTTTTAGTTATGATAATAATGATTAAAGATGTGTTTTGTCGATGTCGATAAAATTACTCGATGTTTAATGATTTTAATGAATCACTAGCACTGGTACAATTTTGCCCCCGTCAATCCAGTGTTTGATCATCAAAGTTACGTAGGCATATAAAATTTCAGCTCAATGAAGTGATTGAATAGTACATAGGCTGATTTTTAACCCGAATATTAGACAGACCCCGAGGGAATAGCGATAAACGACTTCTAGGCGGCGAAAATCTGTCTGTTTGTTACACTTTTACGGATAAACCGCTGAACAGATTTAGATAAAATTTGGTGATAGTTTGAGTCCCAGGAAAGGACATTATGGTACTTTTATCCCAAAAAAATTAACACAGCTAGTTTTTTTATAATTTTTACCTCATTTGCTTGTTTGCGCAAAAAAAAGATGCCCACGGTAGTAATTTTACAACAGCATACTGGTTATATTCCATTAATAATAATTCTAAATTAAACTAAGTCAAACCACAGGAAAAAGCGTGTATATACAGTATGAGTATAAATTGCATAAAACGTCGCTTCGTTGATTTTGCAGGCACTGCTTGAGTTTGCATTGCCATTCGCACAGGTGAGAATATGTGGAATAGAGATTCGTTAACTTGACATAGACGCACTAGGTCGGGTAATACGGTTAAGGTGAAATGCAGGCGGAGATATATAAAAAATAGGTTTATGAAGTTTCGTTTTTGTTTTCACCGCCCATGATTTTAATTCGATGCGATATAGACACGTGGGTGGTTACCATGACATGGTTAAGTAATTCAGTTTACGGTAAGAGAAAGATACAACTATATAATTGTTATAGCTCTGTCCTTTACACTCATCGTAAACTGAATTGCTTAGGCATGCCATGGTAATCCCCTGCTAGTCATTCACTTCATATCTACACTAATATTATAAAGAGGAGTAATTTATATTTTTGTAGGTTTGTAACGAATTAACTTAAAACTACTGGACTGATCTCAAAAAATATTTCACCATCAGAATGCTGCATTATCACATAAAGTAGGGTTTATTTTGTTTGTCAACGCGGACTAAGTCGCAGGCAACAAAGGCGTTGATTTATTTAAGACGTTTCTAAATCGCTGTCATCTCGATATTACGTTGCATACGGAATTCTATAAGACAAATTATTAAATGGACACTGAAATGAAGCCTCATCTTTCCAATTAGCTTAAAAATGAAGATTTCAGTTTTAGACAAGACATACTATTTTTAATGAAGTTTCGTGGTATCAGCAGGTGATATGGTCACACCAAACTTGACTGTTATTTATCACACATTTTTGATCTCTTTAATTTGGTATGTCAAAAGTAAGAGATATAAGATCGCAAATACAACCAAGCGACGTATCACAAAAAAATACATGGGGGTCAAGTTATTTATTTCGATACAAACTCCCAAAGATACCCTGTACATTTTCCTCTAAAGTACGACGCGAACCCTTTCGCAAATTATAAACAGACCTCGCCAAAAGAATATATTCCCGGGAATTGTTGTAATAGTGGTACGACCGCGACGCAGCATACATAAAACATGACGCCTTTGCCGCAGCATCAGCTATGATCTAATAACGTGTGTGGTGTGGCTTGAGTGTCCGTTGTGGGGCGACACGACATTTAGATCAAGTCAATGTAGAATTGTAGTTACTATTTTTAACTTTCTGTAAGTAAATAAAAGTTGTTTTTTTCACGACTGCCTATGGGCAGGAGTAATTATCAGGGTTCATGTAAACATGAGAGATTATTCATATCACATTACTTATAAATGCATAACCCGAACATAAAGGTATTCAGTATCGTTTTTATCCTGAAATCTCTACGGATGGCACAGGTTTTAGGATTATTTTTTTTAAACAAGACAATTATAAACAAATAATCGAATTTTATTCGTCAATCCTGTCATTAAAAAATTATGGTTTTGATTTCTGTTTATTTGCAATTTTAAAAAGATCCTGGTCACGGCACTGAAATGAAACATCACAAACTGACGCAAATGACGGTTGCACCGTAGCTCAACTACGCTTTTAATGAGCTTCAGGGTCCGTCACAGTGAAAAGTAATTTATGGTATTTAAGAGGTGATCTGACGATCCTGTCGACCCGACAGGATCTCCGCTATTATTAACGTAACCCCACCGTGTTTGGACTCATTAGCTAGGTCTTGATAAGCATAGTGAAATTGCAAAAAAAAAGATGACGGCAAAAGATTGCCCAATTTTTTATTTATTTTTCGTCCTACGAGAACACGCCAGGCCAAACCCAATTCATGCCCCTTTGACGCAACAGTGTCTTAGTTACAACCTTTTATCGGGCCTAGTGCTCGTGACGTTGACAACTATTAGTTTAAACATTACGCTTGTCTCAGAAGCTCTTTGTGGAATACGATAATGTTGCAGTCAGTAAAAGAACTTGGGCATGCATGTAGTTAACAAGATGAATGCAGGGGATTCGTTATAACTGTATTGTTTTTGACGTGTTACCGTATTGTTTTTAAATCGCCTGCGACTGTCAAGTAAATAAGAGCTATCATAAAGTTGATAAAACAAGAATCAAAAACAATATGATTTTACAAAGTAGAATAGAGCTCTAGGTTTATAATTGTTTTTTTATGTAAAAAATAGCGGATTAAGACAAAAAAAGTAGCTATCGTTAAGAACAAAAATAAACAACGGTATTTTTTCAATTACTTCACGAAAATTTGTCATATCGCATCTTCGGTAGGACAAGGGCACACTTTCCCCTTTAGTAACATTGTACATTGTGCCTTTGTTCTACCGGAAAGGGGCACATTTCTCCCTGTAGTCACATTGTACATTGTGCCCTTGTTCTACCGAAGGTGCGATATATTAAATACTGCCCTTATATTAATAAGCCAACAGGCGGTATTTCAAATTAAATAAGCATAGGAGATTAGACCTCACCTGTTAGTAATATGGTCGAACTTGCTTCAGGAATTTTGTCTGAGAAGCCACTATTTCTTAAAAGCAGTAACAGTTAAGTTTCGTGACGTAATGGAAAAATTACGGTTGGTAATTTTTGTCCTTAACTATAGGTACTTTTTTTGGAAAACGCTCAATTAAACACTAAAAACTTGGAACATAAATTATTATTTTTACTGATTAATACTGCAAAACCGATAAATAGTATTCTAAAGCCCCAGTAGATGTAATAGAAACTAGAGTATTGCTGTTATTTTTCGTTACAAGTACAGTCGAAGTCATAAATATGTTTACACTTTAGTACCTTGTCACTTTCATTCACTGAGACAACTTCATATATAATATTACGAAATAGTCTCAGTGAATGGTTGTACTAAAGTGTAAACATATTTATGACTTCGACTGTACAAGTTTCTTTGTTAAGTAGTTTTGGCTGTGCTTTTTCAGTTAGTCTGGACACAGTGACCAAGTTAGTTTGTTTGTCTATTAAAAGCCAAGAAGGTAGTTTGGGACGGGCAATTTGTGAGTTGGACGCTGTTTCGCAATAATGTGTCAACCTACAAGTATTTAGCAATAAAGTGTCAACCCTCGGTGCGATCATTGTACTTAGGTGGACGTTTTTTTGCTAAATACTTGTGGGTTGACACATTATTGCAAAACAGCGTCCAGTTATATCTCTCATGTTTTTACTGATTTATTAATATCTTATTTTTCTTTTATGTGTTTACATGTTAGGTAATTTTATGTGGCAATTTTGACCTGATGTTAATGCGACAAATGTAAAAAACGATCACTTACTAGAACATTGACAACACAATTCGTCTTCTTAGCTTAAGAGGGCTGTGAAGCAAAAAAAAAAACCAAAATGCGATAACGTTTTTCTCCCCTTAAACGTTGTTAAATTTTTACGATTTTTGAATATGTTGTAGATATTCTGAAAATGATGTCTCTACGTTTTCCTTTCCAAGAAAATATTTATGGGAAATAATAATAAAAATTTGCAGAAATCTGCAACACCCTACAACAACCTAAACACCTAGTTTTTCATAATATGCATATAATATTTAAAAATCGTGGAAATCGGGTTAGATTTAGGATCGCCCCGAGCTAATTTTGTATGTATTATTTTTGACAGCTACGCGATTTAAACATCGCTTCACTATCCTCTCAACAGAATAACACTACTAGCCACTAAAGACCTAAACGCAGGTCACAAGTACCGGTAGTAACAGGGATACTACTGCCGATCAAAGTATAAAGATACTAAGCGCAAGGATTTCATACTCTCATACTGCCTTTTTCTTTTGAGCGGCAGACTAGTTCGTGTTCCATTTCAACTATTTGCATAATAAAGTGACACTATTCACTAGTTATTGCTATCCCCTTCAATCTTGTGTTTGCATCTGTGTGTGTGAATGTGTAAATAGATTTGACACGTAACTAACTGCGATGTGTCTTTATCACACTGGTTTGTTGGTGTTAAAAAAATTGTGGGTCTGGAATGTTATTACCATTTTAATAATATCAAAAAATGCTTTGAAAGGGAGAGAGGTACATGACTCCCATAAGCTTTATTTCTAAAAATGATTAGAATTTGGTAGGAGGTTTTGTCTAGTCTAATGTTAAAGTAAAAACTTTGGTTACTGTTCGAGACTATGAACACGGGCTTTATAATAATTCTGTATTTGTTTGTGGCAATGCTGTCATCATCTCACCTTTCCCTTTTCACTCATGTTTTCTCCCTCTTACTTTTATCTATTGTAATAGCACGCACACGCTCTGTAATATTAATTCGCTTTTATTAAATAATCGCAGTTAATTGTGATTATAGTTTTAATCTAAGCTTCCTCGAAACAGTTATAATGATCTTTGGCATAACGAAGTTTGCCCTAATATAAAAGCCACAATATTTTTTACCTTAACATTGAATATCCTAATACTTATTTTCACTATTGTCTTAATTACTAATGACCATGTGTCCTAATATAATAATAATTAATCCATATACTGGTTGCCAGAATCATTTGTCTTTCTTAACAATTATTGAATAAAAAAAAGGTTTTGCTGCGTTGCCATTCTTTTTTAACGTATTAGTAGAAAAAAGAGGTGTTTAGAGCACTAAGTAATTATATATTATGCCTTATAACCAATAGGACATAAGAACATTATGGCAAATTAAATATACTTATTTATCAATTTATTTAATCTTTATTGCACAAAAGAATACACTTAGTATACAAAAGGCGAACTTAATAATTGTCTTATCCCCAAACCGGAACACAACAATGCGAACAAGGTAGCTCGGCGGTAGTTTAATGGATAAGATGTTGGTGGCAATCCGGATGGACCCTGCACAGGGTCCTACCACCATTAAATGTCTTAGTTGTATGTAATTGATGTGAAAAATGCGTAATTCTGAAAACCACCAAACCACACGATGGTTCGTGGGTTGCCTCTGAATAAAACTATAAATACCCCCCCATGATGTCCTAAATACAGAATTGCACTCGGAGACATCGGATATTTGGGGATCACTTTGGCCACGAGCCAAGGATCAGACAAAATTAGCCTCTAAGCGCCACGTAAAAAAAGAAACGGGTTACACAACAAAGATTTAAAAGTATGAATGTATAGTCGACTGCAAAAATATCAAATATTGGACCTTATTGCAATGCTTTGAGTTTCTTAGGCGCTTCTTCTCTGCAATGATGGTCTTGTACGAACCGCTAGTAGATTCACTTCATATTACCGACGTGTAAAAGCCCTATGGTGGCCTATTTACTGAATAAACACTTTGATTTTGTTTTTGATGCAATTAAATGACAAAGTTGAAACATCTCTTTGCGTCTACTATACTTTGTTTGAGCGTTAAAATAAATAACTTTGCTTGTAATATTTTTTAACACTTAAACAAAAAGAGGGGTGATTGGCGGTGTTGTGTGTGGTTGTGTGTATGACGTGTATCCGTGTTGTTTTTTAAGGATTACCGATATATAATACATCGTTACAATAAATAAGTTCTTACGCTAGAGTTTAATAGGATGCTTGAACTGAAGATTTACAGAATCACATAAGGTAATCATTAATTAGTATTAGTATCAATAAATTTGTGAAATAAAGACACAATTTGTACTAAGGAATCTAAATTATTAATAATAACTTAAGAAATACAACATAATATACACCGCCTGCCATGAATTTGTGTGGAAGAGATCGCTATTTAGCGGTAAAACCTGTATACCTCTGATTTAAATGTACTGTTCTGTGTTCCGATTTTTTTTTGTGTTCAATTACCTTTTGGCGACTAAAGTCTAAAAGGAAAGATTACTAATTGGAGAGAAGTATTTATTGACTAAGTATAAAGATGCCGACATTTAAATACGTACGTAGGTTTAGGTTATGTTAGTTTTGTAGCAGGTTCGGAGGGCCAACCAGCCAGAAATAGGAGCTCCGTCGATACTACCTAATTTCAAATAATTACGTATTTTCATGTTGGTATTTTTATACTTAGTCAATAAACCTTCTCTCCAATTTTCTTTTTAGTCATTTTTATACCTAGTAGAGTCATTTTTACTTATAGACCATAGTCGCCAAAAGGTTCAATAAAGAGTTTTGTATTGTATTGCATTGTATATACAGGGCGTCCCAAACTTATGGGACATGAAGGGGAAGTACCTTAAATATCGTAGATAGTGTATTTTGCTGAAAGAAGACTTTATGTTATTTTTAAAAGTTAGTAATTCTGCATTCATAGATTTTCTAAAAATTACTTGCTGTGTCTGGGAATCGAACCGACTTAAATGTCAAAAAAAAACATCCTACTTTTATGATGCCAATCGAAAGAATAGCTGAAAAATAATAACTCTGCTTAAGTAACATTGTATTTTAAAAGAAAGGAACAACGTAAAATTAATCATTTTAATCAAATTAATCAATTAATTATTTATTAATTATTTTATCATTTTATCTACACGTGCACTTATAATAAGGAAAACTATGCTAGTATTTTATGAAGTGGGTACTTATTTACGAATAATCAGTGCTATCTTTGGAATGATAATATCGCTACTTTTCGAACGTCGTCGACGGCAATAAATAACTTTCTTGAAATTTGACTCAACCATTTTACGTTGTTCCTTTTTTTTTAAATACAATGTTACTTAAGCAGAGTTATTATTTTTTAGCTATTCTTTCGATTGGCATCATAAAAGTAGGATGTTTTTTTTTTGACATTTAAGTCGGTTCGATTCCCAGACACAGCAAGTAATTTTTAGAAAATCTATGAATGCAGAATTACTAACTTTTAAAAATAACATAAAGTCTTCTTTCAGCAAAATACACTATCTACGATATTTAAGTTACTTCCCCTTCATGTCCCATAAGTTTGGGACGCCCTGTATATAAGGACAATTGTATAGCAAGATGAAGATGAAGATGTCTGTTGGTGTAGCTGTCTGTGGCGTCGACGAATGAACTGATTTGAACGCGATTTTATATATTTAATGGCCCTTTACATTAAAATTTTAATTGAACGTTAATGAGTGACACACATACTAACACACACACTCAAACTGTCCCATGTATAACAACTGGTGTGTTAACATATTTTTACGTATCGCTCATATTTTCAGCCGTCTATTTGCTCCAATAGGCATGTTGACTGACAGATCCAATCACACACTTTTAATGAAGTGTCAATATGCAGGCTTGTATGAGATTTACATGAAGTACTGACCTGTCACGTTTATAACTCTCTTTTGTTAACAATTATTAAAATAATATTGTCTTTGACATTTTTGCAACTAGTATTAATTCAATAAAGAATAAATCATTCAATATTTTGTGAACAATCTTCATAATTATTTGTGATATTTTTTTTCAGGTGCTGGTTGGCATAGCGGGGCGCTCCGCACAAATGACCGTTACACCGTTGTCACCGCAGGATAAGCCAAAATTCAAGCCAAAAAGCAAATATGACAACCATCGCCATCTACCGGTTAACGTTGAGATTACCGTTACAATGTCACACTTATGACGGAAAAATCTCAAAACCCGATTTTTTGCAATTATTTTTTTGCGTTTTTATTCCCCGTGTGGTTGCCGGGTTATAATAGTGCCACTCCATGTCTTCCCGTGGATGTCGTAAGAGGCGACTAAGGGAATAAGGGCTTGTACCTAGTACTATTAGGCGATGGGCTTGCAACCTGTCACTAAAACACTAGTAAACTTCTTGGCCTGATTGTGCAAAATGTGGTTACAGAATTATAAACAAGTCTTTTTAGAGTTGTTGTTATTTCTGTAGCTCTGCCTACCCCTCTCTGAGAATGAAGGCGTGATGTTATGTATGTATGTAAAGATTGCCGTCTAGATTAAATTTTTCACTTTAAATTACTAAACGTTCTCTCAACCTTCACTGTGGTCCACGGGGCATTCTTCAAATAATTAAAATTAATCAAACCCGTTTTCTAATTCAAGAACGATATTGTGAATTATAAGTAGACTATGACTAAATGACACTGGACTTTTGGACGTGAACTTTTTTATCGTAAGAGTAGCAGAGGACTTTATTAATAAACATGTGTATCGACATTTTATTTATCGATTTCAAATCCCTAGGCGTGCCCTAAGTTAACACACGTATGGTGATGACACTGATGACAATATCAAGTCCATAATTTCGAATAGATAGAAAACAGAAACGTTAGAGCGTTTCCATCTTGGCCAACAGAGAATTCCCTTACATATTTTTAAGTACGAGCGAACCCCTTTTGGATCTTTTGTACAATTACCATCGTACACATTCAGCTGTTCGAATGTGCAGGTTACCTCATGATATTTTTCCTTCACTGTAAGAGCATCGGATAATGTACTTAAGTTATGAAAACTCATTGGTACATGGTGTCCGCGGGGGTTCGAACTCTGTACCTTACGATCCCAAGTCGACCCCCTAAGCCAGTAGGCCACCGACGCTCTTCAAATTCCAAGAAGTACGAGTACTTACATAATCAAAATCAGCATATATACCTAATAACAATAAATCGACTTTTTGGCACGAGTGCAACAAACATTATTCTTAAAGGAGATGAAAGCAAGGCGGTAAATCATTCAATGTGTTTTGTCTATTGAACCGAGTATTTGCTACGATCTTTCATGTGAATTCGCTAAAGCGTCTTGGGCCGTCTTCATACGCATGTCGCGACTCCGTCTGCTTAGAGGTGTTTAATCGCTATTCCCTTGGGAACTCTCCAAGTTTCCGGGATGCTTACTCTACGTTCTTGAGAGCGTCGGTGGCTTAGGGGGCCAACTAGTAATCGTAAGGTACCAAGTTCGAATCCCCGCGGTCGCCATGTACAATCACCGTTATAAATAAGTTATAATTTATGAACCTTGTCACATTAACGTCGTGTTTAAAATATACGAAATTGACAAACGATTAAAAGCGACAAAGTACAGAAATCACTTATTTATGATGGTGACTGTACCAATGAGTTCTTCGAACTTAAGTATATCGCCCGGTGCTCTTACGGTGAAGGTTAAACATCGTAAAGAAACCTGCACTTTAGAACAGCTGAGTAAGAGAAAGCAGCTGAAAAAGATCCTATAGGGGTCGAGGTGTATCCGAAAGGGCGCATCAGTAAGATAAGTAAGATATCACTCTCTGTTAACATTGGAATCCGTTTTGCGTTTCAGCGTCCCCTACCGAAATCTAAACTTTTTTTAGTTCTTCAATTTATGATAAGCTTGGTCTTTGACATTGAGTTTAAATCAAAGCGGTTAGAACTTTCCAAAATCTATGGTAAATGCGAAAATACATCTTTAACCGCAGAAGGAAGCTTGGAGGTAAGTAGCGGTTGGCCGCACGCCAGCGCGACAAATATAGACACTTCGAAGATGCAAGACACCGCATGTGTTGAGACGGGTGAGCGTAGGTAACTGACAGGTCAAATAGAAAAAAAATACAAGGCAACGATCCCAAAACAGAGATTTGACACTTCCATTCAACATTATTTCGAGATGGTAGCGCCTCCGTAATATTATTAGTGTATTTAATGTTATCTCTTATTTAGTATAAGAGGAAATCTTTTGGTAATTGAAAACTATATTATAAATACATACACCATACATCCATTCATACTAGAGTTACATTCACATCTTTCAAGATCTGTCTATCTGTCACGGTGAAACCGCTGAATCGATTTCGACGAAAATTGGCATCAAGATAGTTTAAGCCTCGAGAAACGACATAGGGTATTTTTTATTGCGAGTAGCGACAAAACTAACGCGGAGTAACTAGTATACTGTCAGTCTAATAAAAACTGCCACTTTTTAAAGCTATTGGGGTTAATTTTTCCCATAACTATCATGAATTCATTGGAAAACTCGTACATTTTTCTATGTGGTTATTCTACGATATTGACATGTAACTACGTGGTCATTCTATGATCTTGACATTTTACTTCGTGGTCATTCTATGATCTTGTCATTTTTCTACGTGGTCATTCTTTAATCTTGTCATTTTACTACGTGGTTTTTTTTACGTCACATACATTTTTCTACGTGGTGATTTTACTACGTTCGTCATTTTACGATCTATATATTTTACTATGAGGTCATTCTATGATCTTGACATTTTATTACGTGGTCATTCTATAATAGTCACAAAACATTTCGCAACTTTGACATCATAGGGATATACGCTCCCTTTATGTTGATTATGGTGGATGAAAATCAATTTTAATAACTCTGATTATAAATACAAGTTTTGCATATGGTCTAAGTATTTAAGTGTATGACTATATTTTTCTGTTCAAGTGCCCATAGTGCGACGACTTGGTAAATGTTATTTATTTTTACCTGAAAGATATGAAGCAAATATTACTTTAAGCCGGTAAGACCCAAGATGAAAAAATATTTATTCAGTAACAACAAAATTTCTTAACAATAATCAGGGCCGGTGTGTCTTTTTAAGTATGCGGAATACCTGTGTTAAGAGACACCGCTCTTCCTTAAATGGTTACTCTATATTTGATGATGCTTATACTATGTCTAAATTTCATTAAAATTGCGTATAAAATTAAATAATTTAACAATCCCTTTACTGTACCTTTACAATATTTCTGCCAGCCAACTACGTCACAGCGCAGTTCAGCTACCCGCCCAGAAAATAGATAGCCACCTGACAAATTGGTGCATATTGCCGGCCACCGTACTAATGCTTTGAACCTGACTACCTATAAATAACTAAACCAGTTAGCCAACATAGTGAATAATTAGCCAGACCTTTCTAATGTTTAGGATGTAGATCTAGCTAACAGTATGTACAAGTTGCAGAACATTTCCAGAAGTTTCTTCTTCTTCTTCTTTATATTAATGGCGGTCCCCCGCGATATTAAGCAGTGATTTCGCCAATGTCAAGTGAATAGAGTAAATCAGTAAACAATAAATCAAAAGTAAAAGCTGGACATCTTTCAATCGGCCATCTTCCCTCCCCGAAGGTGACCGGATATTATGCTTTCCAGAAATAAAAAAAAAAACATTTTAAGAATTTACTAGTAATTATTTGATGTTTATGGGGAACTTAAATTGTTAATATTTTCGCACCAACTTTTGTTTATTGACATCGGATGATCTTTATTAGTTGTAAAATACATACATATCACGCCTTCATTCCCAGAGTGGTATAGGCAGAGCTACAGAATTACGAACAAAAAAGTTGATAATTCTGTAACCATATTTTGTACAATCAGACTAGGTAATAGTGACAGGTTGCAAGTCCATCGCCTAACAGCACCATAAGCCCTTATTCCCTTAGTCGCCTCTTACGACATCTACGGGAGTGGCACTATTCTAACCCGGCAACCATACGGTTTTGTAAAGTATTTTTAAGTATTTGAGTTTTTATGTGAAATCAAATCAAATCAAATAATTTTATTTGCAGAATATAGTTGTTGCCCATGGTAGTTACAATAATGACAAATTTTACTGAATATTTTATAAAATTAACACAAACACAAATTTAATTAGTTTCTTTTTTATTTTATTACAGTGCAGTTTATGTTTAAAGTGTTATAATAATATTTTACAAATGAGAAACACTTGAATAATTCCAATTCTAAGTCTTATACGATATTGTGTATTTCCATAATCGTTATCCACGCTAGAATAGTAAATAAATCTCGAAACAGTGCAGTTTTAATGCTAACATTAAATCGACGAGGGTTTATCATGCCACATGCGATTTCAAGTCGATAAACTAATAAAACTGCTGAGATAAGTCTCAGACTCAATTATGGCTTAGTATTTATGCAGTAACTTCACATAACTTACTGCTTTTACGAAATTAAATTCTAAATGTATCAGGCTAAGGTTGATTGTATTGAGCAAGGAGGAACAACGATGCCAAAATTAGAAGTCGTAATGGTTTGCTTAATTCGGTAGAATTAAGGTACGAAAGCTTCTGTTTTTTTAGTTTCGTTTAAGTCGGTTGCATTATTGGTGGTGACATTAATGGTTTTAAGTGGGAGTTAAAGTACAGGATTGATGACAAAATAACTAATAAACTAGATAAAAACTATTCATAAATTCTTGGCAATGTTAAGGTTCACTGAAGGATGTTTTTAATATCTCCCTTTACCTACTTTATTACATATTTTGGAAACTATTCTAACACCTCCGTATGGTTGCTGAGTTAGAATAGTGCCACTTCATAATTATGTCTGCCAGAGGATGTAGTAAGAACGACTAAGGGAATAAAAGTACGGTGACAGTAAAGTGACAGGTTGCAAGACAATCGCCTAACAGTATTACAAAAGTAAGAAGAGTAAAATAATGACTTATTATTAATAAAAGGTGTGTGTGTGTGTGTGTGCGTGCGTGTGGGTGTGTGTGTGTTGTGCTTGTTTTTTGTTAGTATGGAAATGGGAAGATGACGTCTATACTAAAAGCTGTTCCGTTTCTTCATAAGATAGCGTTTAGAGTCTAAGTTTCAGTCCGTTTTTAAACTTAAACATAGACACATTTTGAATATTGCAGACCTTATTGACAGCCTTATAGGTGTGTAGAAAGCGGAAGTGCGTCTGACAGAAAGAGGTTTCAGGGTAGGTAACACAATATTTTTTCGCCGTCTGCTGTTTAGATGTTAAAGCCTTAGCACGTGCTGTGTTATGCTTTTTAAGCATTTATTCCCTGAGTCTCCTCAAAAGACATCCACCGGATGACATGGAGTGGTACTATTCTAACCAGGAACCACACGGACCAAGTGCATATTTAATATAACAGTATTTGAATTAAGATCTAAACTAATATTAGATAAAAAAATTCATTGTTTTGAAATTTGGAAAAAAATCGCCTTTAGCTACATTATCAAAGAATAACATTGGTCTATGTTTTATTTTCTATCGCGGGTAACAGTTAGTGAAACTGTAAATATCTTGTCGTATTTACGTGGGCAGCGTATATTTCTAATTACGAGTTGTTTCGTCTCGGCCATGAACTCTCATGAATTTAACACGCTCGAATTAAAATTATATAGGGTGATCAAACCAGTATTCATTAGTTTTGCAACAATCAATTTATAACCTTATGATCTTTGAATTAAGAGTAAAGTGTCCATTATTGGTGCCTGTCAGCTTAAAATATCTAACACTGGTGCCATCACCCAATTGATTCCACAATTTCGGGGCGTACGTGAATTATTTTGTTGCTTTTATTGATTACAATCATCCGTGGTGACAACTAAAAAAAAAAACAAAAAGTTATTATTTTAATTTTGTAAAGATGGAAAATACATAGTAGTCAAAGCTTTATAACATTAATAGTTTTCGGCTGCAATACATTATGTATGTAAAGTGCGTTTTCCAAAAAAAAACCTAACCTCGTGAGGCCCACGTCAAATTTTACTAGTTCAAAAAAGAACCTTGTGTAAGTCAACTAAAGTTTAAAGTCACTTTGACAAATGTCCTAAATTTAGGCCGTTGGGCGTTACGAGGCTATAGTTAAGGACAAAAATTACCAACTGTATTTTTTTTTATTACATCACGAAAATTACTGCTTTAAGAGAAATAGTGGCATCTCAGACAAAACTCCTGTAGCAAGTTCGACCATATTACTAACAGGTGAGGTTTGAATCTCCTATTCTTATTTTATTTGAAATACCGCCTGTTGTCTTATGAGGGCAGCATATAAATATATATCTCATTTTCGTAACGAAATGGAAAAATTACCGTCGTTAATTTTTGTCCTTCACGATATTTTTCTGCCGTGGCAGATAGTGCTTAATACTTCGAAGAAATCAAACAATTGTTATAATTATTTTCGTAATTAGTATGAAATAGGCTGAGAATATTTTTATCTTGTTTGAAAACAGCCTGTCATAAAAGTGATTTTTCTGACCCTAAACCAGAACGAAATGTGAGGCTCATTAAAATATGTTGAGAAAAATATTTTAATGAGCCTCATTCCATGCGTATCTTCAAAGATCTATTTTAAAACCAAAACCTACGTGAATGCCAGAAATATAAGGACGTTAATCATGTGCCACTCTCTTTGTAGGAGTTGAACAAAAGCTAATATTATTACGTTAATTGCTGAGTTATAATAATATAGCGACATTTAATTAGAATGGTACGTTAAATAATGTGACATAACACAGGTATGGCGGGCAAGTTAAAAACAGATGATGAAATGTCAAAAGAAAAAAAAAAAATAGAACACTGCCTTCCTACGCCATTAAGCAGTATCTCAGTATTAGTGTTCTGGCCTTGCTTTATTAAAGAAAAAAAAAATAAACTTAAAAGCACTACATAATCCCGAATTTTTATAATTTCTAATGAAAAATATTTTGATTGTGATACTTTATTTTTTGATATAGTTTATTAATGAAACCTAACCCTACGTGTAGCAATTTAATTAATCTATTTATTCTAAAATAGCTCCAGCATAACAGCTTTTGGAGAATTGAAAATTCGGACAAACAAATATTTCAATAAATGGAATCGGAATTTCAAGGTGATCCCACTCGATAAAGAGATTTTGAAAAATTCCGCTAAAAGGACCGACGTTAAGCTTTCGTCAACGTTCCACCAGCACTATCTAGTCTTCATCAGGTCATTCATCTTTCTCATTAACCATCCTATGCTCATCTGTGCAGAGTACCTAAACTATACTTTTAAATTTCAGGATTTTTATAAAACTAACAAGCCCGTGTGGTTGCCGGGTTAGAATAGTGCCACTCCATGTCTTCCCGTGGATGTCGTGAGAAGCGACTAAGGGAATAAGGGCTTGTAGTATTGTTAGGCGATGGGCTTGCAACCTGTCACTAATACACTAGTAAACTTCTTGCCCTGATTGTGCAAAACATGGTTACAGAATTATCAACAAGTCTTTTTAAAGTTGTTGGTATTTCTGTAGCTCTGCCTACCCTACACTGGGAATGAAGGCGTGATGTTATGTATGTATGTATGTATAAAACTAACCTTACCTTACTTAGAGGGGTCTACACAATGGCTCTGAAATAAATCCTGATTGTATTACAGTTTCGGTAAAAAAGCAGTTTGGTCAAATTATATGTTTGGAAGAAAATCATCTTGGCAAAAACTTTTTGCCGAAACGAAAAGCTCCCTTTAAAAAATATCGTAACCTATTAGTAGTATGCCTAGTTGTGCAAATTGTGTAAAAAGTTCATGTGGATACTTAATTTGGACGAACATCCAGATGTTCTTGTCTTTCGTAACAAAACCAAAATAGCTATAAGACGTTAACAGGATAACAGGATAGTGAAAAAAGTTAGATGGAGCTCTGCCCTCAAGAAAACAAATCATCCTGTTTCTACAACTTTCAAAATACATAGGCAAGTATAGAACAGTCATTGAATAACGCATTCACGACTGACTGCACACTATTTTACCACTCATGGCTCAATTGTTAACCCTAACCAACAAAAAGCGCAAAAAGTTGAGTTCTTTCAACCAACAACCCAAATCCGAGCTCAATCAAACTAACAGTTCAAATTTGGTCCGTCAACTTCCAATTGTGAAAAGTTTTTTTAAATCTGTTATTGACATCGCACATATGACTGCAGATGTCAATTTGGCGGTTGGCCAGCGAGAAACCAGGTCGAATGCGACACTCTCTATATCTACCGCTACTGAAATAGACCCCGAAAGTTCAATGTATGTTTACTAGTGTTGAAAAAAATGCTAATTAGATGGAATATCATCATGGCGTGATCTGATTTGCCAGGAATTGGGAATGGTGTTGAAATTGGAGTCGATTTATTTCACTTTCACTGGCGCAATCAGTAGGATTGGATTATATTTTGTAGAAGTAAACTTTATGCCTAAAATGCAAATAGTTCAACTTGTTGCGTTTTTATGAGCTAAGCCAATCACTGAGGTATCAAATTTAAGAAGCGTTCAAGCGTTCGTTTTTTTTTAAGTCAATGAACTAACTTATAAAAGTGTGCTACAAATTTATTATTTTCATTCACACCTTTGAGAAAAATTGCTAAATTTAGGTAAATATTTATTTTAATAATTTTAGACCGGTTCTATTCTTACATAGACGATTGGCGTTTCATTCAGTTCACAATGCCTATATTTACAATACCTTTCAGGCTACCATACATAAAATAAAACTCATGACTAACACCAAGCTATGAAAGACTACACAACACCGTTACAGAGTTTTTGCTCAAAATAACGATAACGAGTAGGTAAATGACGTTTTCAAATACACTACTTACCTAACTCAACTTAATAATAACAGCCATTTGTCTTGATTGAGATGACCCCAGCAAGTCAAGCACTTCCGCTGATGACCTCAAATGATCAGATAAGGTTATACTTCCTGCCATTTTGATGGTGTAATGCGGGTCTGTAATAGTTGGAATGAACTACCGGACCAGATCCAAAAAAGTAGAAGAGGTAGATAAACTAGAAGTGATGTTGATATGTCAGAGGTAGATTTAGCCAAACAGTATAACGTAAAGAAAACAAACATATTTTTTTTAATTGTACTCCCACGTGTAACAACATGCTTGCCATAAAAAGTGAAACATTATATAGCTCTTTTAAATAATTTACTGGTTTAATACTGCTGAAAGCTCAACTTTAATAGTCCTTTATTATATTTAGCGGTAATACAATGTCATTATTACACAATAGCCATTAAATTAAATATAAGAATACTTTTCTTATGATTAAGTAACTATTTACCGGTAAACATCTTAGTCTGATCGTGCAAAATGTAGTTACAGAATTATCACCAAGTTTAGAGTCGTTATTGTTGTTGTTTAGAGATGTTGGTATTTCTGTAGCTCTTTCTACCCCACTCTAGGAATGAAGGCGTGATGTTATGTATGTACATATGTAAATACTATTTCCTTATCTCCTCAATTTTTATCATCATCATATATTACTTACTTGCATCCGTGATCTCCAGGCTCCTCCCAATCACAGTCAGTATCACCATCACCACCACTGTCACTCTCGCCATTTCCACTGCACTACCCGGATCAAATCCGAAAACACACCATTTTTCAAAATTCCATACACCGCACACATCGAGATGTATATTTATTTCCGTTTTACCAAAAATATGGTTCTATTTTTGTCCAATCGTAGAGCTTGGATTAGTTCCAAGGATCGCCTTCATTCCTGCGGTAGCCGGATGCGATTCTGGAACGAAGAATATTACTTTTAATGATGTAAACACTTTGTTTTTAACGCGTGATCATAATTTTAGAAATAATTGTCTAAACAACTATAAAAATTAATTGTCAACAGGAACCATTCGTTTAGTCAACCATTTACATGTTATGTTTAGAGATATGGAAGTTTAGTGGAATTTCTTTGTTTTTCCCATGGTAACTAGTATTTCCGCCAAATTCAAACCAGTATTTTACTCGTTGATATTTGACACGGCCGATGACATAACTTTGATTCCAAAGGATGAAACAATGCGTGTTTCTCAATTTACTTTTCACACTGATCCGTGAAGTGTGGCAGAATTACAAAATATTTCCTAAGCCTATTTTTTTTGAGCCTAATTCTTGCATACCTCGTTACATTTTTAATTAATATCCAGCTTTATGATCAGTGCAATGACCAGAAGATTTACTATTTGCCATTTGGCACTTTAGCCGATCTAACTGCTTTTTCTCTTGGCACTTGCTCGAAATAAATCATTGTAAACAGATATCTAATAAAAACGAGGACATCTCGATTGCAGATGTTAGTTTCATTATGAATAGCATACTTAGTTTCTACTTGTATTGTTTAGTGTCTACGCTTTTGTGTTAAACCTTAAGACGACAGATTCGAGCTATTTGGGAACTAGGGACATAATAATGCTCAATATAGTTTCAGAGCTAATTTCGACATAGTTATTTATATTTTGGTTCTGACTGAACATGGTATTTTTTGGTAGTGGCGGTAGGACCCTGTGCAGGGTCCATCCGGATCGCAACCACCATCTTATCCATTAACCACCCGCCAAGCAACAGTGTACGCATTGTTGTGTTCCGGTGTGGGGATATGACAACCGGTGAAATTACTAGCATAGAGGCATTCCATCTTAGTCCTCAGGGTTGGCAACGCATTTGAGGTCTTGGGATTATAGTCTTGAGAATTGAAATGTCTATGGGTCTCAGATTCCACTTACCATCAGGTGGCCTGAGTGCTCGTGTGCCTTCTACTTAACATAAAAAAAAATGATATCGCTATCTTAAAGCATTATGATGTATCACAGAAAGTAAAACTCTCACTTTATACATTAAATTTCCTTAAACAACTGCTGTGTGAAATTATAATGGCGCAATGATGAAATCAAAATGTATATACATAAATTAAAGTAGAGTTATTAATTTTACATCAAATAGTAAAATACAAAAAAAAAATGTTTTTTTCAGTAAGTAGACCGCACGGGCACTACAAGTCAAAATTCTACCATCGCTTCCCAAGAACAGACCAATGATGAGAAGAAACGCCGCAAGAAACTCAAAAATCAGTCATTTTTTAAATATTGCTTAAGACAATGATAGAATTTAACCTAGCATTATATAAAACAATTAATATAAAGCAAAAATATCATGCGTAGATATTGAAACGAGCATTTATCGATCAAATACTGATTGCTCGATGTACGACGGGCGGCTGAAAAGTAATCTACCTAACAATGAAACAAAAGAACGTCCATTTTTTTTTAATAAAAGATAAATTAATGAACAGGAATCCATACCAGCCAGTATTTATTATATTTTCATCGTTTTATGCCCACGGAGATTACTTTCAGCCGACCTTCGTAAGTGACCCAGAAACTTGGCGAACCATATTGCTTTTGACATGTTATCGTATTGTTTGCAACTCGGGCGCAAATGTTAAATAAAAAAATGTATATCGTAACGTGGATACGTAGACATATCAAAGGTAATATAGTTTTTGCCAGTGGAATAGAGGTCCAGGGAGGCTATGACAGGTTGACTAATGTTTTGCCAAATCATCATTTTACAAACTTTCATTTCACAAAGAGATACTTCCCGCCGCCATGTTTTAATTTTTTTGTGGTCAAAAGTCCTATATCCTAACTAATTTAATACGCCTATATAACCTTTAATATGTAATGGTTTAAGCACAAACATGTTTTTGCGAAATGAAAGTTGGTAAAATGATATAGTTTGTCAAAATGATGATTTGGTCAAAAGTCGGGATACCGCTATGACAGCTATGCAGTTCAGTTTACGCTGAGAGAAAAAGACAGAGCTATTTAACTGCTATAACTCTGTCTTTTACGCTCGCCGTAAAATGAACTACTTCATGTCATAATAACCCCCTGATCTGTTACAGGAGCCTAAACCAAGCTATATATCTTGTTTTATGAATTGTTTTAATTGTTCCCACCTAAATTAGTTACATATACATATGTCGGCTCTTGTGTATGGTTAGCAGCCTCCTCTTCATCAGGTGTTTCGGATGGCAAGGTGTCCATGGTGTAGGTTATCGAGCAATCGAATCACAAACTCCAAGATATTAGATAAGTTTGTATTAAAAGTCTTAAGAGTAGGTACAACAGGTATAAGAAGCTACCAGGTGTAGGTAAACCGACAGGTCGCTGAGTGAGGTGCGTTTCCTTCGGCTCTCGGCAAAAGAATGAACCCTCAGCCACCAGCCCCACCTCAACGACTCCGTCTCACGTTACGTCACGGTGTGTACCACCACTGTTACAGATCAAGTCAAATCAAACACTTTTAATCAGAATTGAGTAATTAGGCATCTTATTCTGCGACACATATATACACGGTATCATATAACGGGTGTGGCCTGTAATAGAAGCAATAAATTGAAGGATCGTTTCCACACCACAAAATGTAACAACTTTTGAAAATAACTTATTGTTTACTAAATATTAATGAATTTGGATTTTCCAAGCAAGCAATGTATTGCGAAAACTACGAAGTTTGTAGGCTGACAGTAGATGTCAACTAGACTACTGGATGGAGTACATTGAAAATCCTATTTAGTTTGTTCGTAAAAATCTTAAATAATAACTAACATTTTTTTTTAAATTTGTAGAACAAACGTTGCTTCGTTTATAGAGTAGAAACGATCCCTTAATTTATTGCTCCTATTACAGGCCACACCCGGTATACGGTAAAACTTTTTTTAAAAGGCCGTACACGAAATTTTGTTGATTTTGTATTTTTCGTGATTTTAGAGTTAAAATACTGCTTTTCTATTAAGTTAATACACATCATGAAATATCATTTCAGTTATGATCGAATAAATGAGTTACGAATGAATGAACTATTTTAAAAAAAATCTCGAGTATTATAATGCGAGATTTAGGTTGTTTTATAATCTTATATATCTATATATAATTATTTTTTTTGTTGCTTTATTTAAGGTAATGGATTAATTATGAACTGAAGTTTATTACTATTCTTTTAATGTACTTACCTGAAATCAAAAACAATGTTTTGCCTATTTTCTATAAAATTATACCAAAATCATATTTTTTTTACATAAAAAATACATGCCTACATTGGGCAAGAAGTTATTCATACATTTTTTAGACGATCTTTACAGCGCTAAATTGTATTTTTTATACCTTTTAGAAGTCAAAACGATTCGTGAACATGCGACATTCTAAACCTCTTACAGCAAAATTCACAAAACAGTCGCCGGTTTCAGGTCGATTAATCAAAATAAAATAAAAAAGTAGCTCATACATTCGTTAAACATGGAAATTATCTTTCGTGTTGCGCATTAAAATTTCTAGAAGTAAAGTATATCAACTGTAAAATCACGTAAATCAGCGAAATCGGCAAAATTTCGTTTCGTTTTTTCTTGAATGGCTCAGCCAAATCATATTTCCTGAACAATATTATACAGTTGATTACAAAAAGATGTATCAATTTTTGGACCTTATTACAATGCAATAAGGTGTAAAAGTGGATGGCTACATCTCTTAATATAATGTATTAATCAAACAAATGCCGTAACGAAGACATCAATTTGTCAAGAAGCCATTTGCGGCTGTCCGCCATTTGATTCGATTTTAATTCGACCTAAATTCGACAAAGTGGCGTGACAAAATCGTTTTACTCGAGATTACTGAAGACAAAAGATTGCAAGGTTGTGTAATCATTAATCATGATCCCATTATGAGTGGTCTTTAAGATATCTTTAGAGAATCTTGTAGATGGGCACAAAGGCTCAGTTGTTTTGATGTTGTGATGTGCCTGTTGATTTTGAGAGTTCCGATATTTAGTATATTTAGTTGTGGTAGGACCCTGTGCAGGGTCCGTCAGGATCGCTACCACCATCTTATCCATTAACCACCCGCCAAGCAACAGTGTTCGCATTGTTGTGTGCCGGTGTGGGGATAAAACAACCGGTTTAATTACTAGCATAGAGGCATTCCATCTTAGTCCTCAGGGTTGGCAAGTCATTTGAGGTCTTGATTATAGTCTTGACAAGTCTAATGTCTATGGGTCTCAAATTCTACTTACCATCACGTGGCCTGAGAGATCGTGTGCCTTCTCCTTAACATAAAAAAACTAACTTCGTTAATTAACTTCGCTGTCTGTCTGTCTGTCCAGCGGACTGTATCTCGTATACCGTAATAGGTAGACAGTTGAAATTTTTACAAAAACAAAACTTAATGAAAAATCTATTGCTCCACCTTAAAAAATGCTCCAAAACAATTGCTCCAATGCGTCTAAAAAAACACATATAAAAAAAAAGAAAAATCTCTATAGGGATGATTTATTCAGAACACCTTTTCAAAGAAATCCTCTTGTCAATTTATTATAAATTAAGTGAAGCGAACTTACGCGAATTTAATAATCTTATTTAAGATACCTATCCTCTGTTATAAACGAGTAAGACAGTACACCCAGTTATACAACCATTCGTGACCACTGAAATCTCGTTTTCTCACTTTAGAATACACCAAGATTCACGTTTGTGCAACTTCGCAATTGGGATTGTTTTTTTTTTAACCACGCATTTTTATACATATATACATAACGTCACGCCTTTATTCCCAGAGTGGGGTAGGCAGAGCAATAATGTCAGTCGATAGTTACTTTAGTTGTCATCTGTCAATGTCACCGTACATGCTCTGTTACAATGACAGATTAACTTTTTTGTCTTAACTAAAGTCCAAGACTTTAAAAAATTCAGCCTGTGAGGAAGGTTAAACAAAGTTCATTTATATATTTAGGAAAATATCTTGAATCATTGATAATTATTTTGAAGTAAATGTCTGATTTATTTTTCAAAACCTCATATCTCGGAATGGTTTTCGAAATAGCTCTTAAGAAAAAAAAAACTTTCCCAATTGTATACTGTAGGCTCATTGAAATATCTCTTACACCAAAGTCAACTGTCACTACAAAGAGTGGGTTCACACTTTTAGGCGCTACTTGAGATCGTCCGCTGAGTGATTGGCCTAGTGACAGCTAGAGGGGGGCGTGACACATTTACAAACAAGACTGCGGGTCGTAATAGATGTTCCTATTACCTTTAGTAAATTATCCACGTATACAGGGTGTAGCTTGGGACGTGGATCAAATGAAACAGGTCGAGAGAGGACGCCTTTATATAAAACCTCTACACGATTAAACATTTGCCATGCCTTTTTACAGACGACTAAAACAGTGAGGCTATGATTTGTTTTCTTATGATACTGGTGAAAAAATGACAGCTGACTGGAAATAGGGTAGGTGTATTTATTTTACTAATTGTGTATTTTTTTTCTAAACTTTCGCAATGTTGTTTAGGATTTATGACAAAAACGTACCATAAATGACCTTTCCCTAACTCTAAAATAATTTTAACTATTTGACATCTTTTATAGGAAAAATGTGACGAAGTTATCAAAATCACCAATCTTTATAAAATTTTGCTTACGAGAACGCTAATAAATCAAACCACACTTAACTTTCAAATAGCAATTAGATCATAGACATAACCTTAAACAGGGCCAGCATAACATAGTTTTCGGAATTATGAAAATTCGGACAAGTGAATATTATGCAAAAAAAACGTATTTTAAGAGGTACCCATTACTAGATACTCCTGTCCAAAAGGCACCCATAGGAATTTAACCAAGTTTAACTGGTGTTTAACGCCTACTGACTGCCGTTACGTGGCATATTTAAAAAGCTTTTGCCCAAATTTCGTCCGTGTTAAACACCATTTCTATTCTATTGGGAGTGGACAAATTTAGGAAGAGATAATAAAAAAACTATACTAACTTTCCGAATAACTAGAACGTCAAACCACAAAAGCGAAGTGCATTTTCTTCTCTGAACTGGAAGCGGAAAAGCGATTGACAGTTCCTTATTCAGGGTGACCCGGGATTAATGTCTTCTGAGTTAAAGTAATAAAGTAGGTCGTATAGTAAGTACGTTCAGAGAAGGGAACGCGAAATTGAGCCATCTCGCAGAGAGTCTTTTGCTTCTAACCACCAAGAAAGGCGTCTGATGCAGAGAAACGCAAACACTTTTGAAGAACCAGTGAGGCATGAGCTGGTTGAAAAACGAGACCGACTAAAGGACACAACTTTTACAATGATTATGGTACATTGACTTGTCCTCAGTGTCCCTGCACATTCACCACTAAATCCATTACCCATAATAATATGAGAGCGATACACAAGAAATCTTACGTTAATAGAGGTAAGCTCGACGTTGGCAAAATCGGCAGTAATAGTAGGCATTGTCGTAAAAATATCAAAGTATATGTATTATTACAGCACTTAGTTGCAGTTGTCTTCAGTGTAAAAAATATTATAAATTATTATGTGGTACTTTCTTTGACCACACTACTGATGAACCATTATCGGTTAACTGTTTTGAAACCGTACTTAAAGAAGATAAAAAATAATAATTCACAACCAATGTATTACAAATTTACGCAACGCCTCACGCACTGGTCTTGACGCGAAAATGTTACGTTCATCATTTTAGCGACGAAAATAATTAAACTGAAACTATACATTTTCGCTTTCTTTACATATTCCCCGCGTGACATCGAGTTGTGTAAGCCAACCTGCATACAGGGTAATTTTTTAAAAGGTGCACAAATTTAAATATTTGCTGCGCTATTTTTAATCAATAACACATGTTGTGCTATTTTTACTCTAGCTTAAAAAATATTAGAGATATTGCCGATTCAATGATTCCACTAATTTAACGATATTCATGGACCCTCTAATGCAGGGGTGCGAGGAAAGGGAGTGTTGTTAAGTAAGTTAATAAATGAAATTTCAAATTTCAAATATCAGTAGGAGAGGGGCTTGTTGTCTGATAAGCTGAACATGTAATTTTAAATTTCGAATATCAATACAGTATATCACGTACTTACAGCGTTAACCCATGTCATCATTAAGTAAACTATCACTTTAAAAGACTTCGTACACACGTGTTCATGACATGACGCTGTCAGCTGAAGTTTCGCTATACGAAAAAAACTAGTTTAATTGTAAAATGGTTTTTTGCTGTTTAGGTTTGTAAAAAGTGATTTTCTAGTGTGACTTTGTGTACACACGAGAAGGTAAAAAAGAGAAAAATTGAAAAAAAAAAATTCAACTCGTTTTACGTAATATATTATATTAACGATACAAGATCATATGTTAAAACTTGTGCACTGATAAAAAATACCCTGTATAATACAAAAACCAACACACCCTATACAATTTTAATACATGTAATACGTAATTATTACTCACATCAAAAGGATTATTTAGACGTATTTTAAATCCCATCTCTCAGACACTTTATATTTATACCAGGGTGACACTTGAGCCACCCCTTCAGAGGCGTTGATTGATTGAGTATGCTATTAGAGATACACACGAAATATTGGTTAATTAGGGGGGCTTTCTTTATACAAATTCAGTGCCAAAGAAACGGTATTGGCTACCTTTTGTATGAAAAAATGTAGCGCGAGTGTTAAGGTCCCGAGGTCGCTTAGGAGAAAAAGGTAAAAGTAAACTTAAAAATATAAAAACGGTTTGTCTAGATGACCTCGCAAAAAACACACACAATAAAAACCTGACAATAAACTCACTCACTGAGGATTTAGAACCAGAAATACAATACAGCCTTTGACTTTAACTGATTAACTGGAAGAGACCCCTTAAAGGGATAAGTTTGCCATTGTACACGACAATCTTAAGTTTGTGCACGTAGTTACTTGTAATTGGTTTTAAGTGCAAAAAAGAGTTAACCTACATACATTTTAATACAATCGTACCTACAGGCTGATTTTTAAATTGTTTTTTTTAATAAATAGGGGAGTCTCGCAAAAAATTTGCTAGTCCCAAACTAAGCTCTAGGCATGTACTATGGGTACTAGACAACGATAAACATACTTAAATATATGTAGAAAACATCCAAGACTCAGAAATATTCGCGCTCATCACACAAATATCTACCCTTACCGTTATTTGAACTCAGGACCGCTGACTTCGCAGGCAGGGTCACTCCCAAATAGACCACCCTGTGAGTGTGAATATTACCATAAATTCATTTTATTCATTAACAAAGTTTAAATTCTAAACATAAGGTAATAAATCTGTGTCTAAAACTTGTCACAACATACCTTCCTAATTTATAAAATCTTATAAAATGTTCAATCGACACTCCATAATTATAATAAAGTAAGAAATGTCTTTGTAGTCAGAATTATTAATAAAACGTTAATTAACTTACGTGAATTCCTAAGCATTCATAAAGTTTTCCTTTCTGTTTTAATTAATTCCCAATAAAGGTAATCATTTATTATTAATTCACAAGGTTCTTTATTTTAGAAACTCGGATTAATTTTAATTTAATTATTTTAATTTGAAATAAAGTATTTTTTAAATGTATTATGTAAAAATACTAAAAGATATATGTTTATAATATAAGAAATAAATTAAATATCAGTGGTCAATTTAGCACAAAAATGGTTCTACTCTTAACTAAGCCAGGCTTGACTTCAGTTCAGTATTTTGTACTACATATTAATAAACTTACCTATTCATAAAAAAGCTAGTTAGCTATCTAGAACGGAAACCATAAAAAAAAAAAAAAATCGTGAAGTTTCAATGAAAATTAAAATCCGACATCTTATCCAGTCAAAGTATAAGAAAAAAATACAACCAACTGATTATTACGGTTTCAAAGGCACGGTTTACATGGTTTCAATTTTAATGGAGGGCAGACGGATGGACGGACAGCGTACGTTTACAGGGTCCTGTTTGACATTTGGGTACGTAAGAAACCAATTTTTTTTTAATGTTAAGTATAAGGCACGCGAGCACTCAGGCCACCTGATGGTAAGTAGCATCTAAGACCCATACACATTTACACATTCCCAAGACTATAATCCTAAGACCTCAAATGCGTTGCCAACCCTGAGGACTAAGATGGAATGCCTCTATGCTAGTAATTTCACCGGGTGTCTTATCCCCAAACCGGAACACTGTTGCTTGCCGGGTGGTTAATGGAAAAATACATAAATATAACACACCCTGTAACTTTTTTTTCATTATTCAATCCACCATGAAAGACACGTCCTCATCAACATGGCTCCAGGCCGAACAAAGCCTCGCTAGACAGCCTCAGATGAGTAGAAAATGGCGTCATACTTGAAGAATATTCATTTGTTTTCGCGAGTTAATTAAAAACAGTGTGTTACGGCATCTCATGCAAGCGCACTGGTAAAGGTTGGGGGAAGACTGGTAAGAAATTTTTCTACCCTTTCACGCTGGAAAATAGTATTTGACGAAATGAAATTCAATGAAATGATACATTCGATGAAAACGATACATACCCCCAAACTAAGCTCTAGGCTTGTGCTATGGTAAAAGATACGATTAAAGAAATAAGTACCTTAATACACAGAAAATATCGAAGAGTCAAAAACAAAATAATACTCGCGCACATTATACAAATATTTAGCCATACTGGGAATCGAGCCCAAGACCGCTAGCTTCATAGGCAGGATCACTCCAATCTAGACCAATACGTCGACAAGCTATGTGCGACTAAGGTGCAGATATTTGCGTCCCAAAACTTATAGCAGTGTCAATGCGGCCTTACATACCACTTGGGTCCGAGGGAACCCAAGGTCATGTGGGACTCACCAACCGGGAGTGGCCGTAATACCCACTAGAAATCTCTCAGAAGAATATTTTCTACCTAGAATAGTCTAGTGTGGTTGCCGGGTTAGATTAGTGCCACTCCATGTCTTCCCGTGGATGTTGTAAGAGGCGACTAAGGGAATAAGGGCTTGTAGTACTGTTAAACTTCTTGGCCTGATTGTGCAAAATGTGGTTACAGAATTATAAACAAATATGGAATGAAGGCGTGATGTTATATGTATGTATGTTTTTGCTATCTACATTAAAAAGAAAGTATCACCTGGTCAGATTCTTACCCAACCTTTGCTAGCCACGTAATTATATTGTCCTTTGTTACAATGGACAATTCGACTCGCGACCGAGTTGAGCGACGTTTACTATTCAACTAGGACATTGTTGGTGCGTTTATCGTGTTATGTGAAATAGGTCAATAATTCTCTCCTGACGTTTCTCTATTCTACGTGGAAAACCCATTTTGCCTTTGGTCTTCGTATTCTCGGCCGCCATGTCAATAAGAGCTTTCGTAACGTTGACAAGACCACAAAATGCCAAAAGTCCCTACCAACGTCCAATTTTAAATTGATCCTGTGCTATTTTTGTGAAAGTCGTTTTTTAGTCTTGATTTTTTGCTATGTATTTATATAATGCTTATCGTTATTTGGGAATAGGTAAAACTGTCTAAGGTAGAGAGTTTTCATAACATGTATTAAGCCTTGGTAGTCTGAAAATAATGTTGTTTTCTAACATCAATTAAACTCATTTTGTCTCTTTTAAATGAGCCCACATAAAGTAAAGAAAACCCTCCCAGAACGTGTCTCAAAAGCATTAGCATGCCTTGTAAAAACATTATACACTTTTTTCGAGAATTCCGTAATTGGCTTGATTATCCCAATAATTGGTATCCGTTAATTATTGTTCTAACGAAAGCAAAAGCCGAAATCCCCGATCAAAGGGCTGTCGAGTTAACAATCAACTAACGAGGTATTATGAAACAAAATATCGATAATAAAGGCGCCCTAATTGTCATTGATACGTTGTTTCGTCGAAAAGGATAACAATCGAAGCTTTTGCTTGCCTGACCTCTGGGGATGAGGCGTGAAGGTAAAGGCAGTTCTTTAGCGCCTCACTTGGAATATCTATAAAGAAATTACGTTAAGTTTATAACCAAGATTATCAGTTCTGGCAATCGTGGGTTTAAATCCCGGTCAGGGCAGACATTTGTGTAATAAACAAGAATATTTGCTCCTGAGTCTTGGATGTATTTCTCTCTATTACCCATTCCAGTACCTATGGTACAATCCAAGATCTTAGTTTGTGACTAGGTCAATTTGTATGTGATTGTCCATTGATTGATTGTGATTTATTTTTGCTCAATGAACATGTCACACTAGGACTGATTGCGGTGTATGGCGATGCACTCGAAGTTGTTCAAGAATATCTTTACTTGGGATAATCTTTAAATATAAACAATTTCGAGAAAGAGGCCAATAGAAGAATAAAGCTGGTTTGAGCAGCGTATCGGAAATTACCTCAAGTCTACACCGTCGAAAGACAAAGATCTTCAATCAGTGCATCATAAGCCGGGTACTCACTAGCGAGCTGTTGCTATAACCGTAGCAGTTACAGTATCGGGCTTCTAATAGAATACAGGCTCGCGAGCCACGTACACATCACATTACGTGCAACAGTAACAGTTACAGCTCGCTAGTGAGTACCCGGCTCTACCTGTTATGACATACGCACCCTAAACATGGACACTTACGGTAGGGCAGGTCCACAATTTTAAAGTTGCTCAGCGAGCTTTGGAGAGGGCTATGTTGGGAGTTTCTCTAAAGAATCGGATCTGTAATGAAGTGGTCTGACAGAGAACTAAGGTTATCGACGTAGCCCATCCAATTAGCTTGAAATGGCAATGGGCCGGCCGCATGTGATGCAGAATGGATAACCGCTGGATTAATCGAGTTCTTGAGTGGTGACAGGGGATCGGCAAAAGCAGCATAAGATTCCCTCAGACTAGGTGGAACGACGATCTTCGCAAGGTGGCTGGCAAGAGCTGGATGAGGATGGCTGCAGATTGTGCTCAGTGGCGTGCAATGGCAGAGCTCTACGTCCAAAATACAGTAGTTGAATAAATCTCGATCATACATTTTGTTAAAACAGCGTTCTTGGCATGGAAAAGGCAAACGAGCGCGCAGACCACTTGATAGTTACTCGATTTTGAAGCCAATGGGCTTTTGCAATTCTAAGAATGCAATCTTACGATGACAATCTTAGCAATATTAATGTGTGCCTACCCTTAGGACTTAGGTGGATGCCTTTTCTTTTTCTTTAGTTAGATATTTGTACCGTGAGACCCATAGACATTTGAATTCTCTATTACAGTCTCAACAATGCAAATCTAAGACTGTAAATGCATTGTCGACCCGGAGGACTGAGGTGGAATTCGTCTTAAGGTGTTATTCACACTAGCGATTCTTTTCGGCGATTTTTAGGCGATGCGAGATCGCGAGCTCTTCGCGGGTCGTCGCGGCATCGCGGCGATTATTTTATCGCAATCAATCTGCGAGCGTGCTCGCGGCGATATTATTGCGATCGAATAATCGCCGCGATGCCGCGACGACCCGCGGTGAGCTCGCTGCGTACACGCCGCGATCTCGCATTGCCTAAAAATGGCCGAAAAGAATCGCTAGTGTGAACACGCCCTAAGCACCCGCAAGAACACAACAGTGCAAACAAGGCTGCTTAAATGTAGGTTAAAAATATAAAATTATATATTTTTCCTTCGATCGGTTTTAAGTGATTTTAACCAGATAGTTGTTTTTGGTCCATATGGGCTTGTATGGATGTATTACGTAATGAAAATCTGATTCCTGGGTAAAGCCTATGAACTGCAGTGGATGTTTCTTAAAATACGACTGGACGAAATCTACGCATAATTAGATAAATAATTCGCAAAGAGATTTTTATAATTACCTAAATATTATTTCACACTAACAATACAATTGAATAACAAGTCACTTCGCTTAAATTAAATATTCAAAAACTAAATTTAATTTTCAAAAATTTACAAACTCAAACTACCTACGTGGCCGTAATTACAAAGGTCCGATCCCCGAAAGTTTCAGAAGCCGAGAGTAACCAAATTAAATAATTAACGGGCAAAGGAAGCGCATCCGTGGGGGTCTATTATTAGAGCGGCGGAAGAATGACGCATGGTTCGGAATGGACCGCCAAAAAACGAACGACATAAACTTTGCATGTTTTCCATTTTTTTAATGGAATGGAGAACAAACTGGCACACAGGCCAACTGATGGTGGGATTTTAGACCCTAAGGGTCTTATAATAAAGCTCATAGTAGCTGAGATGCTTGTTTAATTCTAATTCTATCCTGTCAAGGTGTATTTCGCCAATGCCAAGTTATTTATAGACACTTCCATGGACTTATTATAGAAATAAGTCCATGGATATCACACGCGAGGACAATTATTCAGTATACCCATTGTTGTGTTGCAGTGTGGGGATAAGACAGCCAGGGAAAAACTAGCATACAGGTATTCTTTGTAAGGCCTGTTAGATTATAAGTCTTGTAATTGTAGTCTTAAGAATTCAAGTGTTAAAAAATAAAATGGAAAAGTCCTATGTTTTATGACTTATGATTCATCTGCTACCCACAACATTTTAATAAGAACTATTCCAAACATTTCTATTTTAAAATTGCCACGCTCCGGAATCCACGCTTGACTCGCTCAAATCGATGTGACACATCTCGCTCACGCTAATTGCAGTGGCGCCAGTTTGTATTTAAATAAAATTTCTTAGAATTGTGGTTTCAAAGAAGGGATAACACGGTATATTAACTGGTTCGTGCCCGTGACTTCGTCAGCGAGTGATGATACTATGACAATGCATCTTTAACTGAGGTATGACTTGGATATTGAAAGGTTAAGATGAGAGGAAGTGGAATTGAAACTATATTCTTTGCGAGAGTAGTGCCCCCGTTGACTGGTATATTCATAGGTACTAGATCCATTTTTCTAGTTGTCTACTCTAGTAGCTTATCAATCTTGTAAAACCTCTTCTTACTTTCTTACACCCTTTAAATCATACAGAATTACAGAATGTTATAATGATGTGTCACAAATAATGTTTTATATGGTGTCAGATTTGCAAAACATTTTTGCCAAAGCATTTAATGCTTTTTCTCCTTTTTTAGATTCGACTATTTTACACTTATATCGTACTCGTACTTGGGATGAGTGACCTAAGGTTTTATTTTATCAAACGGGGTTTTTGTTACGCTAGGTTTGTTATTTATTTGTACGGGAAAATTTTACAGTTCCAGGGAGAAAAAATATTCCTTTCAGATCAAGTATACCAAATTACTAACACATTTAAAGGTGGAAGGGGGATATAAGTTTTGTTATGTTACGCCGTGTGGTTGCCGGGTTAGAATAGTGCCACTCCATGTCTTCCCGTGGATGTCGTAACAGGCGACTAAGGGAATAAGGACTTGTAGGACTATTAAGCGATGGGCTTGCAACCTGTCACTAATACACTAGTAAACTTATTGGTCTGATTGTGCAAAATGTGGTTACAGAAGTCTTTTTAAAGTTGTTTGTATTTCTGTAGCACTGCCTACCCCACTCTAGGAATGAAGGTTTGATATTATGTATGGTACAGGAAATTTTACGGCCAAGAATAGAACTTCTGTAACTAGCAGTTTATTCTGATCCAAGAAACTCAAAACTTTTGTCAGACACCTGTCACTTAAAAGATAAGCAGACAGGTTGAAGCAGAACAAGACAGGGATAGATTATTTTTTCTCGCTTTAGGAGTTCAGTGGCCGATGTTGAACCGGGAAGATTTTTAATTATTTATGATCCTTCACGTCAAAATCCAAAGTAATCATATTGTAAACGAAGAATTTTTTTTTTTATATAATAGCAAAATAATCCTAAGACTAACAGCTATGGGGTGACGATATAAAAGATGAAGGATCCGGTCTGTTCACGTTTGCAAGGAAATTTTGTTTAGTTAATTATTCTAGTTATGGCTTTTGACGTAGAGACCTCGTCGTGTTGCTCTTCTATAGTCACTATTTTTATTTTAATGCTATCGACCTTACATTTGTAATGATTTCATTTCTGTGAGTTTTAATTATTAATATTTATTACCTTGTAATGTAATTTACTTTGAAGTATTATTGTATTTTATGATTGAAAAAATTACCTTCTGCTGTAGTTTTTTGCGGCGCTTCTTCTCCGAAATGATGGTATTGTCCGGAGCGTTTGTAGATTCGCTCCATATTACCGACGTGTAAAAGAGCCCTAATATGGCCATGTTCGTGACTAAATATTTTGAATTTTGATGAGGGTGGGGAGAGAAGTTCATAGAATAAGATAGTAGCATAATATACCTTCACTCTTTGTTTGAATACGCCTTAGATACGTCTGTGAAAATGCAGATTTAGAAAAAGAAAGAGAGAAACAAAAAGTTTTATCAGCCACAACAGATATAAAAAATACACAAAAAACAGCGCCGAAAAGGTTCAGCAACCTGTCACGAACAACTTTGCGACACTGATATTCTGCCACGATCTTAACTTAAAGCCAATTTACATATAAGGGACAGTGGAACAGGATGGGGGAAACTATCAAAAGCATGGTGGTCTATGTGTTGTGAAGGGACATTTTATTGTTAACATACATTGTACAGACCTTTTTCGCTATGATAATGCATTTTTAAAAGAGTAATTTAAACACAAATACATTAGAAACTTACATAAATTCAAAAAGCCAATTACAGGTTCTCACCAATAGCAACATAGTAGCAGTAGTTGTTGTACATCGCATAAAGTCTCATCATTGGTTCACCGACTAAAGATTTGGTATTAATAATAACTAAATACAATTAATTAAGATATAATAACGGAGAAAAGGCACAAAAGAAGAGAGGCATGCTCACTCAAAGTAACTATTTGTTAAGGTACGTCTCATAGTTTGGGTATTGACGTTAAACACATCAATGTCAACCTTCCTTGACAGTTCGTTTATATTTCTACTCGCACGAATAAGAAAACTATTTTGCCGGTAGTTAGAAGATGCAAGGGGAACAGAGATAGGGGGGGAATGTCTCTTTTGCCTATTTGGAGTGATGAATGAAAGGCTACTGAGCAGCTCAGGACTATGACATTTTGAGCATTTTGACTTCATAGATCGTATAGGTGGGGTTAGATCATTCCAACACTTACTTTACTGGTAGCGACAACTTCCCCGAAACGACATGGAATGGTGTATGATTGGAAGAAGGGATTTTGAAATATATACTATTGCTTACTGCCCTAAATATTATCTCCTTTTACGTATCTCTTCCTGTTTTCACTCCCCATCCTGTTAATTAAATATTATATTTTAATATTATATCCTAAATTCTGTGAATTCAACACTCCTTTTATAAACGGCTTCACTAAATTTAGTAGCAACAATATATAATTGTTACGAAGTCTGCTATTGTTTTGTCCGTTGTCAGTATGTTCCTACTGTTCACGCTCAATTGACTTTCGTCTTATTCTGTCATTTCATATTAGTAGCAGTTAAATACTAACCATATAGTAACCATGAGCCATTTTGTTTTTCTTCAATCAGTTTTATTGGCCAATTAAAAAGATGATGTCATTAAGTTCCACGGAATATTTTATTTCTAGTGTATTACGGAAAAAAAAACTTGAATCACTCATTCTACATGATAATAGTACCTACTGGAATAGGTATTATATTAAAACTAATAGATTACGATGAAATTGACATTGACATTTGGCACGGGGGGGTTATTATGACCTAACTATTCAGTTCTGTTTACGCTCAGAGAAAAGGACAGAGCTATATAACTGCCATAGCTCTGTCTTTTACACTCACCGTAAAATGAACTGCATAGTTAGGTCATAATAACCCCCCAGTTTACTGCTTCTGTTAGAAATGTCCATACATACATAGAAATCATCCAAGACTCGCGAAACAAATATTCGCGCTTATCACCAGAGGGCGGAATTCTCATGGCAAAATGTTTAATGTGATAGGGATAGAACATTTTGTTTTATCGACTTTACCAGTTATCGATATTGTGTAATCACTAATCTCTTCTAATTAGAAATCTGAATGTCATTCTTCATTTGCATTTACTTATTGTTTTTTTAACAATACGTGAAACTTTACGATTGAATTTATAAATATTGTGTTATTTATTTCTAAAATATATGTCTTCGGTAAATAACAAATGTAAATTAAACTACAAATAAAACTTAATCTAAAACAGAGAACTATACAATAATAATGAAAACTACACCTACATTTATCTAAGACTATACTAATCTAAAAGACCGCTACCAGAGGGCATGGTTAAAATTGGTAACTTATTTTGTTTACGTATATTGTATCAATAGAAGGTATAATTCTATTTCGTAAAAGATCTTATGCTACGTGAACCAGAATTACTGGTCGATAGTCGATAAAATACTACGTCCTATCCCTATGACATTTAAATTTTTGCCATGAGAATTCCGCTCTCTGCTCATCACACAAATATCTGCCCTTATCGGGATTTGAACCCAGGACTGAACGAACAAAACGCCTTTTTTGAATATCTCTGCATTTAAGTTATTTTCAGTTAAAACGACTGATTGCATGCATTAACGGTAAATTAAAAACTAAAAATAGAATTAACGTAGGACTGACTCTATCCTTATCTTACTTATACATGATGAGAAGGACAACCGCACCACCCTCTTTTCTCGTGGACGAATTTAAAATAGATTTGACACTAATTAGATACGTAAAAAGTTGATTTTGAACTTTAATGTGCTTGAATTACAACTGAAAATTGATATTTTGTTAAAGGAAAGGTTTTGTTTTTTTTTTATATAGCATCAGTATTTAAAATGAGAATTTATTGAAAGTATTTAAACTCTGATGTTGTGTTGAAAGGACCTTTCAAGTCGGTTCAAAGTTAGCGGGTTGTTTATTTAATTAACAGAAAACTAATTGTTTTTTTTAGACAATGGTGACTAAGGTTAGTTTTAACTTAATTGAGTAATGTCAGGTTTTTCACCAACAAATGACACCTTAAAATGGTCTTTAATCCATTATTAAAGTTTTTTAAATGGCGTCAATAACTTTTTGTATTTTTCTCGATTATTAAAGTGACATTAGTGAATTCAGAAAGGAGAAAATATTTTTAACATTTATTCTATTTAACGTGCTATTAACATTATGTGTGTATTTCAATATGATGTCATGGTTAGAGTTATTATGAAATAATTTCAAACTAAAGTTGATTATATTGTGTAAATACACAATAATAGCCTCCATGAGAACAGTACTTAATGTTTAACCATTTTGTTATAAAAATATAAATGCAAGAACTTAGATGAAGCTCAACCGAAACCCAGTTTGAGCCCAAATTATCTTAAATACATTAACAAACCCAAACACACCGCAAACAGACCATCCTGTACAAACTTTCCATCCGTTTACACTTTAAAATTTATTTTCAGTAATTCAATCAATCATTTTACTTTAAATTCTCCCCTTACCCATGTCATTCCTCACTCCATTACTCTTTTACTGTTCTAAAATTAGTTAAACAATAATTCATACAATATGCAGAGGATCATGCGCGAGAGTCGAAAGTGCTACCGACCGAAGCAAATCATACACAGTTTACGAAATGTCACTTAGATCAAAGGAGTTTTCTTCAAAAGCTACTATAGCGATTTACCATTAGTCCAAAAGAGCTTAAATGTTGTGGGACTGTTAATAGAGAATCAATCTTATTTTGCCCGAGAAGAGAACTAAATTTGCTTAACGTGTCAAAATGTTCGTGTGTATTTTTGACATAGAAGGGGACCTATTCACGCATGCTTCCAAATATAGCTTTGAATCTTTGAAATAGAGTTCTTTTTTATTTGTTGGAAGGGAGCATTCCTATACAAGGAACAACTTTTCATTTTCGTTTCAAAACGTACTTATTACCAAGAATGTAAAGCAAGTTTTTCTGTGAAATAGGTGTAACTATTTTGCAAATATACAGGGTGTCAAGATTTATAGCAATCTTTTTTTAACTCGATGACAAACTTGGAATCAGCTTCAAATGTTTCCTCTAACGATGTGTTGTTTAGGAGTCCCCTGGCGTTTGTTTGCAGTAATTCCCTTAACATTATAAGGGGACGGCTAGGCGCGTCTTTGTGAACATCAAAAGCTTATTTTCTTTCATATTTCTATTCTTATACATGATTTTGCTATAAAAGATGCCAAGAGCAATGCAAATTATTATAATATCGCCAGTAAAAAGGCTACTAAGTTGAAGGTTAGACCGAGCGAATATTTTGGCAACACTTAAAAAGCCAAGTTTTTTTATGATAATGAGAAGGCACACGAACTCAGGCCACCTGATGTTAAGTGGAATCTGAGACCTGTAGACATTTGAATTCACGAGACTATAATCCTAAGAACTCAAATGCGTTGATAACCTTGAGGACTAAGATGGCATGCTTCTAGTAATTTCACCGGTTGTCTTATCCCAAACCGGAACACACCAATGCGAACATTGTGGCTTGGTATGCTTTATGAAACGTCACAGAGCTCACTTTTTGGTATGACGAAAGACTATGCCTACGCTCATCTCTCTCTCTTTGTATCAGGCTTACTCTGAAAAAATCTACTGTTTGCAAAAATATGTATGAAAACTCTTTATTGCACAATACAACCAATTACAAATTAAAAGAAAGTGCGTACAGAAACTTAACCTCGTGAGGCCTACGTCAAATTTTACTAGATCAAAAAAGAACCTTGTGGAAGTCAACTAAAGTTTAAAGTCACTTTGACAAATGTCCTAAATTTAGGACGTTGGGCCTTACGAGGTTAAGATGACGTGCACAATGGAGACCTTATCCTTGTGAAGGATCTCTTCCAGTTAACCTGACCATGACTGAGGAAACTGTAAAGGGATAGGCAAGATTACAAGGAAAGTACTACTTAGCTCAAATATATATAAAATAATTGGTCTGTACTTTTCAATGACTTTTCTTTCATTGGGGTTAACATTTACAAGCCGGAGCATATCACATTTTAATAAATATGCCATGGACTTTTAAAATTGAATATTATCGCCAAGATTAAAAACAACTTCCTATATTTACATCTTGCAAACACCACACTAACTAACAGCAATCATAGTTATTACAATACCCATTCACACCAATTACAGGAAAATCATTAAAGACTAACGGCCTTTGTCTGTAGTGGTTAAACCAACACAACAACGAATACGAATAAGATTCACGCACACATCTCACGGCACTCGTGTAAAGTTGTGATAGTCATTTATTTTTCCATGCTCACTCACACGTACCTAAATGCAAAGCTGAGCCGATTTAGCCATCTTACTTAAGTAAACCGGTGTGTCAACTATTGTTGGCCAACTTTGGCCTATTTTTCAAACATTGTACGAAAATACTTAACGAAGAATCCTTTTCAAATGCAAATTATCTTTAGCGATTGTCAAACAAATCGGGTCAAGCGTCTACCTAGTCATTGTAGAAGATAATTCAGCTTGTAAATATAATATTTTGTAAAAAAGAAACTGAAGGGCTAAGAGGAAAATGGTGTAAAGGTATTGTTTTGTTTTATTGTGCTGAAAAATGTGAAGGCTTTGTCTATGGATGCTTTTATATTCACAATATTCGAATAGATGAAGATTTTGAAGAATTAGCTAAAATTTATCATGGAGAAGACTACGTAGTATAGCTTAATAAATGCGCATAGTTAATATTGTTGTTCTGAAACTAAAGTGACTAGGTATGCTCTTAACTTAGTCTTGTTAGATTTGAACTTCTCTTGATATGCTTTAGTGCTAACTAACTTTATTATTTTGCCAAAAGGTTATGTGTGTATTTATAAATTCACTTGGCACCCACTCTACATTATTTTAAGAGAAAACACTTTTTTACCATTTTAATAAATCCTGGTCATTTATTTAAGAATGGTTACATACATACATAAACTCACGCCTTTATTCCCAGAGTGGGGTAGGCAACTCTAAAGACCTTGTTGATAATTCTGTAACCACATTTTGCACAATCAGGCTAAGATGTTCACCAGTGTATTAGTGACAGGTTGCAAGCCCATCGCCTAACAGTACCTACTACAAGCCTATATTCCCTTAGTCGCCTCTTACGACATCCACGGGAAGACATGGAGTGGCACTAATCTAACCCGGCAACCACACGGGGACAAACCACAAGAATGGTTTGTGTTAGATAATCACAATTTTCATGTTGTCTTGTTGACTAAATTTAATAGCATTTTAATAAATTTAATAGGTATTTACACTATTGCAAAATTATACCATTATTATTGTACAAACAATCTGATGTTTGTAATATAAAATTGTAATGAATAAAATGAAAACTCCTTATAGTTTAGAAAAGGAAAACATTATACAGGGTGGCTCATTTAGATCGGTCAGTATGGGAAAGTCAGAAACTATAAGTCATACGAAGATCTGTTCTTAGGAACCAAGTCATCGATTTTAATAACAAGAATAACTGCATTCATACATAAAAAAAAAAACAATACCTACTCATCGCGGGAATCGAACCCGGAAATTAAGAAAAATAAAACGAACACTATTTCTATTTAGTTATCGATTGTGTACGTCTAGAGCTGCAAATGTTAGTATGAAACATGATGACTAAAATTAATAAAATGCACTGTTTTCATACCCTAAACGAATTGAATGTTGTATTGAAAAAATGGTAGTCATTTTGAACACCTACTAAAATAAATTAAATGATATGAAAACAATGAATTTTAATAATTTAAGACATCATGTTCTGTAGTAACATTTGCTTCTTAAGACCTACACAATCGGTATCTAAATAGAAATAGTGTTAGTTTTATTTTTAAAAACGTCCGGGTTCGATTCCCGCGCTGAGTAGGTACATGTTTTTTTTTAATGTATGAATGCAGTTATTCTTGTTATTAGAATCGATGACATGGTTCCTAAGAACAGATCTTCGTACGTCTTACAGTTTCAGAGTTTCCCACACTGACCGATCTGAATGAGCCATCCTGTATATTATTATAGTTGGGTCATACCAGTGATGGGCAAAATATAATCGACTAACGAATAACGATTAAAAATGGCGATTGATTAATCTTAGTCGTCAAGAGTTTCGGTAAATTTAGTCACGATTAAATTGATCGCCGATTAGTTAACAGCACAAGCTCTTAACTATTGACCACAGGAGAGACAACTTTTGTTTTTAAGAGCATGTATATCCCACTAAGTAATGCAACTCTTTAATGAAAGATAAGTGCGATCACATTATAAAGGCTTGTAGTACTGTTAGGCGATGGGCTTGCAACCTGTCACTAATACACTGGTAAACATCTTAGCCTGAGTGCAAAATGTGGTTACAGAATTATCAACAAGTTTCTAAACAGTTGTTGGTATTCTGTAGCTCTGCCTACCCCACTCTGGGAATGGAGGCGTGACGTTATGTATGTGTATGTACATCTTAGCCTGTTTGTGAAGATGTGGTTACAGAATTATCATAAAATCTTTTTAGAGTTGTTGGTATATCTGTGGCTCTGCCTACCCCACACTGGGAATGAAGGCGTGATGTTATGTATGTATGTAATTGCGCTCAAAACCCATAATTACGCAATCTCAAGACAACAACTCTATGACAGCAAATGCGTTATCAACCCTGAGTGAGATGGAATACCATTAAGCTAGTCATTTTACCGGTTGTCTCATTTTACGGGAAAGTTTAAGGACAAGATAGATATGGATGGAAGGATTGTGGATGGTTGGTTAGATTGGTGATGGTTGGATGATGATTGGCGGTTTAAAACTGGTAAATGCGGTTTGAAAGGAAGAAATCTAATGCCATCATAAGAAGGGATATTCTTTCTGTGAGTTCAGAGGTAACTAATTTGTCTTGATTTTCAATAGTTTCTAGAAGAAGTAGACTAAAAGCCATATAATAAGATACATACATACATAACGTCATGCCTTTATTCCCAGAGTGGGGTAGGCAGAGCAACAGAATACCAACAACTCTAAACTTGTTGATAATTCTGTAACCACATTTTGCATTCAGGCTAAGATGTTTACTAGTGTATTAGTGACAGGTTGCAAGCCCATCGCCTAACAGTACTCAAGCCTTTATTCCCTTAGTCGCCTCTCACGACATCCACGGGAAGACATGGAGTGGCACTATTCTAACCCGGCAACCGTACCATATAATAAGATATTAATTGTTATTATTTGGATAACATCTAATAACTTAACTAGCGGCCAAAAAACCATTTTTCAATAGTTATTTGATAACGTTTACTAAATGCAACAACATAGAAAGAAATAAACAATATTATTTGGATAACATCCGGGTGGTAGCCGGGTTAGAATAGTGCCATTCCATGTCTTCTCGTGGATGTCAAAAAAGGCGATTAAAGGAATAATATTTTGTAGTAATTATAAGCGATGGATTTGCAACCTGTCACTAATACACTAGTAAACTTCTTGACCATACATACATACATAACATCACGCCTTAATTCCCAGAGTGGGGTAGGCAGAGCTACAGAAATACCAACAAATCTAAAAAGACTTGTTGATAATTCTGTAACCACATTTTGCAGAAGTAGGCTAAGATGTTTACCAGTGTATTAGTGACAGGTTGCAAGCCCATCGCCTAATAGCACTACAAGCCCTTATTCCCTTAGTTGCTTCTACCAAACTAAACTAAAACTTCTTGACCGGATAGTGCAAAATGTGGTTACAGAATTATAAATAAGTTTCAAGTTGTTGTTATTTGTATAGCTCTGCCTACCCCAAACCTAACATCTAATATACTATCAGCCAAACATAACCATCTTTAAATCAAAAAAAATATTAAAAATTTTGCATTGCTCTTCTGACGTTATCATAAACTAAATAGAAATCGGAATGCTGATGAGCTAGTTACAAACCTTACATGTAGAAGATAAGCTTGTTTAATAACTCGTAACTTTAACTATCTTCATTGAACTAAACGGCATGATAATCCTGAGCTATGCAGTCGATTGCACATAATTGCTGCAACACTTATTGTGAGGTCTCGACGCATTCTCAATTCACTGTGTAAATAAATCTTAACCACAATTGAGTCACGCGACGAACATAAAAGTCTTAGAGCTCAAGAACTGTATGGATAATCTATGCTGGGATACCTGTTTTTTTCTGTTTTCTAGTAAAATGGAAGCTTTTTTTATGGAAGGCACACGAGCACTTGATGGTAAGTGGAATCTGAGACCATTTGAATTCTCAAGACTAAAATACATAGTCTTCAAATGCGTTGCCAACCCTGAGAACTAAGATGAATGTCTATGTATTTTCACCGGACTTCTTATCACCACATAGGAACGCAACAATTTAAACACAGATGTTTGGTAGTGGGTTAATGGATACAATGGTGGTGGTGATCCGGACGGATCCTGCACAAAGTCTTAAGACTACTAAAGAGCAAATAAAAAAGCTTAATATCTTGTTTCTAAGAATAAAATGTAGTTTTTCATTACAAAACCCGTTTTCAGTACAAAGTCATTATGATATCATTTCTGAAAATATACTTTCGGGTACTTACTACCTAGTACTAGTATGTTGTGTTTTATGATTAGGACTGGATTTTTTTGGATTTTTTTCTGTAATTTTTAGAATTTCTAGATTTTCATTTTTTTTATTGATATTATATGTTATTATTTAAGAGCTGAGTTATCATCGCATTTTATTTTTTATGTTATTTTTAATCTCATTAATTTGTAAATAAATATAATAAAAGTATATTTTCACTTGATTTATTTCATGAACTATTTTATTTCATCTTAATTTGAATGATTATTATCTTGAAAATTTCTTGTTAACTTACTAATACTGGACTTAGTTAATTATTACTCTTAGGAAAAATGGATGATAATCCTTAGTTATAAACAGACTATCTTCCATAATCCGTCTTAAACTCTAAAAGGGTGCAATCAAATTCAAATATCACCAGAATTAACACTTTAAGCGAACAGCTTTATGATTTAAAATGCAGCAGCAGTTCATTATAAGTTTTGTCGTTTTTGTGTTGAACCATAATGTAATTACTGTTGTCTCGACGCATTCTTAATTCGCTGTGCAAATATATCCAAAGACCACAAATTGAGGCACGCGACAGTCATAATAAGATTTTGTTGACACAAGGATGCCTCATGGGGCACGAATGTTTCTTTAGTGACACCCAGAAAATCGGAAATATAAGTTTCCTGATTTGAATCGTTCCTAATCACGTAAATTTTGATTGCTGTAATGGTTATTTATTACCAAAATTACGTTGCTTTTTCAAATACAATTAAAATGCCTTATAAATATAAGCATAGAAAATGTTTACTCTTACGAATGTGTCTTGCAATTATGTGTGGTTTACGATGTTTGACCATACAAATTGAAGACAAAAAAAAAAAAACAGAAATTAGAACAGTAAGTACATACAACACCTGGTCTTACCGCTAAATAGCGATCTCTTCCAGGCAACCTTGTATAATGATTACCTATTACTTTATCGAAAAACCTTTTAGCGAACCTATCATTGCGCAGAATTTTCATTCCATTGAAAGACATTTCTCGCCACTCGAGTATTTTTTTTTGGTATTTACTAGTGAAAACTTACCTAACCTAAGAAATTAATCTTTAAGATAATTATCCTTAAAACATAATTATTTCAGCACAAAATAGTGTTTGATGAAATAAAATTCAATGAAATGATAAAACGACATAATTTGATTAAACGATGAGTAACTATACTTACATAATGTCACGCCTTCACCCCCAGAGTGGGGTAAGCAGAGCTACAGAATTACCAACATCTCTAAAAAAACTTGTTAATAATTCTGGAACCATATTTTGCACAGAGAGGCTAAGATCGCCTAATAGTACAAGCCTTTATTCTCTTAGTAACCTCTTACGAAATCCACGGTAAGTCATGGAGTGGCACTATTCTAACCCGGCAACCAATTTGTACGCCAAAATTGAGGCAGATGATCAAGCGGGTTCACCTGATGGTAAGTGATCACCCATAAACACCGGGAACACCAGAGTAATCGCAAGTATGCTGCCGGCCTTAAAGGAGATAGTAGACTCTATTTTTTGAGGGCCCCAAGTCTTATGTGGTATCCATACATACATACATACATACATAACATCACGCCTTAATTCCCAGAGTGGGGTAGGCAGAGCTACAGAAATAACAACAAACCTAAAAAGACTTGTTGATAATTCTGTAACCACATTTTGCAGAAGTAGGCTAAGATGTTTACCAGTGTATTAGTGACAGGTTGCAAGCCCATCGCCTAACAGCACTACAAGCCCTTATTCCCTTAGTCGCTTCTTACGACATCCACGGGAAGACATGGAGTGGCACTATTCTAACCCGGCAATGTGGTATCCATTTTTATAAAAAAAAGCAAACGATCATGTGGTTCACCTGGGAGCGTACGAGCCTAGATGCATAACGCTAACGTCAACGATTTTAGATAATAGACAAAATGTTAAGATTGAGCTGCACTATTATGGTCGTGTTTGTCGACGTGAATCTTTCACTTTTTGACCAGTATGTAAGTGCAAGGGTGACGTATGCTTTATCAACCGCAATAAAGGCGACCATAATACCGGCCTTCTACATCTAAACAGTTTTTTAAAATCGCTTAAATTTGCGTTATACAGCTTGTTCTTGCTCCCTGATCTGTCAAATCAAACACACCAATAAGCACCAGTGGTTTTCGTTATCATGACTACAGAATACAATGTGTCCCTAAAAACGCAACTAATAAAAGCCAACACAATTAATAATAATAAAGCCACGGAAACTGAATGGCTAAGCGAATGATTAACGACATCCCATTGGTCAATAATATTACTCCTGTCATTTCATTGGCTACAATTTGCCGCCTGCGGTTTTATGGAAACAATTTGTTATTATCTGGTTAATTGTGTGATGGTCAATTGTTATTTGTTAAGGTCGTCGAGATAACGATGAGACAATTTCTCACTTATTTTAGTTCGTTGTTTATTTTCTCAAGGAAATTGCGTTTTCTGTAATTACTACTAAGGACCTTTGTTGAATTTCTAAGATAGTTAATAGGTTTGTGCCCTGTGCTGGGTCCGTCCGGATCGCTACCGCCATCTTATCCATCAACCACCCGCCAAGCAACAGTGTTCGCATTGTTGTGGTCCGGTGTGGGGATAAGACAACCGGTGAAATTACTAGCAAAGAGGCATTTCATCGTAGTCCTCAGAGTTGGCAACGCATTTGAGGTCTTAGGATCATAGTCTTGAGAATTCAAATGTCTATGGGTCTCAGATTCCACTTACCATCAGGTGGCCTGAGTGCTCGCGTGCCTTCTCCTTAACATTAAAAAAAAAAAATGTTGACTTACTCCTTAGATGACTACCTACTCGATACTTTTATTTAAATATGTACAGGGTGTCAATAATTCTTCTTTCCTCCTTTTTAGCAGGTAATTGACATCCATGTTAGTTCAGCGTATAATTAAACACTAAATTTTCTTTTGCCGCCTTGTTCTTTTAGACTTCTATATGTGTCCCAATACCCCGTGCCATTTGGTTTGTGTGTCTGATTCTCTGCACATTGGTCAAAAGTTAAAATAAACAACGTCTACTGTTTTACTTATAGTGTGTCTAACGTTTGACATATTTTGTTTAAAATGCTAATCATAACAATCTTGACAGATCTTGATTTTTATTTTAAAATATGTCGTTTTATTGGTACTTAACAGAAGCGCATGGACTCAATGTGATTCTGTTTAGTTCACCAGATTAAATACTCCTTTACCGAATAATTGTCTTCGCGTGTGATATCCATGCACTTATTTCTTTAATAAGTCTGACGGAGTCTATATAATAACTCAAAATTGGCGAAATACACCTTAACAGGGAGTGATAGCCATGAATTAAAATCAGAATCAGTGGGATCATTTTTTTTGATTCCTAGTTGGGCGTTTTCCATACAAAGTGTACATCGTTAAAGAGATATTAAGTTAAGAAAATTTAACTTTTCCATTTCGTCACGAAAATTAACGTATGTAAATGTATGGCTAATTTTCGTGACGAAATGGAAAAAGTTAAATTTTCTTAACTTTTGTCCTTAACGATGTACACTTTTTTTGGAAAACGCCCAGTTCCGTACGATTAAATAAAATTATCTGTTTATTTCCATTTATTTAAATAATGTTTCATTCACGAAAATTTTATAGTTATAAATAACAATAGTAACTTATTAAAAGTTGAATATAATTTCATCTCATCCTGTCAAATGAATATTAAAAGGCGCTTAAGCGGTGCACCGGAAGAGAACGAATTTATCTAATTGAGTTTAATAATTTCCTGTGTAGATAATTTAGTTTATGAATACCGTTTGCATTTTTAACATTTATTAAAGCTTAACTAGGAAACTAAAGCTAAACGATATTGAAATCGCTGTCACTATCTTGCTCGCCCTTGCATATAACAGTAGCTACCTTTATTTTTTATTCGTATTTCTTTGAAACCAAAGATTGCAAATAAGTAAGACGTACCGTAGATATTTATGGACGATTTTTTAGAACTAAAATGTTGACCTATGTGAAATTTTACTATATGCTGTAGATAAAGTGCAAAACAGCAAAAAGAAAAAACAAAAATTATTTCCGAATGCAAGTTTTTAATTTTATGAAAATACAGCGTGTTCTCTTACGTTTACATACTTAATATTTACATCGGTTTTAAATGACAATTTGTAAAAGGTTACCCTCAGTAGGAAGGATTATGACATTGATTTTTATTCTTGACTTTTGAAGATTAAAGTATAATTTACATTTGATCGTCACAAATACAAGATTTACTAGCATTATTAAAAAGTTTTTTTTTGTCCTTTATCCAAAATTATCCAAAAATTATGCACTCTGTTCGCATGTAAAAAAACACACAGTTTTAGTAATATTTTAACTTCATAGAAAGTTTAATTATTTTGTAATTATTTCTCCACCTGGGCCCCAATTCTACTGGGGAAAAGTCATATTGCCTTTGACGTGTTTCCGTATTTTCAACGTTTTGATAACTCTTATTGATTTGTCAGTATTGGCGGCGTTAAAAACAATACCAAACCACATGAAAAGCAATATCGTTAGAGCCTACAAGAAAAGAAGCCATGCACAATCCGGTGTGGGGATAAGACAACCGGTGAAATTACTAGCATAGAGGCATTCCATCTTAGTCCTCAGGGTTGGCAACGCATTTGAGGTCTTAGGATTATAGTCTTGAGAATTCAAATGTCTATGGGTCTCAGTTTCCACTTACCATCAGGTGGCCTGAGTGCTCGTGTGCCTTCTCCTTAACATAAAAAAAAAAAAAAAAACATCTAATAATAATTGCCATAAACCGAAGCGTCGAAAGTTGTAATTTTCCCAGTGACTTAACTCAGGAGAGCGACCAGTCTAACTAGACCTATCAAAACGACCAGTATTACCTTGATCTAGTCTATTATAAACTGGTAGACGAACCTGCATGGATCTAACTGGATAATAATGGCACGTTCGCACGCATAGGGGACTACCTGCTTAAATTTGACGCTTCCTCTGATCTAGGCGTTCCAACTACCGTTGCGTTAGACACCGTGTAGAAAACACAGATAATGCTTTTTTTTTTATGGCATGGAGCAAGTGAACGAGCACACAACCTTATGGTAAGTGGGATCTGTGACCCATAGACATTTGGTTTCTTAGGATTATAACCTTTAGACTGCAATCCTGAGACCGCAATTGATGATTATGATGGAATGCCTCTATAGTAGTAATTTGTCTTTTTGTCTTATCTCCACACTGGAACACTACACTGCGGAACACGGCTGGCACTCTAATGTGGGTTTAAAAAAATGTATGTTTACTTATTTATGGTTTTAGCTAAGTTTGATGGAAATCCGTTTGGGTATTTAAGACTGATTATCTCGGAAGTTATAGGTCGAAATTTTGAGGAAGGTTTATAAAATCTTAAATGGGCTTATATTTCCTTCAACGTGTTTTGGCACAATTATAAACTGTCTACGGAACGCTTATGTAACTACGAGTACGTAACAGATAATATTCTTTAGCCCGCTGGCCACAGTATCATAATAACTTTATAACACCATTATTTTATGTTGATGATTATTTGAGAATTTAGTACCCTCTTATTCACTAACGTGCTTAAAGTATGCTTTGTCCTTATCTTTTCATATGACATTTGAAGTTGACAAAAATAATACTTCCTCATGAGACGTAAGATCAAGGTAACCTAGATAAAACTTTATTTTATAAAAATAAAGTTAATTTTTAATTGTTTCTAAATTATTAATATAATTAAATTTGCATTTAAGAGAAAACGTAGTTCCAACCTTATTCCCTTGTCGGTAGTTTCAAATTCCCATGCACCAAAATCTCCCTGTTTTTAATGTGAGCCTTACGAGATTAACTAAAATAAGCTTAACTGTGCATTTAAGAACAGGAGTTTAGATCTATAACTCAATAAGCAAGAATAACAAAAATAAAACTATATAAAAACTATTACAATTATCAGGGGACAATCTCACACAAATGGACCCAGTCCCAAACTAAGCTCTAGGCTTGTACTATGGGTACTAGACAACGATAAACATACTTAAATAGAGAAATACATAGAAAACATCCAAGTCTCAGGCACAACTAACACGTCGTCAACACGGTGTAGGTACACTTCATGTAATTTTTTTATACATAAATTACTTCACTTACGCATGAATCGTATTATTATGGATTATTATTACACCTCTATCATTATTTTTCTCTACAGAGTATAACTCACCGTGTCATATAAAGTGAACAGTTTATATCGCGTTCTAGTTGCGTTTATAACCGTGTCACGATACGGATTCAAGTGACCTTGACATTGGGATAGGAAGTTGCACTACTGTTTTTAATTACACTGTGTTTGATACAGGGTAATGTTATAAAGTTTAAAAATAAAAAAAGTTTTTTTTTTGATTAATTTAATCCTGTTACTTTACTAAAGTTTAGGTTGTTTTAAGGTTATATCTTACTTACCGTTTAAAAATTAAATGTAATCTAAATTTTGGTTAACTACAGGTTTATTTAAATTCAGCGATAAATAGTCACTGATTATAGTTCGCTTTAATTAAAATAGTACCTAACGTTGAAGATTTTGTGCAGCAAGTGATATTAAAATGGAATGCAGTTTTCCTAGCAGAATATAATTTTCAAACGCATAATGCCTTTATGCTCTTGCAAATTGTTTTCTAGTTGAATAATATATCATGTTTGAGTACTAATAAGATAAGTTATTTAGTTAGTTTGTTTTAACCCCTATTGCAAACGTTTTGATACCAACTTGGCCGCCTTTAATGTCAAGTTCATAAAAGCTAGTTAGGACTACATGTAGTTTTGAGCTAAATGAAAAAATTAACATGACATACCTGAATAAATTCAACATCCATCACATCACCAACACAATCACTAAAAAACCAAAACTTAAAACACCTCTAATAGTTTTGTCTCAACTTTTATTTATAAAGCTTAAGAAAAAAAGGGAGACGGCGAATTAAATGCGCGTAGGTTAGGCGCGAGCGCGCGCGCCGCTTCTCTGACACTAACTACGGAATGTTATAATGCGCTCGTTTACGCGCGTGAGTCGCCACTATAAATAAGTCGCTTTCCAACTGAAACACTGTGTCAATTGAATCACCCTGTAGATTATCCGTATTGATATTCACGAGGCGATAGAGTTAAGGGTTGCGGTGTTAGGGCCGAAATAATAAACTGATCTAGACAGAGATGTACAGGAAACCATATAAAAAGTATCTAAAATACAAAATACAAGATATTTTTGGCAAAAGGAACATGCATATTTTTTTTACGCTCTCTGCAAAGTGCTATCAAAGAGAGGGATACCTAATTGTTTACGTAAAATAATTCTCTTGTATTTTTTTCATAAGATATGAACTTTTAAAAAGTCATAGTTCAGATCCCCTGCAAAAACTCTCTATGTAATCATGCAGTAATTATGTCACAGCCGTGTATTACGTGTCAATTTAATACCCTGTATTACGTGTTAATATTATTAAACGATTAAAAAAATGATTTTTGCCGGGAATATGACATCTTATTTCTACTTTGAAAGTGGCCGGACAATGAAACTTGTAGTTGTATGGATACATACAAAATTCAGTTGTTTCCAGTAAACACGACAACTTATTTGCTAAGGTTGCACTCTACAGCGTAAGTTATAAGTCACTTGTTACTTTGTCACTGTGTAAATTCCTAAAGCCAACGAATTATTGTGTAGTTCGGAATGTATTGACATGTTAATTCTGTATTTCTTCGTCTCAGACATCCGTTTGGAAATCTGAGTTACGATGACGGGTTATTGTTCAAGGAAACGTAACAGGTCAAAGGCATTTGTAAGTGGAATACTGATTTAACTTCTTCACTACTAGCGACCCGCCCTCGCTTCGCTTCGGGTTAAAGTATTATATATAAACCTTCCTCTTGAATCATTGGATAAAAAGTAGCCTATGTTCATCAGGGATAATGTCGGCTTCTAATGGTCAAATATTTTTTCAAATCGGTCCAGTAGTTTCGGAGCCTATTCGAAACAAACAAACAAACAAATCTTTCCTCTTTATAATAAGAGTATTGACTAGCGACGCAACATTTTCCTGACTTTTGACCAGGGTTTCGATTTTCAGATTCTAATTGTTTATTTGCGTTAAAAATGGTTAGTACATAGATCTTAAGTTATTTTATATTAGTTCGACATATTTAGCCGTCGGTGACAGCATGCAAAACATGAATAATTATTATGAAACATAAGAATTAGGTATTAAATCTAATGATTCTGAGGAGAAAATAATGCAATTGCAACACATTTTTATGGGCTCGCTGTCCGGTTACATCTATCTGATGGTGACTGTTCATGTAAATTTTTGGCCATTTGATATCTACCCTTATTATAAAGTCAGCCAACAAGGAACCCCTATAGTTTTGCTATGTCCGTCTGTACGTCAGTCCGCGGCTTAACTAACGGCCGAACCCTATATTTAAACCGCGGACAGATAGCCTTACTTCGGATTAAAATTTGACACGTACGGGCTAATGTCAAATTTCAACCTGAAGTAAGCCTTATCTATCCGCGATTTAAATATAGGTTTCGGCCGTTAGAGACTCTTGGTAAGTATCAAGTACTAAAGCTGATTTGGTATTATATAGTTATACCTACACTTAAATTACGCTAACAAAATTTTAAAATAAATTCTTGTTTTATTTTAATTTTTTCGGGTACTTACGGTCAAGGACTTTAATTGTTATGCCACTATGGAACCCTGTCCCTTTAGCGGCATGCTAGCCTAGTTGGTAGCGACTCTGCCTTCAAAGCTAGAGGTCTTGGGTTCAAATCCCGGTAAGGGCAGATATTTGTATAATAAGCACGAGTAGGTATTTGTTCCTGAGTCTGTGATGTTTTCTATATATTTAAGTATATATTTCTCTATAAAAGTAAGTATATCTTCATCTAGAACCTGTAGTACAAGCCTAGAGGTTAGTTTAGGACTAGGTCAATTTGTGTGTCATTGTCCTGTGATTTTTATTTTCTTAGCTTTCTTACATGTGGTTTGACGCTGACATTATTTTTTATGACGTCGAATAAGGTATTGTTGGATATTGGATAACTCTTAAAAATCCTTATGTACTAGTTATATCAGCTTTGATTTGGGCGAATGTTTAGAAAATATTGAACTTGAATAGAGCGATTTTCGCTTTAGTTTCGGTAGCGACTTGCAAAAAAAGACAGTATTAGCGAAACTCGCAGCGTTTTAACGCCAACCTTTCAGGGCCTCTATTCTACTGCGTTATAACGATATCGCATTTGATGTGTTTTAGAATCGTTTATGTCACAGTCGCCATTATTGTAAATGATATAAGAGTTATCAAAACATTGACAACACGGAAATGAGCGCTATGAGCCATGACATTTAACAATTCCAAAGTTAAAGGAAAAAATTAAAAAGATATGTACAAATCCGAATGAGTTAAACACCTAAAACGGTCTGAAAACCAAAGAGGTAAGATGTGAAAGCGAGAAGGGAGCGGTTTTCTCGCAGCAACCTCATTAAGGGCATGGATTCTACTCGGTAATATAGATATCGTCTTTGACGTGTTTCCGTATTGTCAACGTTTTGATAACTCTCATTGACGACATGTTGGCTTAGTTGGGAGTGACACTGCCTCCGAAGCCAGCGGTCCTGGGTTGAAATCCCGGTAAGGGCAGATATGAGATATGAGATGGGCAGAGATGGGATAGAGTGGTGGTAGGACCCTGTGCAGGGTCCGTCCGGATCGCTACCACCATCTTATCCATTAACCACCCGCCAAGCAACAGTGTTCGCATTGTTGTGTTCCGGCGTGGGGATAAGACAACCGGTGAAATTACTAGCATAGAGGCATTCCATCTTAGTCCTCAGGGTTGGCAACGCATTTGAGGTCTTAGGATTATTGTCTTGAGAATTCAAATGTCTATGGGTCTCAGATTCCACTTACCATCAGGTGAACTGAGTGCTCTGGTGCCTTCTCCTTAACATAATGTTATTGTTAATGTTTATTGAATAAATAAAAAAAAAAAAAAAAAAAAAAAAAAAAAAAAAAAAATGTGTGATGAACGCGAATATTTATTCCTGAGTCTTAGATGTTTTCTATGTATTTATGTATGTATTTCTCTATATAAGAATGATTATCGTTGTCTAATACCCATAGTACAAGCCTAGAGCTTAGTTTGGGACTAGGTAAATTTCTGTGACATTGTCCCGTGATATTTATTTATTTATTGACAATAATGACGGCCGAGTTAAAAACGATGCTAAAACAAGTCAAACACGATATCATTTTAACGTAGTAGAATAAAGGCCCTGTAAGAATTCCGGATATGGGCATGGCCTGAGTATGCTTAGCACAAGTTATATTTTTCGCTTGTCCCTCAATGCGTCTCTATCGTTACAGACTAGATAGAAAGTCGTTACAGACTAAGGGAATAAGGGCTTGTAGTGCTGTTAGGCGATGGGCTTGCAACCTGTCACTAATAGACTGGTAAACATCTTAGCCTGATTGTGCAAAATGTGGTTACAGAATTATCATCAAGCCTTTTTAGATTTGTTGGTATTTCTGTAGCTCTGCCTAACCCACTCTGGGAATTAAGGCGTGACGTTATGTATGTATGTACTCACTATATATCAGGGAAAACGTTAAATAAGATTTACTATAATCATCAACACCTTTTTTTTTTTGACCCGGTGGAAATGCCTTTCATACCCACCCCGACGGGGGCCAGGGCGGGTTATGTCCGGCTTGCACGGACTAAAACCCCCGGGGCGTTCCACCTAGCGCTTTAAAAGGAGGCTACGGGACCGCTATAGCGCCAAAATGTAGCCCCCCCATAGCGAGTGCCCTGTGGGCTCTAAAGTTCCCCGCCTACTCCGCTGGTAGCACCCTGGAACACAGCAGGAGCCCTCCAGCGCAGGACCTCTTACTGCAGGTGATAGACCGTTACGGTGGTATGCGGCTGACATAAGCCAACCGCCGCCGTCCCAGTCAGCAGCGTCGCAGTGTAGTGGTGGTAGGACCCTGTGCAGGGTCCGTCCGGATCGCTACCACCATCTTATCCATTAACCACCCGTCAAGCAACAGTGTTCGCATTGTTGTGTTCCAGTGTGGGGATAAGACAACTGGTGAAATTACTAGCATAGAGGCATTCCATTATAGTCCTCAGGGTTGGCAACGCATTTGTGGTCTTAGGATTATAATCTTGAGAATTCAAATGTCTATGGGTCGGTCTAAGGTTTCGTACCCAAAGGGTAAACATGCCCTATTACTGAAACTCCGCTGTCCATCTGTCTGTCTGTCTACAAGATGAATCTCAAGAATCCTGATAGCTAGGCAGTTGAAATTTTCACAGTTGATGTATTTCTGTTGCCGCTAGAACAACAACTACTCAAAACATTATAAAATAAATAAATGGGGCTCCCATACAACAAACGTGATTTTTGTCGATTTAAAAAAAGCCTATAATGCAGTGTCTAATGTTGTATAAATAATGGTACGGAACCCTTCCTGCGCGACTCCGACTCGCACTTGGCCGTTGTTTAATAACTTATATCTAATGTGCAGACGATAAATAAAACATTATAAAACGTCTACAGCATTATGTATTTAGATAGATACTCGTATCTTAAATATAAGCAAGTCATAGTAAATTAAAAACCTCCATCCACGGTATTTGTTTTGGATTGCACCTTTTTTGTTTTTTAAGCTGCCAATCAAAACGCAAAACGTCCAAAACAGAGCTCGCCCGCCTGTCAAAAACTTGTGCACAGAAAACAAACCTTACCTAACAACAACAAAACAACCACGTGGCGAATCAAAGAGATTTCTAGAAAAAATATGAAGTTAGCCAAAAAATAAAGGTAATGTAATAGGTACCTAACTAATATATTTGAGTGTCTCATAGTTTTTTTTTTTTATGTATCTAACTCGTCGATAAAATTGATTCCTTTTTGGACATATTCTTGACTACACTATCAAATCACAATTGTCGTCTATATAATGTCAAATACCTCGTTTATCGCTATTCCCTCAGGAACTGATAATTTTTCCGGGATAAAAAGTATCCTATATCCTTCCGCTACGCGGGACCTTAGTTATCTCCATACCAGATTTCATCTAAATCGGTTCAGTAGTTGCTGAGATTAGCGCGTTCGAGCAAACAAACAAACAAACTTTGCCGCAGTCAAAGTTTGTAACAATAAGTCTCCATCATTTATTTATCAGTTATTTTAAGATTATAATACTAATCTTGGCAAAACAACCAATCAAACTGTTGTTGTTGTGTTCCGGTGTGGGGATAAGACAACCGATGAAATTACTAGCATAGAGGCATCCCATCTTAGTCCTCAGGGTTGGCAACGCATTTGAGGTCTTAGGATTAGTCTTGAGAATTCAAATGTCTATGGGTCTCAGATTCCACTTACCATCAGGTGGCCTGAGAGCTCGTGTGCCTTCTCCTTAACATAAGAAAATAAAAAAATTGTCCAAACAAGAATATGCCAAGAGCGAGACAAGAATGTGTCGAAACAAGATTACAACAAAAAATTAATCGAGAACTATCATATTAATAAATGTGTATCATAAATTAAAGCCAGGCTTAGTTTAATTGGAATGGACCCCGCAAGTTTGTTGCGTTACATTGCGTCGTTGCAATAGCTCCTGACTCAATAACGTGAATACCAACCATTATATTTAGTTTAAATTTATAAACCTTACATTTGAAATGATTTTATTTGTTCTAGCTTTAATCATTATTATTTATTACTTTATTAGGTACTTGTAATGTTACTTACTTTTAAGTATTACCTTACCCTACATTTTGATTGAAATTTACCTTCAGCTGCCCCCTATTTCACCATCTTGAAAACGACACGTGATAGGTGACAATTCGGTATACATTGCAAAGTTAATACGCTGATACATCACTGGGTTTCTTGTAAGCTGCGCTATGGACACTGAAATGTCACCTGTTACCTGTCATTATCAATATGGTGAAATAGGAGACAGGAGTTTCTTGGGCGCTTCTTCTCCGCATTGATGGTCGTTTCCGAACCGCTAGTAGATTCACTTCATATTACCGACGTATAAAATAGCCCTATGGTGGCCTATTTACTGAATAAACATTTTGATTTTGATTTGATTTTGCAGTATAAATATTGCTACTTTAACATGCGGGTAGCATGCGGGCATAAAACTAATATATTACAATAGCAAATTAATTTATATTTAATTCACCATGATCATAGTACGATTCCTACTTTCTAATTCATTAATTAAGACATAAATAAAACAAGTGCAAGTCGGATTCGCGCACCGAAAGTTTTGTACAAACTTATCAAAAAGTAAATTTGTATCGAGGGACAAACTTAACTTTGCCGTTGAAAAACTGTTGTCTCCAGACATTGATATAGGTCGCGATGAGTTTACCAACTGCAAATAAGTTTGCAATCGCAAACATTTTTATTTCGGATTTATCCCTTAACTTGTGTGTAAGACCAGCCTTCTTGCCAAATTTCCGGATTCTAGGTCTATGGGAGGTACCCTATCAATTTTGATTCCCTTATTAGTTTCGAAATATACGTTTTTTGCGGCTTAAACGGCCGTATCTTTTTTTCAAGTTAACTTGGAAGTCTGTTTTTTTTACAGCTCCAAGGGAATGTACACTTGAGTAAATGGTTTTAATTTCAGTTCTTTACGTTCACGCGTTCCAAGGTAAAGGGTCTTGACAGACTGTCGGACGGAAGGACGGACGGATGGACGGACAACAAAGTGATCCTATACAGGTTCCGTTAGTTCCTTTTGAGGTACAAATCCCTATAAAGTAACAATTTTTTATTATTATTTATTAAAACGTCTATTATTTTTCCATCTCTACGTTCGTAAGATTTTTTAACCCCTGACGGATGAATATGGATCATACATACAATAAACTTACAGATGCATGTAACATGTGTTTTATTTTTTTAATACTTTTGTTAATAAGGTGATAATGCTTTTGCATTGAATATTCTGGCAGTCGACAATGATTTCTGAGAGACGCTTGAATCACATTGTATGTTCAATAAAATATTTCATTTGCATACATACATTCCTTTAGTAAATCGAGCAAGGTTGGTAAGGCAAACGAACATACATGCCACAAGACAAGTGAGATCTGAGACCCATACACAACTGCATTCTCAAAACTACAAACTTAAGACTGTAATCCAAAGACTCCAAAGTTGCTACCCTGAAGAATAAGTTGGAATGCCTCTATGCTAGTAATATCACTGGTTGTCTCACACCGAAACACAATGTAAATGCTGCTTGGTGGTCGTTTAAAGGGTTAGATGGTGGTAGCAAACCGTAAGAACGCTGCACAAGGCCTTACCACCACTAAAATGAAATAAATAAATACCACGGGACAATGTCACACAAATTGACCTAGTCCCAAACTAAGCTCTAACCTTGTACTATAGGTACTAGACAGCGATAAACATACTTATATAGAGAAATTTATACTTAAATACATAGAAAACATCCAAGATTCGGGAATTAATATTCGCGCTCATCACTCAAATATTTGGCCTTACCGGGATTTGAACCCAACTAGGCCAAAGTATTGTCAAAGGTTTCAAAGGTCAACTAAAAAGGTTTTTTAAGGCGTAGAAGAAGCAAACGAGACACCCAATTGTGAGTAGACTCTGAATCTTAGGCTGCTTTTCCACCAGAGATGTGGTAGGTAGTTAAGGGTCATACACAGATTTAGGTTACCGTCTTTCTTGTGGACACGCCGAAAGTTAACGTTTTTAAGGCCTGATTTTCTGGCTAAGCCCGTTCCCGCAAAAACACCGTCAGGTCTGGTTTAGACCTGACGGTGAATATAGAAACAACTTATCTGCACACAAGCTCTTAACTGTTGACCACAGGAGAGACAGCTTTTGTTTTTAAGTGTATCACTCAAACATACTTATATAGAGAAATACATAGAAAACATCCAAGACTCGGGAACAAATATTCGCGCTCATCACTCAAATATTTGGCCTTACCGGGATTTAAACCCAGGACCGCTGTCTTCGGAGGCAGGGTCACTCCGAACTAGGCTAACGTATCGTCAATATTATTGCATATCAGTCGAAGATCAGAGACATGACTTACCTATATGTCAGTGTCGCGCATGAGAATGTCATAATATAACAGACTTTTTATAATTCTGTAACCACATTTTGCACATCATGCTTAGATAGCTAGTGTATTCGTGACAGGTTGCAAGTCCATCGCCTAACAGTACTGTAATGAAAGAAGGATGTAGCAGTACATACTCCTTTCATTGTTTTCTTTTTTCTATTTTGTTATGTCGAAATGTCTCGAAATCTTTTGAATAAAAAAGATTTCGGAATATGGAATGCCCGCCGGTGGTTTTCAGGGGGACGCTCCAGAGTCTCCAACGGACCGCGTTGGCATTCACATGTGAACTAATGTATATTTAAACGTTAAAATAAATGAAAGAATATATTAACACTGCAAGACGTATACTTTTATTCTACGTAGCTTAGTTGAAAGTGCGTAAAGTATTACGCTTAGGAATAGGCGCCTCCCAGGCTTACATGGTGGAGGTGCGGGGTATCGAGAATAAGAGAACCGAAGAATCTTCTCGCAAGCAAGAAGTGGAGTGCTCCTGACCTGAACCTGAGTGATATCTTTATTAACTTATTCTCGCTTTAAACTGTTCCCATATTAGTATTTTATTTTTGTGCGTGTCCTTCCCATATAGCATAGCAAAATGGCGACTGGAAAATATAATGGGCTATCTGATACGGAGGATTTTTTTAATGCAGTACCAGGCCATTGGAATCATCAAAGGATGGTCTGATGAGCAGAAAAAATATGCCATCGCCGCATATCTAGATGGACCAGCCCTTCACTGGTTTAAGACAAATTTTGAGGAATTCACGACCTACGCAGTGCTAGTGGAAAAATTGAAACTGCAATTTCCTTGCCGAGGTGATTTTGCTCAAAAATTTTACTACAGAAGGCAGCAAAACAAGGAAACGCTGATTGAATATTTCTACGCCTTAGAAAACTTAGCTGTTAAAGCTAAAATCGATGATGAAAGATTCATAAGGCATTTTATTACATCTATGAACCAGCATCACCAGTGGCTGTTGGCATCGAAGTTATTTGCATCTAAAGAGGAACTTAGAAAAACAATAATGCAAATGGAGGACATATTTAATTGCGACAACACATATGCAAGAAATGTAGAATTGCCAGTTTTTACTCCAGATGTAAACTTCGAAGAAATCAGGAACCGCGGTGATCAGCCGATGCACACACCACGATTCGATGAGTCGACACCGTTCGGGACGCCAGCTACAATAGCGCCACGCAGAGTGCACTTTGAACCAGAAGCACCACGCGAGTCACACGATCTTCGTCCTCGTCCGTGTCCACGCCCACGCCCTTGGACACCACAAGAAAGTTCGCGAAGGCAGCAAGGCGCAGCGACGTCCAATGAACGTTATCGATCCGATTATCGAGAGGTTACTCCTTCTTCATCAAGGCAGCACCCAAACTTCACGCCGCGTCGTTAGTAGATCGGGATGCGACAGGCGGCATGGATTCAAACCCGATCCTTGTAGATAAGTCTAGGGATGTTTCTGTACCGATTATTCCAGTGGTAATAAATGGTATTATTTGTGAAGCACTCGTTGATTCAGGTGCGAGTGTCTCTTGTATCTCCAGATCCCGGTGGGATAAATTATCCTTGGATTCTCAAACGCACGGACCTATGGCCTTGCGAGCGGTAGGCGGTTATGCAATCAATGTGCATGCCTCTGCCGAGGTAGGGATGCAAATTGCGTCAGTATATTATCGGCAACGCGTATTAATTATACACGATACGGCCGAAATAATCATACTGGGACAAGACTTTTTACGACAAAACCAAGCAATAATCGATTTCGCAAAGAGTCAGTTGACACTGAAACAAATTAGTTCGGTGCCTTTCATCTCACGTCATAATGAGAAAAAAACATTTTTTTCTATATGTGCTCATGATCCTAATGAGTTTGTATATAATGAATCTTCTTTGAAGAAAACTGATTATATTTATTTTACAGATTGGGTGCAGCGCAATGAAAACTATTTGTTAAACCTTAACGACGAGAAACCGGTTGCCTTTGACGTGAATGATGGATTGACGGCCAAGCAAAAGACAGAATTGGGTGGTTTATTGAAAGGGTTCCGCGACACTTTTTCTTTTGCAACCCGAGAATTGGGATGTTATAAGGATACTTTTATTTCAGTGAATACCACGGATGATGAACCAGTTCATAAAGCACCGTATCGGGTGTCGAATAAACAGAGGCAAATAATTGATGCGCAAGTACAGGAGATGTTGGAAAATGGCATAATACAGGAGTCAAGAAGTTCTTATGCTTCACCCGTTGTGTTGGTGGACAAGCCGGAGGGCCCACCAAGATTTTGTATCGATTTTAGAGCGCTAAACAAAAAAATAAGGATGGATTCGTACCCGATTCCAAGGACGGATGATTTGCTTGGTTGTTTACAGGGAGCCAGATATTTTGCTGACCTTGATATGAATTCAGGGTATTGGCAGTTAGCTCTGGGCGAAGGCAAAGAAAAGACGGCCTTCGTGACGCATACGGGGCTATATGAATTTAATGTATTGCCGTTTGGTTTGAAAACGAGTCAAGCCATGTTCCAGCGAGTGATGGACAAGGTGCTTGCAGGGTTGAAATACAAAAAGGTTGTTGTATATGTCGATAATATTTTGGTTTATGGTAAAACGTTTGAAGAATTTGTGTCGGCATTGGAAGAGGTTTTATCGCGGTTAAAATCGGCCAACTTAACCCTAAAACCGAGTAAATGCAAATTTGGGTACCAGAAAGTGACAGTTTTGGGACATGAGGTGTCCGCAAATGGAATTGGGCCCGATGTGAACAAGATAAAGGCAATGAGGCAGATACAAACCCCAAGGAACGTAAAGGAGGTTAGATCAGTGCTGGGTTTGTACTCTTATTACAGAAAATTTATCGATAATTTTGCAGAGATCGCATTACCGATAACGAGCCTTACAAAGAAAAATAAAAGGTTTGTTTGGGCAGAAGAAGAACAGAGAGCGTTTGACAAATTGAAGGAGAAAATGTGTTCCGCACCGGTATTGGCATATTTCTCTAATGATAAGGATGCGATAACGAGAGTGTTTGTCGATAGTTCCGAGAAGGCGTTGGGAAGTTGCCTTTGTCAGGGCAAGGAAGGTGAAATGAAGCCAGTTGCATACGCCTCAAGAAAATTAAGTGCCGCTGAACAAAGATATTCAGTGACAGAGAAAGAATGCCTAGGATTAATATGGGCGATAAATTATTTTAAGCACTATTTGTGGGGAATGAAATTTCAGGTTGTCACTGACCATAGAGCGTTAATATGGTTAAAAAGCAAGCGTGACATGAACGGCAGACTCGCCAGATGGGCTTTATCAATACAGTCCTGGGACTTCGATATTGTATACTGCTGTGGCAAGGATAATGTCGTAGCCGACTTCTTGAGCAGAAATCCGTTGATCGAGAACCCGAGTGCAGAGTGTATGGAGAGAATTCCCGAACAAGAAGACGGATTCGTCTTATATGCGCTGAATAGCGATAGTATGAGGACGGCACAACGAACTGATTCATTTTGCCGCCATATTTTGGATCAAATGCGACAGAGCAATACGAATGTTTATCAAAATTATTTTTTGCAGGATAATTTATTGTATAGGAAAAGGGATGTTGGACAAGAAACGAGAAAGCTCGTAGTATTGCCGCAGGAGAAGTTTGCAGAATGTATGCTAGAATTGCATGATGAGCCAGTGTCTGGAGGACATTTTGGTTTGTTTAAGACATATGAAAAGTTTAATGAAAGATATTACATGTCCAAGGCAGAGAAAAAAGTAAACGAATATGTCAAGTCGTGTCAACAGTGTCAACTGAGGAATGTCAACAAAGTGATCGCACCATTAATACCGATAAATGTTGTAGATTTATTCGACAAGTTTTGCGTCGATGTGGTAGGGCCGTTACAGATTTCGAATAAACAGAATAGGTATATTTTAGTCGCAGTGGAATACTTCTCGAAGTATGCAGTGTGCAAAGCCGTGCCCAGAGCCACCGCGGAAACCATCAATGAATTTTTGGTTACCGAAATATTGTGCCGATTTGGAGGAGTTCGACAGCTGATAACCGACAAAGGCTCAGTATTTACTTCTAATACCATTAGAGAGACCGCAAGTCTTTTTAATGTGACGCTCACACATGCGACAACATATCATCCGCAAACAGTTGGTTTAGTGGAACGATTTAACAGGACATTGTTGGGCATGATCTCAAAGTATGTCTCGGAGGAGCAACGAGACTGGTGTACGTATTTGCCTATGGTATGTTATGCCTACAATAGCGCGAAACAGGCTAGCACAGGTGTGGAGCCGCATTTGATTGTGTATGGTAAGGAACCATTATATAAATCTGATATCGAGTTGCGTATCAATAATCTCCGGGTTTCAGATACGCTAGCGGATAAAATGACAAGATTGTCGATATTAAGAAGAAAAGTTGCCCGGAATATACAGCGCGCCCAACTGAAGCAGAAGTTTTACTACGATATCAAGGCCAAAGATATCTCGTATGATAGTGGGGACTTCGTAATGCTATACTGTCCGAAGCGCAAGTCTGGATTAAGCAATAAACTTGCTAGGAGATACAAGGGACCATTCGAAATTGTTACAAGGCTTTGTAATAATAATTATAAGATCAGGAAAGTCGGTACGGTAACAAAATGTATTATTGTTCATAGGAATAGGTTAAAGAAATTTCATGCTAGAGCTTAGTTATAAAGTTGTATATAATTGTGTATAGTCATGTATAATATTAACTTTCTTTTTGTCTTTGCAGTTCGCTAACACAATGAGCGAGCATGAATAGCCATGAAAAGGGAGAGGAAAGTGAGATGCAGGCTTGTCTCCATGGAAACATTACTTCTGGTCTTATGATGAGAATTCCAATTTGCCTGTAAGGTGTGGAAGAAACTCTGTATGGGTTTCATCTCACATAACGCCTGACAGATGTTTTCTATGGTGCTCAAGTCACGTATTTCATATCGTTTGTTATATGTGATGGCGATATGGTTGGATGCTTATTCATGCTCTTATGATGTTATTATGGGCAGCTGTACTTTATTTGATTTAATGTGTATAATTATGTTTTTATTACATGCGCATTTGCTGAGTTGAAAAAAAACTGATGTAAGAAGTCTGACGGCTGCTGTTAGCAGAAGGAACACTGGCATGCAATCCTGCCTTTGATGTGGAAGGCACAGGAAGTCCGATGTCTGGACTGCACCATGCCCGTCCCTTCTGTAGAGCCGTATCGTTGAAATTTTGTTTTAAACTATTATGTCTTGTCTTTTAATAGGCGCCAGCTCTTCGATAGCTTGGATGCTTGGCCCCGTATAATTGTTTGTTTTCAGATGTCTTTAATGGTGTTTATTAATTTCATGTACTGATGCTGAGTTAAGCTGCCATCTGGCGACGCTTACGTTCGCAAACTGTACTACTGATATATGGTTTTTTTTTAATTTAATGACATGTAATTAAATATCTTAGCACAGCTGTAGTTAGTAATAAAATTTTTTGTTAGTATATATTGATAACGATTGATGGTCTTTCAGAGCATGAATTCTTATCACGACTTAAATAGGTAGGTAAAACTAATATTCCTTCAGAATATTAGTTTAGTTGTCATGCCAAAGTGACATGACATATCTGATGTCATCTCACTTAGAAATAGTGCCTGTGGCACCATAGACAGTAACTCTCTGTCTGATGAGAGGGGATGTCTATGGTTCCGCAAGTAAAGGCGACTGTGTGCGCCAAACCCTAAGGCGTTAAATCATAGACACGGGTCTATTTGTTTTTTAATGTCGATACCAACCTCCTTGGTACGATGTTTAATGCTTTTGTAATTTTATGCTGGCAACGTATAAAGGGAATTGATTCATTCTTGTTGACCAGGCACCTTCAGTGTTTGGGCTGTCAAGCATGTTTGACAGTAGATATGTAAGGTTAACCATGGATCGCGTCTTTTATTTTTGGCAGGGTTTTTGAAGAGTCGAAGTTTGCTATGGCAAGTAGCGCAGACGATGCCGATGACGCATGGTACGTCACTAACACAAGTTTTGGCATCAGATGCGGTATTGTCACAGGAAATTATCCTGTAGAGCAGGACGATCCCCCATAATGTATTGTTCCCTCCTTAGGTAGTCATTAGGGTTTCGTATAGGATAGCATAGGTAAGGACCTTGCTTCCAGAGGGGCGAGGGATGTAATGAAAGAAGGATGTAGCAGTACATACTCCTTTCATTGTTTTCTTTTTTCTATTTTGTTATGTCGAAATGTCTCGAAATCTTTTGAATAAAAAAGATTTCGGAATATGGAATGCCCGCCGGTGGTTTTCAGGGGGACGCTCCAGAGTCTCCAACGGACCGCGTTGGCATTCACATGTGAACTAATGTATATTTAAACGTTAAAATAAATGAAAGAATATATTAACACTGCAAGACGTATACTTTTATTCTACGTAGCTTAGTTGAAAGTGCGTAAAGTATTACGCTTAGGAATAGGCGCCTCCCAGGCTTACAGTACTACAAGCCCTTATTCTCTTAGTCGCCTCTTACGACATCCACGGGAAGACATGGAGTGGCACTATTCTAACCCGGCAACCGCACGGGGGAGCACGGTAAAATATAAACCTCCATAAAAAAGGTTGCAGATCCTTTCCATCGCTGTGTAACGTTTAATTAAGTCAAAGAAAACGTACAAACATCAAGAGCGCGATGCCAGTTATTAACATAGACACGTTACTCCAGGCAAACATCGTATTTGTTATTTCAGCTAGACTTGGAATAATCACGCTAAGTTCATTGTACTCGTGAGATAACAAACTTCGAAAACCATTCGGATGAAATTGAATAAAATAGTCGACATTTCTTACTTCTTAAATTTGACGACACGGTGGCCTATTTGGGAGTGACCCTGCCTCCGAAGCCAGCCGTCCTGGTAAGGGCAGATATTTGTGTGATGAGCGCGAATATTTGTTCCTGAGTCTTGGATGTTTTCTATGTATATATTTCTTTATATAAGTATGTTTATCGTTGTCTAGTACCCATAGTACAAGCCTAGAACTTAGTTTGGGACTAGGTTAATTTGTGTAAGATTGTCCTCTGATATTTATTTATTTTATTAATACAGTATAGCTGTATTTGTGTCTTGTTTATTTATATATACAGTTCATGGATATTAATATAGCTTGAAGAACATTATTTACTTGTACACATCTTTGTAATGTTGCTTATCCTCGTACAGTTTCCGCAATCATGGTCAGGTTGACTGGAAGAGATTCCTTAAAGAGTTAAGTTTGCCATTGTACATGTTTATCTTTAGTTTATGAACGAAATTACTTTTAATAGAGAACATGCATATTTTTTTTCGTACGCTCCCTGGAAAGTGCTATGAAAGATTTTTTCAGCCTTAAAAAGTCATAGTTCAGACTTCAGACCCTTGCAAAAACACTATACAAAATCGACGACAGGAATGACGTCACAGCTGTTGTTCCATGTTTAAAATATAAGAACCTTATAAAAAAAATTGCTTCGCATATTTTGCATATTTCGAAAATGACTATGTTTAAGCCAATATCGTTGAATTAAAATATTACATGAATAAAACGAGGATGCCGAAAAAAACAATCTAAACATTAAAAAAGAAGTTTTAAAATTTTAACATGTTTTGATTCTATATAAAACCCTAATAAACGGGTCAAAACTTAGTGTATTGCGTTTTATATGCTTTTTTACACTTTCTCCTAAATGATATTTGAAACTAATTTCTGATTTCCATACATGTTCTCTATTGTTTGTTTTTATTAAAGAAATCAAGAAAATACAACTTACATCTACTACACAGATTCCGTCAGGTACGGGTGGTATTATAATTAACCGCACAATTTAGTGCTTTGTCACTTTAATGCTATGCTCAAAATGCCGCACTAATTTATCGAAGGAGCTAAAGAAACAAGGTACCTATCTTATATATACTCATTTATTCATAATATTTTACAGACCGGTTTTACATAAACTTGGTCAAATCAAAATCCAAATTAATTATTTGCTGAACACAGTTACACAGATCTTAAACCTAGTTTAGTTCCGCAATAGATTTCATGTCTTACTTTTCGATTTATGATAAAAAGTGTCCAATAATGCCTATTCTCATAGAAACATAAATAAATATCAGAGGACAATCTCACACAAATTGACCTAGTCCCAAAACTAAGCTCTAGGCTTGTACTATGGGCACTAGACAACGATAAACATCCTTAAAAAGAGAAATACATACTTAACATAGAAAACATTCAAGACTCACTAACAAATGTTCGCGCTAATCACACAAATATCTGCCCTTACCGGTATTTGAACCCAGGACCGCTGGCTTCGGAGGCAGGGTCACTCTCAACTAGGCCACCGTGTCGTCTAAGTACATACATTAAATCAGGCCCGTTTCCCAGAGGGCAGGCAGAGAACACTTCTTTACACCCGCAACGATCCTGACAAATCTTTCGCTTCTTCCACATTCATACATGTACAAGGATGCACGTCGATTTCGGGTAGTTTAGATTCGGCCGTTTTCCAGAATTTCTCCACTTTGATTAAAAAAAGTACGCCTAGGGCCTCTTCCGACCCTTCCACTCACTTTTGCACTGTATATCTCTTTCGCCAATTATCTTTCACCCATTCTTCCAATCCTAATCCGAGTAAAATGCGATAGATTTTAAAATAACGAACCTGTTTCTGTGTTGTGTCGTATGCGCATCGCCATTCTCGAGTGGTTGAGAAGGCGCACATTGGCGCGGCACTATCCTACTTTTATATTAAATAGCTTAGACGATTAAATACTAAAATTTTGTCTATTAGCGCTTTAGATTATTGCAATATATTTGTTAATTAAATAATTTAATGCTGTAGCTACTGTTTAGTGATGTAGTCGGCGATCCAGATGTATGGTAAAACCTTGCATGGTTTATATTACATTTGATTCAATGTTTTGTTACCGTTTATATCAAATAATTGAAATAATAAAAAAAAAAATAAACGTATAAAGGAAGTTTAATAAAAATGGTTTTGAATTCGAGCATTTTTTTGAAAACAATCGTTCTTATGTGACTGTACGCTGGCACTTTTCGAGTTAAGTTCGGACTACGCAATGTTCGTGAGTGTCCAAGCACAATTTTAATCAAACATTGGGTTGTCAATTGTCGACGTCAAGGGGGGTGATTCTCTAGACACAGCGCTACTAACAACTGCTTACAACTCGCCAGTTAAAAATTCACCTTTAAGATCGACTTAAAGGTGAAGTTTTATCTTTCGAGTTTAAGAAGCCCCGTCGGAGCGTACAAAACACATTTTAGCGCGTGCCTTCTCAATTAGGCAGCAGGCAGGTGAGTCGAGTTCAGTGTCGTATAAAGCTGCCTAATTGAGAAGGCACGCGCTAAAATGTGATTTGTACGCTCCGACGGGACTTCTTAAACTTGCCAGATATAACTTCACCTTTAAGATCGACGCAGCGCTGTGTTGAGACAATCACCCCCAAGGACCTGTACGGTCTGCTCGTCTGCTCGACCACTGAACATTTGGGACCCTTTTATATATGCGTTTTATGACAGAACGAAAACAAAAGCAATAACAAATGGAAAATGGGAAAAGTTCTTTATTTCATTAGCGATCATTTTGTTTTAAATATTTTCTTTAATGTCATTATTTCATATTACCAATAAGTTTTAATACCTGTAATTAAGGAGGATTAAATTGTCTATAAGGTTCAATTTATTTTACGTAGCTAGGTGTATTCGTTTTCGAAATATTGTAATTTATTATAGTGACCCGAAAGTTCTGCTCTCGAGTGTATTATTATAATGGTTTATTTAAAAACACAAAATATTAGCGATTGTTACAATTTTAAAAATTGCATTTTGTATTGGCCCACCCGTATTCCCTCTCGTTATTTTGTTTTTAGACTATTATCATTACTACAACCAAGACCAATCTAACGACATTTCATATTATTATGTCAAAATCCTTCATGTCATGGCTGCAGAGCGTGCCCCACAAAAAATAGACATACACATCAAACACAGCGATATAATTAACTACAAAATAAACTCTACTTACAATATTACAAACAAACGCATGGCCTAAGCCCAAAACTTGATATATTATCAATCCGTCCATAACATCACGCCTTCATTCCCAGAGAGGTGTAGGCAGAGCTACAGAAATACCGATAACTCTAAAAAGACTTGTTTTATCATTCTATAACCACATTGTGCACAATCAGGCCAAGAAGTTTACTAGTGTATTAGTGACAGGTTGCAAGCCCATCGCCTAACAATACTACCAAGTCCTACTTCCCTTAGTCGCCTCTTACGTCAAAAATATTATACATAGTAAGAGGCGATGAAGGGAATAAAGGTTTGTACCTATTACCGTTAGGCGATGGGCTTGCAACCTGTCACTAATACACTGGTAAACATTTTAGCCTGACTGTGCAAAATGTGGTGACAGATTTATCAGCAAGTTTATAGTTGTTGGTATTGTGTGGCTCTGCCTACCCCACTCTGGGAATGAAGGTGTGACGTTATGTATGTATAAACCCTATAATTTTGATGTAAGGTTCAACAATTAAAACTCGACATAGAACCTTACGAAGCAACATTAAAGACACATAATTAAAACAACACCGAAAATGAAGCTAACAGAAACTCCAAAAACCTTGTAACAATTCAAAATAGAAAGATAATTAAATTCAATCGTTTCGACGCACAAGTCAAAACACAGAAATAATTGTGATCAGGACCAGAAGCCGAGCTAACTTTGTGAAAACACCCAACAAAAGCAATACGAGATACCATACAAACTTAAAACTTAAACAAACCACGATAAAAAGAACCATAAAGAAAAGGTACTAAGAGTCAACGCGACGGAATACCAAACGACGCCATGATTATCAAAACAAAAATCGAACTGCGTCTAATATATCCAAAGAAGCTTGTGTTTTTTTAACAAATCGAGTTTCAGAACCGCAAATTGTAACATGGTTTTCCTAAGACAAGTTTCGCAAGGGGGGAATAAGGAGATTTCGTTTGTATTACAAAAGAAAACCGCAAAAATCGAAACAAAGGCACAAAATGCGGGTAAGGAATGGTATTAATCGTAATTCTTTCTTGACTCCTGAATTTCGAGAAATAACAAATAAAATATACTTCTACTGCTTTGTACGTCAAAGGAGTTATTAAAAAAGAGTTTTTGTTGCAAGTCTAACAAAGAGAAAGCTTTTAAAACGCGTCAACGGCGGGTATATATAAAGCTAGCTGATTCCCGCGTCTCCGTCCGCGTAGAAGTCGTTTATCGCTATTCCCTCAGGAACCGTTAATTTTTTCATGATTAAAAGTACCCTATGTCCTTCCTCGGGACTCAAACTATATCCATGCCAAATTTCATTTAAATTCGTTTAGCGGTTCATCCGTGATAGCGTAACAACTGAATATGCACACAGAGTTGGTTTTAGATTTATACCTAATTGAAGAATGGATTCACACTATACTTTTGCAGGGAGTATTCCTTGGAAATCCTAGGGGAGCCATAAGTCGGGTCTTTAGAGTTCCGTAGTCAAACTAGGAACCCTTATAGTGTCCGTCCGTCTGTCCGCGGCCTAACTCAGAGACTATTATTACTAGAAAGCTGTATTTTGGCATGACTATAGAAGTTAGTCACGCCAACAATGAGGTAGAATAAAATTTATCGTGGGGATGTATGTTTTCTTCTTGTCTTCCCAATAGTGTGGGGTATCGTTGAATAGGTCTTTCAAAAATATTACGGGTTTGTGAAAACAATTTTTTGATTAAGTAATATTTTTAGGAAATATGACGCTTTAAAGCCCTAATTTTCGTTACACTCAAGTGTCTTTTTAGTAGCCGTAATAGCCTAAACACCTAAAATTTACACATAACCACTATAAAAAATTAAAAAGAACTTTATTCTCACTGCACTATAGTTTAAACTAAATTGTCCTGATTATGTACCCCTTATAGCACACAAGGTCCTACGAGGACAGTGTTACGAGTAGGTTAGGTAGGTAGGTAGGTAGATTAGAAATGAGACGCCGAGCCAAGGAAATCAAAATCAAAATGTTTATTCAGTAAATAGGCCCCCATGGGGCTCTTTTACACGTCGGTAATATGAAGTGAATTTACTAGGACGTCGCGATTATAATCAGGGTCAATGGAGTTCAACGCAAAAGCCATCGATATTGTAATACAAGCCTGCAAAGTGTAGAACCTTCCAGTCCCAAACTCTAGAACGTCCTCTGTGGGTCAAAGTTCATTGGCCATTCGATAACATATTCTGGAACATTCGGGGATTGGGATTAAAAAAGGCGGAGCACACGCGGCCTGATTCATTATGTACTTGGAGAGCAAACAGTGCGAACTAGAGTGAACCGAGCGATAATCTAAGTATTCGAACTTTATTGTGCGATAATTATTCAGCCCTGCTAACATAAATGGCAGTATCTCAAACAAAACTCCTGTAGCAAATGCTACCTTATTACCAACAGACTAGGATTGAATCTGCTTTGGCTATTGAATTTGAGATACTGCCTATTAGCTTAGGAGGGCAGTATTTGTGACGGTTAAGTGAGTGTAAAGATTAGCTTTTAATTATCGGTGTGTTTGTGCATTTCTACTCGTATAAGTTTCATACCCCCACGTACGTAACAATATTTTAGATAAATAAATAAATAAATAAATCACAGGACAATGTCACACAAATTGACCTAGTCCCAAACTAAGCTCTAGGCTTGTACTATGGGTACTAGACAACGATAAACTTACTTATATAGAGAAATATATACTTAAATACATAGAAAACATCCAAGACTCAGGTACAAATACTCGTGTTCATCCCACAAATATCTGCCCTTACCGGGATTTGAACCCAGGACCCCTAGCTTCGAAGGCAGGGTCACTCCCAACTAGGCTAGCGTGTCGAGATTTAGCTAAAGTAAATGTAGCAATGATCTATTTCTACTAACCGTAATCCCATTGTAATTATATTACAAAGTAAACCGCCGGCTCACGCTCTGTGATTGGCTGTGGGATCAATATCGATTAGACTCGAACTGTGATTGGTTGATTTAAATTTTTAATCTAGTTTACAATGCGATCTGCGATGCTGTTTCATGAATAGTAAATTAAGACAGTTAATAGAATATGCAGAAGTTGGCCAGACTAGTTGACAATTAAAATAAATAAATATCACGGACGGGTCAAATAAATTGACCTCGTCCTAAACTTAGCTCTAGGCTTGTACTATTACTACAAGACAACGATATAAATACTTTCATTGGCACATAGAAAATTTCCAAGACTCAGAAACAAATACTTTAATATTGACTAATAATTAATAAATATTATAAATGTGAAAGTAACTCTGTCCGTCTATCTGTTTCTTAAGCTTACACGGATAAACCGCTGAACCGATTTAGATGATATTTAGTACGGAGACAGTTTGAGTCCCGGGTAAGGACATAAAGTACTTTTTATCCTTAAAAAATTGACGCGTCCTTACGGAATAGCGATAAACGAACTTAACGCGGATGGAGTCGCGGGAAACAGCTATATAACATTAAGTTTAACTTGTATTTTTTTTTTCTCAGACAAGCCAACGTTGCAGAGAAGCATCGCAAGAAACTCTAGAAAGTCATTTTTAAAACCATAAAACATGTTCCAAGTCTGGGAGCAGAAATCAATATCTTTGCCAGTCCTATAAATGTTTTTTATACAGAACACAGTAATTCCATTTGTAGCGTGGCGACCTAGCGACATCTAGCGACAACTTGCGAACACCAACTCGACAGCGCCACCAGAGTCTGACAGCGCAACTAAATCTGACAGTGCGCTACATCGCGCTAACGAAGTTTCTGCAGTCAGTTGACGTATATACTTCCAACTTGATCCAAATGGACTTCGCTCCTTAGGCATAACACCCGCCTCAAGAGAGATCTCTCTATCGTCCGCTCTTCCTACCGTTGGCATTGATTGGAGAGGAATTGAAATCCTATATAACTACGAGTATAAGAAATAAGCAATGCAATACAATTTACATAGGATGAGGAATGAATCTTGCTACAAAACAAGTGTCAAATACTTTCCTTTTGTAGCACGATTCGTATATTACATGAAGCTTGTTAGACGATGGGCTTGCAACCTGTCACTTATACACTGGTAAACATCTTAGTCTGTTTGTGCAAAATGTGGTTAGAAAATTATCAAGAACCTTTTTAGAGTTGTTGGTATTTCTGTAGCTCTGCCTACTACACTCTGGGAATGAAGGCGTGATGTTATGTATGTATATTACATTGATGAATAAACAAACTAAACTAAACTAAGGTGAAATAGGAATAACCCGTTAGAATAACGCCGTTCCCGAAAACTTACTATTTACACGGTAAATTAAAAGTCCTAAATAGAGTTGCTGGAACTGGCTATTTATAAATGTAAATACGATTGAGGCAGATGGAGATCTACCAACGGTGTTAGAATAAACGTTAATGGTATTAATGTTATTTTTAAATATTCTCTCGTTATTTTTATTAAGATATTACTAGGATACTATTTCATTGCATCTTAGTCTTCAGGGTTGTCAACGCGTTTGCAAAATTGAGATTTAGTTTTTAGTGCGGCATAGCAGTCTTGAGCGTGCAAATTTAAGTGGGTCTCAGATCGCTGTCATATAATAAAAGAAATTATAAATATATTTTTAAGCCCCGTGTGGTTGCCGGGTTAGAATAGTGCCACTCCATGTCTTGTCGATGTCGTAAGAGGCGACTAAGGGAATAAGGGCTTGTAGTACTGTTCGGCGATGGGCTTGCAACCTGTCACTAATACACTGGTAAACATCTTAGCCTGATTGTGCAAAATGTGGTTACAGAATTATCAACAAGTTTTAAGCGTTGTTGGTGATTCTGTAACTCTGCCTACCCCATTCTGGGGATAAAGGCGTCACTTTATGTAATTATGTATTTTTAAGCCAACATTGGTTGTTGTGAGATGTAAAATTTCCATAATTATCTATTATAACCCACTAGTACTTTCAAAAAACATATAAGATTAAGATAAACATTAAAAATGTAAATGTTACTTCACTTTAATGCAAAGCGTTTTAAACTTAAAAAGCTATATTTAAATCTCAATTCAAAAACGCTATAAGTTTCGTCCAAACCAACAAAGTATCAACAAATGCACCATTCGTTATTAAAATTCATATTTGATTGTTTGTGGCCGTCTAGTTCCATAAAATGTTGTTTGGCATTAATTTATTTATTTATTAGAACGGCATTACACCAATTACACTAACTAATTATAACATTAAAATAGAAAGAATTACATAAAATGACTCATTAAACACATGCATTTTTTTTAAAACTATAACCATAATAAATTAAAATTTCATTAGAATAATTCTTGGTCAATACTTATAAGGACAAATGCTAAATCAATAATAAACGTTGTATAAGTAGTAAAAAGTAATAATAATACCAATAACAAAAAATAAAACAATCATTCATCGACCTCACACAACCGTAAGCACTCCAACAAAATTTTGCTCCATTTATCCACTAAGATGACACAATTCGGGTGCTCTAGGAGAAATCTATTAAAGGTGTTGAGAGTGCGAGGCAGCGGAGAGTTGGAGCGAGCAACAGTTCGACTCAAGGGCACGGAAAAAAGCATGTGACCTGTGTTACGAAGGCAGTTAAGTCACAACTTCTTTCAGGCTGAAATTAAAGGATTTTAAAACAGATTCTTAGTCCTCAGGGTTGGCAACGCATTTGCAGTCTCAAGATTGCAGTCTTGTGAATGCGAATGTCTATGGGTCATAGTTTCCATTTACCATCAGGTGGCCTGTGTGCTCTTTTGCCTTCTTGATGCCATAAAAAAAAAAAAAGATTTTTTAGAATAGATAGGTTAAGTAAGTTTTAAAAAAAACTCAATTAGATACGTCCCGATGTATGTATTAATTAAAATAATTCCTCAAAGTATTTTTGTGAGTGATTATAACTTATTTTAGGCTGAAATTAAAGGATTTAAAAAACACCTATCGTGTAAATTAGTTAGTTAATTAGTTTTTTAAAAATCCTGAAAAAAACGATGTTGTAACGAATGCATTATGACATGCAAAATTATGACTAATACATTTATGCCAAACAAAGTTATACAAATATACCTTTCTAACTAACGTTAAATTCTTTCTAAATACAACTCAACGTTTGTTTACCAACCGAACGCTGCACGTAACGTCGGCCATTTCGTAATGATTATATTTTTATTAACTCACGCAAAATAGGTTATCATTCAGTTTGTATATATTTACAAATTCTTAGTTGAAAATATAATGTTTGCATAAAGAATATAAGAATGTAAACGATCTGGGCGTCTATTGTACTGGGTTAAGAAGATAATTCGTTTGATTCAACAAACGCCATATCTTTTTTACCGTGTAGAATAGTAGCCCTGATGATTTCATAATAATATATAATGTGTTTTTTTGGTCGACAACTTCCAAAACAGGAAAGATAGTACAATTAATGCTGAATCCATTATTAAAAAACGAAAACACCTAAGGAGGTCAGAGAAATTGCATTTTCAATTATTAAAGGGGATTTGGTAAGTTTGTATCAAGAATATTGTCGTTTTTTTTTCAGCGGCCATTGATGACTTTCACATAGTCATTTAAAGGACCTCTAAATACACATGGATACACATAATTTATGGCGTAATTATTTCAGTTTTCAGTTTTTGCTACTAAAAGTACACCCAGATATCAATATTTAAATATATCTGCTCTGGGCCCGTATCATGGTCGCCTTTATCGTGGTTAAAGCATGCGTCACTCTCGCACTGTGCTTGTCAGAAAGTGATGGATGTTTTATCCACGTTTTGTCACGTGATAAACACGGCCATAATAAGCCCCGCGCTTAAAATTGTGACATAGTATAAAAAAATAAGTTTATTTTGGATTAATCTATCATAGTAGGCCAATTTTAGGAATGGCCGCTCACATACAAAAAAATATGACTTTTTCAAATGACAACACTTACCCAAACTCTTTGGAAAGAGATACGACCTTAAAAAATATATATTTGGTACCCATTTTGGACCTAAGTTAAGCAACAAAACACAGAGTTACAATATACAACAAAATTGGTTAAGTGTTTTCGAAGTTACTCTCTGTTTTAAGAAGTCATATTTGTGTCATACACACTCTTAAAAACAAAAGTTGTCTCTCCTGTGGTCAATAGTTAAGAGCTCGAGTGCATATAAGTTATGTTTTTATATGATAGGTCTAAAGCATTTTTGACGGCGTTTTTACGGGAACGGGCTTAGCCAGAAAATTAGGCCTTAAAAACGTTAACTTTCGGTGTGTCCACAGACGGTGACCTAAATCTGTGTATGGCCCTTAACTACCTATCACATCTCTGGTGGAAAAGCAGCCTAAGATTCAGAGTCTACTCACAATTGGGTGTCTCGTTTGCTTCTTCTACGCCTTAAAAAACCTTTTTAGTTGACCTTTGAAACCTTTGACGACACGTTGGCCTAGTTGGGAGTGACCCTGCCTCCGAAGCCAGCGGTCCTGGGTTCAAATCCCGGTAAGGCCCAATATTATTATTTATATAGCCAGAAAATTAGGCCTTAAAAAAGTTAACTTTCGGTGTGTCTACAGGAAAGACGGTAACCTAAATCTGTATATGAACAAAAGATGGGTGGGCGAGTGTTGTTGCCGGTGTGTATATATTTCTACAGATGCCAGCTACTAAGAAATGATACATTACAAGTTCTTCTGTCATATTATGAAATTGTGATTTGGTTTTTTTATCATGTGACAGTGGCACCCTTGATGACATTAGTGCGTGTGCAACCTTCTTTGAAAAAATCTTAATCTTTCATAAAACTCCTAAAGTAATCACAATCTCATATCTAGACCAGTAAAGTTCAATTTACTTTGCAAATTAATTTGCTGATATATCCTTTTTTCTGACGAGATCCTATATTATATAGGGGGACGCTTCAATTTCACGCGGCGTCGAGCAAAAGGAAGGAAAAGGATGGAAGTGAAAAACCCTGCACATACATAAGGTTATTCTGAACTCAACCCTTACTTATTCATCTGGGTTTAAATTTGTATTATTATTAATCCTCTAAATATTTAATGCTAGGTACAAAAAAAAACAGTCGTTACGTGAGGAGGCATAATTAGGAATAGACCCCGCTATCGGAGGTGCAAATTGGTAGCTGTCAAGTTCTTAGGGATGAGTAAAAATATTTATGATGTCGATATCGATATTCTTACTTTTTCTGTATTACTAGTTTAATATGTAGGTACCTATACCATTTTTAGACTACAATTTAACCAGTTTTTTTTGGTATCCATGATTAAAAATGAATAGATAAGATATAGGGTTTATTGTTAAATATCATGACTGCACTAGATTACTGCAGAGAAATTGGAAAGAAAACTGATCGTTCATTAAGAATACGATAATCAATATCCCTTTTGGTGGACATAAAATGAGATTTATTGATTATTTCAAATTTAAATCATTTAATCAATTGTTCGTGCTATGAAGATAACGATAATTTGTTAGTAATGATGAAAGATTTTTATTTTCATTTACAGTAATGAAAAATATTTAACACATTCATTTTGTAATCGTATAGTCCTGTTTTATAAAATAAACAAGTTTAATCAAAGTCCTAAACTCTCATTATGGTAAACAAAAAATATCGACTAGTATTTCAAAATAATTTTAACTCATCCCTAAGAACTTGACAGCTACCAATTTGCACCTTCGATAGCGGGTCTAATTAGGAATGATTCGGCCTAGTTGAGACACTCACGATTAATAAGCACTGGGCAACAAAAGCAAGCTAAATAGAGTCTAACAAATTTTTAAACCCAAAATTAGTTTTTACTTACTTAAGGGATCCCTTGTTTTTTTTGGTTACTTCATCCGCATTCATAGGTTAGGTTAGGTTAGGTTTGTGACCACAACAGCGCGCTAACTGAGCGAGCAGAGCTAGCATGCCGAGGCAGCGGCCAGTAAGGCCCAGAACTGAATTACATTATTTAAAATAAATAAAATAAATATCACGGGACAATGTCACACAAATTGACCTAGTCCCAAACTAAGCTCTAGGCTTGTACTATGGGTACTTGACAACGATAAACATACTTAGATAGAGAAATAAATACTTAAATACATAGAAAAGATCCAAGACTCAGGCGCAAATACTCGTGCTCATCACACAAATATCTGCCCTTACCGGGATTTGAACCCGGGCCCGCTGGCTTCGGAGGCAGGGTCACTCCCAACTAGGCCAACGTGTCGTCTTTTTTCATTTCAGCGTTAAGTTTGTTTTTCCTTGTTATATTAAATGGTTCACACATACTCACGCCTTCATTCCCATAACTACAAAAATAGTTGTTGGTAATTCTGTAACCACATTTTGCACAAACAGGCTAAGATGTTTACCAGTGTATTAGTAACAGGTTGCAAGCCCATAGCCTAAGAGTATTAGAAGCCCTCATACTAAATGATATATCATATTGTTTTAAATGGTTGTTATATCACATCGTTTCATCATTATAGGTACTGTAGTAAGAGAGCGCAATTGAGAGATCTCTCTCCAGGTGGGTGTTCAGTTATGCCTGGGGACTGAAGTCCTTTTGGATGAAGTTGGAAGTTGTATATAAGTCAACCGACTGAAGAAACTTTGTTAGCGCGATGTAGCGCACTGTCAGATTAAGTTCCGCTGTCTGACGCTGGTGGCGCTGTCGAGTTGTTTTGTTACAAGTTGTCACTAGATGTCGCTAGGTCGCCACAGTACAAATAAACTACCATATTTTTTGTAAACCGTATACATAAAAGAGAGGAGAGAGACGCTGAGTGAACACCCATATCGATGTCACACTACCGCACCCAATATTTCTATTAATATGTCAAACATGATATTAGTTTAAGTTGGTGGTGGTGCTGTGTGTGAGATTGATTAAATATTTTTTCTTTTTTTTTTTCTTTTTTTTTCATTACATCTTAGTCCTCAGTGTTGGCAACGCATTTGAGGTCTTAGGATTATAGTCTCGAGGATTAAAATGTCTTTAGGTCTTAGATTCCACTTACAATCAGATGGCCTCGTGTGCCTTCTCCTTATCAAAAAAAACCCAGATTTTTTCAATATGTACCTATCATAAAGTAACCCCATTATAAAACTCCAGTCAACTTAGGAGTGAACCGAATGACAATAAGTCCGTCTAAAGACCTTCTGTCCGAGAAACACGTAACTGGAAACGCCTTTGACAACTAGTTAACTATAATTTGACAGCCTTTCCTCATTCTCGTTTCAATGAAATTTGGACTCTATGTTCGAGCTGACACAGTTGGAATTCCTGGCCATGTTAATAAGTTACTCGTAGTAACATTTGGATTATGTTTTGGAGATAAATTTTAATTACTTTATAAAATGTTTACAATAAAATACAATACAATACAAATACTCTTTATTGAACACCAAAACAAAAACAGAACACGGAACAGTACATTTAATCTAGGGTATAAGCTGTCTCCATTCCAAATTTTATCCAAATTCGTCTAGCCGTTGCAGCGTGAAAGAGAAACAAACATACACTCACCCATCCATGGATATAAACTTTTCTTAAATATTAGATGTATGTGTAATATTTAAGAAAATACTTGTATACCAATTTCAAGTATGTTTACTTTTAATAGTGCTGTGGCTAGAACATAAATCGAAAGCTTAACTTTTCATATTTTTGTTTCTTAAAAACAGCTTCTGAAACATAGTAGGGGAGAGCGGGGCTGAAAGTGCCGGGGGTAATATTTTCCGATGATAATAAAAATGCAAGTAAAAAACGGATCAATTTGTATGATGTTTGACGCGAAACGTTATGAAATTATGCCGTTTACGTTGCTTCCATTATGGTATAATAGTGCTTATGGAAAAAAAAAACCAAATCGACGGAACAGCGAACCCCACAAAATAATACCTTTTGCCTTTGATTTTTTGTTAACTGAGTTGATAGTGCACACAAAATAACTACATATTTCGACGAACTACTAAATACTCCTTTAGCGGATGAGTTTGTATTTCAAAAGGATGGAACAACCAGCCCCATAATGGGGTTAGTTGTTCCGTTCCGATCGATCCCATAAAAAATGTTTTTATTTGAAAACTGTTTAACGATGCACGAAATAATATATCCCTATTCAGAAACTCCAATAATCTTTCTTTAAATGTGTGTAAGCCACACAATATATAAACTATTTTCATAGCTCAATTTTGTGTTTTATGAAAATCGGGACTTTTAGCCCCGCTTTCCCCTAGTCCAAACTAGGCAAATTGTACAGTCTCTGATTTTATTGACTACAAAGAGATGTATCCACTTATGGACCTTATTCATCATCATCATCAGCCGTAAGACGTCCACTGCTGGAAAAAGGCCTTCTCCAAGGTTTTCCACAACGACCGGTCCTCTACTGCTGTCACCCAGCGGTATCCCACGACCTTCATTTACCAGGTCGTTGGTCCATCTAGTGGAAGACCTGCCGACAATTCATCTCTCGGTCGCTGTCAGAACTCTAGAACCTTTCCGCTCCAACGGCTATCGGTTCAACGACCTTATTACTGCAAAAATGTACAAAAGGGGGTACATAGTTTTGTAGTCGATAGTACTGTGTTAAAAATGTATATGACTGATAATTTTTGTCAAAAAGTGAATATGATATATGTATTCAGATAGATAACAGATAAGACATATTTAGTGGTGGTAGGACCTTGTGCAGGGTCCGTCCGGATCGCTACCACCATCTTATCCATTAACCACCCGCCAAGCAACAGTGTTCGCATTGTTGTGTTCCGGTGTGGGGATAAGACAACCGGTGAAATTACTAGCATACAGGCATTCCATTTTCGTCCTCAGGGTTGGCAACGCATTTGAGGTCTTAGGATTATAGTCTTGACAATTCAAATGTCTATGGGTCTCGGATTCCACTTACCATCAGGTGGCCTAAGTGATCGTGTGCCTTCATCTTAACATAAAAAAAAAAGAAAAAAAAACATAGTGAAAAAATACGGGCCCCAATAAAAGTTACACTATACATACAGCTCTATGTTAAAAACGTAATAAAATAACTGTCGGGTAAGAAATATTGCATTCTACATTGGTTAAAGATTGCAGAATGTAAAAAGCATGTAAAGAATTGACGTTAGTGATCATTAAATTTGTCGCTAGCCAGTATTATTTTTTCGGATAAAGGATGTGTTTATGTAGGCCTACTACCCAATTCAATATTTCTACACAGTTGAGCAAAAAACACTTAAAGTAACTGATCACAGTGATCACGTATCTTTAGGTGCTTGAAAAACACTAATAGACAATACGTTCATATTAACTGATGGAACATATCTAATACAAAACATTTACAATATTTGCAATGCTACACATTTCAATTTACTGTCAAGACAGTAAAACTTAGCCGAAAGCTTTAACTGTGTTTCTTCAATTACCGTTTCCAAAGTTAGGCTCCAAAATGCTGCAAAACAGTGAAAGTTCAAGTTTATTCGGTTGTGCGTACTGTTTTTTTAGGTTCCCCCGTTTTAACATAAATTTGTAAATAATAATTCTTTGTGGCATAATCTATATAGCCATGATTGGCTTTGCGCATAAACTGTTATCGCTGAATCTACATTCGCATAGTTTGGCCGAATACAATAGTTGCATAAAATGTTTTTTCATAACATTTGTTGTAGCAGATAGTTTTTGATAGTTTTTGCTACTTTAAATCGACAGGTCTCCGCTTCGCGGGGCCCCTATTCCTGGGCGGTTTGCCCTTCGGGCGTATATAAATAACTAGCGAACCTAACCTAACTCTTATTTTTTCACTTAGAGGATAATGTATAATGAATTGGTAAGGACATCAATATCAATATCAATATAGATTAGACATAAAGTCTCAGATAAGAAAAAAATCTGGTAGCAGTTAACTTTGTAAGCCAAGTTAGCTTCGGATAATCGATAATATGCCAAATAAAATTATGCTTAACAGAATTATGCACAAGAATAATCGCTCATACGAACTGGGTTAGTATGCGAACTTAATTTCGGACTAACTCATTTTCGAGACAACACATTATGCCAAATAAAGTTTCTGCCACATTACCATTCGGCGAAAACCGATTATGCCAAGTCTGTTATGCTAAAGTAGTTTCGGACAATATTTTTTATGCCAGATACAGGGAACCCGTTTTTTTTATTCAGTGCAGACTTGGACCTGCAGGTAATATATAGTTAGTCCGGGGTGCCATTCAAAAAATACCTATACTGCCACTTGATTTCATTTCCAGTAAATACATAATTGCCTAGAGCCGTTAAAATACTCTCGTCTCTATTAAACACACTTAAAATCCTAACTAAATCGCTTCAGATTACTATCGCAATTACAAGAAAACGGGTCACGATTTTTTTAACTCACGGTGACTTTCATTGCTAAAGTGTACTTTTAACACCTTTCAAACGAGGCTTTAACTAAACACGCAACTGTAAGTCAACTTTATACTTTAAGTTTGAAGTAGTAAGATTTACATTTGACTGTGAATAATGGTGAACTTTGGACCTTTAATTGGTGTCATGGTGACAAGCAGAACTCCGGTATCAAGTTATATTGCGATAGCTGATCCAGTTTAATAATTAATGCTTACAATTTTATTAATCTTATACCAGTATGCAAAAGAGAACGTGATTATTGAATAGATCTATACCGTATCAGTGCAACCTGTCACATAAGCATAGCTTGACTGATACGTATGTACCTAAGAATATTATTAATTTAAACCAGTTAGTAGTTCGACGACACGTTGGCCTAGTTGGGAGTGACCCTGCCTCCGAAGCCAGCGGTCCTGGGTTCTAATCTCGGTAAGGGCAGATATTTGAGTGACGAGCGCGAATATTTGTTCCTGAGTCTTGGATGTTTTCTATAAAATATTTAAGTACTTCTCTATTTAAATATGATTATCGTTGTCTAGTACCCATAGTACAAGTCTAGAGCTTAGTTTGGGACTAGGTCAATTTATGTGAGATTGTCCCCTGATATTTTATTATTTATAGTTATTATTAGTCCAATAGAACCCTGACTAACCATAGAACGGTGTCACAGTGATATTTAAAAACAATTTATTTGATACTTCTTATGACTTGAATCATAATAACGTCACTGTGACAGAGTTCTATAGTGGGCCTGGGTACGAGTACCGATTTATTAATAGCGATCGGAAATCGTCATTTTTACTTTGAAACACAATTATAAGTACTTTTAGGGTTTTTTGTTTAGGGGATAACAAAATAAATAATGTTTGATATGTTTTTTTATTGTTTTATTAAAACTTTATTCATAAAGTATTATTATATCGATAGGTTAATCTATATGATCATATGGTTGACTGGTAGATAATGCCATTAAGCATTAAGTCCGCCATTTGTGCAATAAAGATTTAATAAATCACTCATAAAATAAATTCTACCCCCAGGTGTTACAATACAATACAAATACTCTTTATTGAACATCACACAAGGAAAGACAAAATATGAAATTCTTACACGGTAGACAACAAGCGGTCTCAGAGATGCAGCCACGTAAACATTACAATTAAAAATGAAAACAAAAGAAAAATAAATTAAATGAAACAATAAAATATTTACAACAAAAAAAACGTTGACAATACGATAACATATAAAAGGCGATATGAAAATTACCCAGAAGAATTTAATCCCGGGGGGGGGGGCGTGCATTTTCAATTTGAATGTTGTTGGTACGATCTGACGGACCACTGTTTTAAACTCGCCGGTATTTTTCTTTTTTCAAGGGCATATTATACATAAGTAACTTTAAATTCACTCGCCAAACTGCCTACGCACTTTGTTGGCAAACAGCGCTCATGTTTTTTTAAACTATGCACCTAAATTAGTAAAAGTACCATACCACAGAAAATAATAAAATACATAAAATAGATCCATACCTAAGTTGCAATCATTCATCATCACACTAACAACAAATTTAATAATATTACATACCTAGTCGACACGACGACACGTTGGCCTAGTTGGGTTGGGAGTGACCCTGCCTCTGAAGCCAGCGGTCCTGGGTTCAAATCCCGGTAAGAGCAGATATTATTTGTGTGATGAGCACGAATATTTGTTCCTAAGTCTTGGATGTTTTCTATGTATTTAAGTATATATTTCTCTATACAAGTATGTTTATCGTTGTCTAGTACCCATAGTACAAGCCTAGAGCTTAGTTTGGGACTAGGTCAATTTGTGTGACATTGTCCCCTGATATTTATTTATTTTATTTATTTACAGTCGCTAAAATCAAGGTAAGTTATCTAAAAATGTTTTCTTTAATTTATTCTTGCCTTTTTAAGCCATATTTGTATCGTCTCTTAACCATTCTATTTTATTAGAATTCTGTAGTCAAACTAGGAACCCTTATAGTTTCGCCATGTCCGTAACGTGGGGACCTTTTTTTTCTCGTCTACCCCATAGTGTGGTGTCGTTGGATAGGTTTACAAAAATATTGTGGGAATCAATTGTTCAATCAAGGGATCCGTTTATGAAATATTAAGCTTTAAAGCGCTAATTTTTGTAAGACTCAAGTGTCCCCCCCCGCGCCCCCCATATAGCTAAAACTAAGAATACTAAAAATCAAAAAAAAAAATGAAAGCGTACTTAAGCGGCTTCGGAACCCTACACTGAGCATGGTCCGACATGCTCTTGCCCGGTTTTTTTTTATGTTTGTAGTACTTAGCGGCTTCGGAACCCTTACACTGAGCATGGTCCGATATGCTCTTGCCCGTTTTTTATATAATAAGTCCTAATCTAACCTAACCTAAACTAACCTACCAGAAAATCACTCTAAAACACTACAGGGTAGGTAAGGTTCCCTTTCTCCCAGTCTTGACTGAAGTATTAGTTAATTTCGCCAACTTTGGACATGAATTCTATGGCGTAGGACTCATTACACAAACAAACAGATTGACTAGTTCGAAATATTTATTTTAAAACGCCACAAACGTCAATTCAAAATGGTACCCACGACAGCACAAAAATCGTGTACATATCTTCTTAAAAAAGTAAAAATAACAGCATTAGACCTTTAAGTCGTTCAATTACACTTGTATACAAAATAAATGTATGTCTGTCCGTCGCGTAAACAACGAGCCTTTATTGGCTCGTACCGAATCACAAGATTGCGATCAGTTTTATGCCGGCCATGTGTATCGCGTATCTGCTAATCCAAATAGATTTGGGAATAAAAGAGGTTATTGTCTAAGAAATCTATTACATCTCGGAAACGATGCTTACTAGATACAAAGAAATATTTAAAAGAATATATGAAGACTAACATTTTTGGAACGACTGCCGTAGCACAGGGAATAAGTATGCTCGTACGATACTATTTTCTTGGATGGATGGAATGAATGGATGTTGTGCCATCGTGCCAAACTATATTCAAGAGAAAGCATGCATTAAAAAAAAATGTTTCATTGAAAAGCGTAGAAAACGCAATAAGGAAATAAGGACTTGTAGTACTGTTCGGCGATGGGCTTGCAACCTGTCACTACGAGTAATACACTAGCACACTTCTTGGCCTGATTGTGCAAAATGTGGTTACAGAATTATCAACATACAAGTCTTTTTAGGGTTGGTATTTCTATAGTATGCCTACTCAAACTCTGGGAATGAAGGCGTGATGTTATGTATGTGTATTAAACGCAATACACTAAGTTCTGACCCGTTTATTAAGATTTTATATAGACTTACAACTAGTTGAAATTTTGAAACTTCTTTTTTGTTTCAGATTGTTTTTTCGGCTTCCTCGTTTTATTAACGTAATGTTTTAATTCAATGATATTGGCTTAAACATAGTATTTTCTGAAATTAACGCAACTTTATAAGGTCCATTGATTTTAAACATGGAAAAACAGCTGTCATCATTACTGTCCTCGATTTTGTATAGTGTGTTTACGCAGGGGGTCTGATCCATGAGTCATACACACTCTTAAAAACAAAAGTTGTCTCTCCTGTGGTCAATAGTTACAAGCTTGTGTGCATATAAATTATGTTTTCATATGATAGGTCTAAAGTAGTCCTGACGGCGTTTTTGCGGGAATGGGCTTAGCCAGAAAATTAGGCCTTAAAAACGTTAACTTTCGGTGTGTCTACAGGAAAGACGGTAACCTAAATCTGTGTATGACCCCTATAACTTCTTAAAGGTTCATTATTTGTTGAAAAACTAACAGGAGAATTGTTTCGCGTATACAGTTATCCTTCCCATTCATAGTACTTATCAGAGAGCGTAAAAAAAGCATGTTCCCTATTAGTTTATGTGTATTTTAGGTACATAGCAAAAATAATATTACCCGACTGGCAAAGGGGGTGATGTTTTTAACCAAAGGCTATCCGCCACGGTAAATATTATAGCTTTGACGTTATCGTATTTTCTTTATACATTCATACATAACATCACGCCTTCATTCCCGCAGAGTGGGGTAGGCAACTACATAAATACCAACCACTTTAAAAAGACTTATTGTCTGCATAATGATCTCTTATTCACTTCACAATAATGACGGTGAAAAAGTAAAAAAAAAACTGTCGAACGCATACCGTTTACCGAGAATAGAGACTCCGTATGTAAAGTTTATTGTTTACGGGTAAAGGCTAAATAGTTCGCCTAATTTGGAACAGAGTGACGTTGGATTTATCCAAAACTACGAATAGTGAATCTGAATATACCGCACTTTCGGTAGAACAAGGGCAAAATATACAATGTGACTAAAAGGGCAATTATGCACTTGTACACTAGAATAAAGGGCACAATGTACAATGCGACTAAAGGGGCAATTGTGCCCTTGTTCTACCGAAGGTGCGTCACACCTTGAGAACAACAATGACCCAATTCAAAATTTCTGCCTTCAAACTTTAAGTCATAAATTTATTACTATAGAGTTAAAATTTAGTTAAAATTTCTCAATTAGGTCACTGTTGATCTAAAGGTGCGTATCTTAATTGAAATTACACAACGAATTTAAAAGGCAAACTATCACAACTAAAGTGCACTAAATAAGTATACTTAGTTTAGTTCATACTTGTTGTTTTCGAGATAGTTATTTGTGTTTGTAGTATCTTGCCAGGTTTTTTTAGGGTTCCGTAGTCAAACTAGGACCTCTAATAGTTTTGCCATGCCCGTCCGTCCGTACACAGCCTAGCTCAGAGACTCTTAGTACTAGAAAGCTGTAATATAGCATGAATATACATATTAGTCACGTCAACAAAGTGGTAAAATAAAATCTTAAAAGAAAGGTTTGTACACGGAATGTAGGTTTTTTTTTTTCTCGTCTAGCCAATAGTGTAAGGTGTCGTTGAAATAATAAAGAGTTATAGTCAAGTGTCGTCGTCCCCCTACTACAGCCAAAATTACAAATCATAAAAATCAGAAAAATCTTAAATGAAAGCGTATAGACATCATTGGTTCTTGAGATAAAGGTGATTAAAGTGTTAATACCTACTAAAATCATCTAAGACGGCTCCAACTGACTTTAAATAGAAAATTAGTTATTACTCGTTGATTTTTATGTTTGTAGTACTTAACGGCTTCGGAACCTTACACTCAGCATGGTCCGACATGGTCTTGAGTACGAAAAGTCGTCATTAACTGACTCTGAGAGCGGCCGTTAATTTTCAAACGCTTAAGCAAAAAACAAATTTTCATTTAATCGACACTTGCTCAAGGAAAATAAATCAATCCAGATAAAGGCGGGTGCACTCGTGCAAACGAGCGGATCGCATGTCCGCAAATGTGTAGGCGGCCTAATCTTCCTTCACTATAATATTCAAAATATAATTACGAGCTGTACAATACCAAACGTGGTGTGTTGATTTTTTACCCAAATGTTCATTAAAGAGGGTAAAGTGTTTCAGGCGTTTAACGGCGCAACACAAAAACTCTAACTCAATTTTAGTGGTTGTAGGACCTTGTACAAGGTCCGTCCGGGTCCCTGAAAGTACTCCAATGTCACCCGAGGGTCCTTCTACGTGTCCTCTGGAATCTCAGGGTGCACTGTAGTTATTGGTGGGACAGCTGTGGCGGAGTTTGTTTGAAGGGTATGGGACCGACCCATTGGGGTTAGGTATCCGGAAAGCATCCTACACCACAGGTAGACCGTGGAGGGAAGGCGAACTCAGCAGACAGGGGTTCGCAGAACCTATTGTAGAGCCAGCGGGTTTGGGGCCCACATTTCTCGGCTTTACCGGTTTGGGGAGATGGTCGCGGGCTGTTCACAGTCGTCTTCTCCTTTGGTGGAGACACGAGGGTGTTTAGGAGCAAGCTAGGAAGCACGTCAGTGGGCAATGCTTTTAGCGGTACCACGGTGCCTCATTACCGGCTAGAGGGTTTAAACGCCGGAGTGGTTTTAGACGGTAGTTATTTGAGAGTCCGTCATACCTCCCATTGCACAGCCATCCCCAGGCTGCGTAATGCGTAAACGCATTTTCTCCGTCAAAAAAAAATCCGTCCGGGTGGCTACCACCATCTTATCCTTCAACTTACCGCCAAGCAGCAATGTTTCTTTTTTAGTTTGGACGTAGGCATAAAATTAAAATATCATGGGTAGTTGAGCAGGGGTTTAACTACGCAAGATATTTTTTTACATTCATTGATTTATATAAAGCTAGGTTAAGTTCTATAATTGTACATACATGCATGTCACGCCTTTATTCCCAGAGTGGGGTAGGCACAGAGCTACGAACACCTCTAAAAAAAAGTTGATAATTCTGGACCCACATTTCGCACAAACAGGCTAAGTGTATTAGTGACAGGTTGCAAGCCCATGGCCTGAAATTACTACAAACCTTTATTCCGTTAGTCGCTTCTTACGACATCCACGGGAAGACATGGAGTAGCACTATTCTAACCCGGCAACTTCTCTTTTAATAATTTCTTTGGATGCCAATAATCATTATATATTAAGCGACTTTGTCTGGTGTGGTGTAGTTTTGTCTTTTAAAGCAAAATAATCAATGTAGTTAAACAATGAACTGCCTCCAAAAGTCATAAGTATTTTCTTTTGAAATGATAATAGGTGAGTTAACCCAAGTCGGCTTCTAGTACTGTTAGGCGATGGGCTGGCCACCTGTCACTAATACACCGGTTAACATCTTAGCCGGTTTGTGCAAAATGTGGTTACAGAATTACCAGCAAATCTTTTTGTAGTTGTTGGTATTGAAAATGATGGCGTGATAGTACATATATATATATATATCTATGTGTAAAGAAACAAAAAAGTAGGATAAAATATCTCTTATCAACTTAGCCATCACTTTTCGGAGAACTCTTTTATTTATGAAATTACCTGTTATATCTAAAGGGGCCGGTACAGTCAGCGACATAATTTAATGACCTGCAATTTTCGGAAGCCCATTGAATTGGCGAGTCATTGAATCTGCCTTGTTTCCTTATTTCCGCTGTTATCGTTTTTAGTGAGAAATAAAGTGCGAGCTGACATTTTTATTAAAAGTTATTTAGGATCAAATCAACATAAGAAACAGAAAGGAAAATAAAGAAATATACATGTTTTCACTACATACATAAAATACACCGTTTTTTTCGGTAATAATACAGAAAACAGCATTAAAAAGAGTAGCAAGGGTTCTCTGCCATTTTGCCAACAAATATTTTTATAAAACTAACCTTTTTTTTTTTTTCTTTTTTTTTTTTTAGCGGAGAGGAAATGTCATTACGCATCATCCCCCCCGGCCAGGGGCAGCCAAATGGGGGGGGTATGACGGACTCTCAACCACCTCAGTCTCCTGTGAGAGCTGAGGTGGAAGCATACCGTCTAAAACCTCTTATAAAACTAACCTAACCTAACCTATAGGGTTCTACACGATGGTCCTGAAATAAATCCAAAATCATTTACAGTGTCGGAAAAAGACGCGTGTGTATTCAGATTGCAAAGAAATGTGTCCGTGTAGTAACAAATGCTCAGGGCCTCTATTCAATTGCGTTATAACGATATCGTTTTTGACTTGTTTCCGTATTGTCAACGTTTTGATAACTCTTATGTCATTTACAATAATGGCGACTGTGACATAAACGACTCTTAAACGTGTCAAACACGATATCGTTTTAACGCACCTGAATATAGGCCCTGGTATTGTGCAGCTGTAGACCCATTTGTTAACAATTGAACATTTTTACCTTTGGCTTGTATATACATTTATAAGATATGTAATTTCTTATCCTTTAACCTACCGCCAAGCAAAAGCACCTGGGCCTTTTTTCAGGTGCGTTAAAACGATATCGTGTTTGACACGTTTTAGAATCGTTTATGTCACAGTCGCCATTATTATAAATGACATAAGAGTTATCAAAACGTTGACAATACGGAAACAGGTCAAAAACGATATCGTTATAACGTAGTTGAATAGAGGCCCTGCATTGTTGTGTTGTGGTTTGGATAAGACAACCGAAAAAAACTAACATGGAGGCATTCCATCTTAATCCTCAGGGTAGGCAACTCATTCGCAGCCTTACGATTGCAATCGTGAGATTGTAGTACAATGGTAAATATCAGGGAATAATCTAACACCAATTGACCTAGTCCCAAAGTAAGTCAAGAGATTGTAGTGACCCTATCTAAGAAGCTAGCGGTTCCAAGTTCGATTCTCGGTTTGGGTATACATATATTTGTGTGATGGACGAGGATGTGTTTATCTTTATTTACTTTATCGCACTAACGTAATAACACTGCCACATTTCGGACGTGGCAAAGTGGTATTTAAATTATCATATACTTTTACTGTTGACTGTACTAAATAACGTTAAACACATCCTCATCACACAAATATTCACCCTAACCGAGAATCGAACTTGAAACCGCTAGCTTCTTATATAAGGTCACTACCAACTATGCTAACGCGTCGTACTTACGTATACTGCCATGTTATTCTCATAAGCGCATCACTTATTAACTCGACCCAGCTTTTGTTAACCGGCGCGTTTAAGTTGTCCCGTCAGAGCGTATAAAACACATCTCAGAGTGTGCATTCTCAAATAGGTAGCACGCTTCGACACTCAGATCACGCAAGCATCACTTCACCTATCACATCACGGAATTCTAGTTTAATGTCGAACGAACGGTGAGTCGATAAACTGACATTAGTTTGACATTACTGCGTCGAGTTGAATGCGTTTCCTGAATTTTATAAAGCAGGCAGCACAAGTACCGTGGTGCTTTTGTCGGAATGGTTAATAATAAATATTTCTAGTATTTAATGCAATCAATTCGTATATGAACGGATACAAATAATAAAAATAATTAAGTAGACTTATGTATTCGTACTTAATTTTGTTTGTTAGAGGTAGTTAAGTATATTTCAAAAATTGCCACATGACTAGTCTGTCTGTGGCATGTCACTTAGCCTACCTACCTCATTGAACTGACAGAAGCGACTTTTTTGATCAAAATCCGATCAAATTACTCTACCTAGATTTGTTTACGAAGAAGCCATCTTTTAAATTATAGAACCTATGCTCTCCATCGAGTACGCCTTTCAGTGAAGTTTCTAATAATTATAATTTGACTGAGACAGACTGAGATTATGAGTAACATTGGCAAAATTGTGTCAACCAACGAACAGTTGCAGTTTCATTATAACAGAAGAAGGGTTCTAAACTCTCCCAAATACTAGAACCCCGAACGAAGTCTTGAGTGCAACGTTAACGTGCAAAATAGCCGGATATTAGCTACCAAATTTTTTACATAATAATATCCTAGAAATGAACGTACTTACCTACCCTGTAGGTAAGTGTCGACGAAATACGCTTGGTCATGCGTGTAATGGTGGGACACTTGGCGAAGAAAATGTGGGTTTTCTTGAAAGATCCGCTGAACAATAATTCTCGTATAATTATTGCCCATATGCAGTAAACTTAGGATAAGTCGCTACTATGACATTTCCAAAGTTTATTATTATGTAAACCAACTTGAATAAAGAATATTCTGATTCTGATTCATATCTGATTGTGAGTTGCTGAACTTTACTCTCGAGGCAATGGATAATGGCTTTCAGGTCGATGCAGTTTATACTGATTATTCAAAAGCCTTTGATAAAATTTCTCATTCCTTACTAATTAAAAAAATAGAATCGTTTGGCATACACGGCAATCTTCTTAGGTGGCTCACCTCGTACTTGCGCGATAGAACGCAAGCAGTTGCGGTTAAAGGACATACGTCTAGTTTTGTTCCGGTCTCCTCAGGGGTCCCCCAGGGCTCTCACTTGGGTCCTTTATTGTTTAACATATTTATTAACGATGTTATTGACTGTTTTCATCATTCACACACGTTGCTATATGCTGACGACACAAAAATATTTAATATCATCAAATCCGAGGAGGATTGCGTTAACCTACAAGCTGATTTAAACAGATTGAGTGAGTATTGTGTCAGTAATAAGCTTTATCTTAATGTAGAAAAATGTTGCCACATCTCATACTCACGTAAACGTACTCCCATTACTTATAAATATTCACTTAATAACCAAAATCTTAAAAAAGTGTCAGTGGTTAAAGATCTTGGTGTGTATTTGGATGATACGGTACAATTAACTTCACACATTAATAGGATTACATCTAAAGCTTATAGAATGCTGGGATTCATATTTCGTCAGAGTCAGGATTTTAAAGACCCCAACACTATGTTAATCTTGTATCATTCCTTTGTTAGATCTCAGTTAGAATATGCATCTACAGTTTGGAATCCTAACTATGCAGTATACGTCAATGCAATAGAAAACATTCAAAAAAAATTCATTAGACGAATGAAGTATAAATTCAAAAGCTTCGACGCGGATTCCATTCAAACTCTTCAGACGCGTCGGGAAATTAGAGATCAAATCTTTCTTTTCAAAATCATGAACGGCTCGATAGACTCTCAAAATCTTCTCTCTTGTATCTCGTTGCGATGCCCTAATAGGAGATCTCGTTCCTTAAATCTTTTTTCAGTTCCATTTTGTAGTACGGTATATGCAAAGAATAGATTTCTAGTCAGAGCGTGTAAAAATCATAATGAAAGGTTCATAGACTCTGACATTTTCCACATGTCTCTACATAAATTTGTTTATGCAATAAAAAGTAAAAGTGAAAGTAAAAAATAATAGTAATAATAATAATAACAATAAGAGAGAGTAATAATAATAATAGAATATCATAAGGGAAAAATTAAAAGTTTTGTTTAAATAAGCACTTATTATAATTGTGTAAGTTTGATTATTTTGGAAGAAAGCTGTAATGTAACACTTTGATCTTATTATGAGTTTCTCACTTAAGTGCATGCATTAATGCATGTTCAAACGCTAAAACAATTAACCAAAGTTTCTTTACTTCTTAAGTTCACCTTGAGCATCAAGTGTATTTAATCTAGTAGTGGAAACTGTTTTGGCCAATGTTCTAGCTACAATGTATTAACCATAATGTATTATATATTGCTGTTTGTTTCCCTTGATAAATAAATAAATAAATAAATAAATAAATAAATAAATAAATCTAAATTCTCTTTCTAATGATGTCCCTAGACCTACCGACTTGAAATCATTGTTACAACTTATATTGTACCTATATCCCTGGTAAATAAGTATTTTATTTCTTTATATATTACAGTCAAACCTGTTAACTTTGAACATTAAGTGGGGTTTTAGTAAAAATACCTGTTGTTCTCAAGTAGGTTTATTAAGTTCTGAACACCATCTTTTTCTGTCCGGCTGTCACACATGCATGACCCGAACCCATCACAGCTAATACAACAACTGGGTAACTTTGAGCGGCCTGAAAATGGTTTTTGCCAAGTTGATTAATCTCATTCCCCTTTCACCTTTTCACCACTCAAAAATACCTACTTATACGGTCAATTTTATTTCAAGCATTAAATGGATGCTACCAAAGTAGTCAAAGTTACTGGGTGTGACTGTAATGACAATACCTAATAATTTTCTTATCTCAATATTGTCTTATCATTTATAAAATAGACGGTTTTTTTTTCATATTGCAGTCCGTTTGAAAGATATTAAGGAAACTGTCAGAAAATCCCAGGCTCAGAGTAGCGCCTTAAGAAATACCGAAATACCTGTATTTAATTTTATTGTATGATTGTAGGTAACAATAATACATTATACAGGTGTCAAGTACATTTTGTGAGTGCATCACTACTATCTGGTTCACTAATGTTTCACCTAAAAACGTTTCACCAAATTATTCATTTGACAAACTATTCATTTGGCAAACCCCTGTTTTTTCTGAAACTGTAAATATTTCAGGATTTTTATAAAACTAACCTAACCTAACCTATAGGGTTTTACACGATAGTCCTGAAATAAATTCTGAAGTATTTACAGTTTCAGAAAAAACAGGGGTTTGCCAAATGAATAGTTTTGAAACATTTTTTGGTGAAATGACAGGATATGCTACTATATATGGCATACAATAATTTAAAGAAGTAAATAAAAAATACTTATAAAACTTAGATACTTATAACAATCATTATTTTTTATTAGAAAATAATTAACATTATAACTGTTGTTTTCTTTACAACATAAAAAATCTTTTAGCCTTTGTATTTAGGTACAAATTAATGTCTAATAATCATTAAAAAATATAACTATTTATAGGTCAGCTCTTCTCAAAAGTCAAACTCAAAACTGTTTTTTAAAAGCCATATATGTACACAATTCTTAAATTTGTACAAATCATTCTAGGTGCTTTTGCCACAATCAAAGCAAATATAAAATATCTTGTATGTTTTGTGTCCAAATAACAAGTTACATTAACACATTTACTAGGTCCCCTTTCACAAAAGCTAACTTGTATGTATAACAAGCAGAAGTCTCTTTAGTTTTATTTTTGTAATGAGTTTTGAATTGTGGTTAATGTTTGTGGTAAAAATTAAATGTTTGGGACTCTATAGCACATGAATGGCTGAAATTTTATACAGACCTGTCAGAAACACATCATTAGCCCTAAAAGATCTTGTGAAATTATTTTATACACATTTTTCCTTCACTGTAAAGTCCTGTACCACCATACTACAAGAATGATAAATTTATTGAATTTCTTATATTTCTAATAGCAAATGTTACAGTTTTCAATAACAATACTGGTGGTTCCGGAGGGAATAATAAAGTAATTATGAGTATGCCAATTTACCTTATCAAATAAAATGAAACAGCCATATTTTAATTACATGTTTTATTCAATACATCCAACTTTCATTTCCTTAGGTTAGAGGCTAGTTAGTTTCTTGATTATTTTGTACGACAACAATGTTATCCATAGTAGCACAGGCAAGTATAACTGACAGTTTGTACTATGCACAATGTGAACCTGAAATCATAAGATGCAAAAAATTATGACAAGATTTTGTAATGTGTTTGCAACTTACAACCTTAAAGATAAATGTTTTTGTTCATTGTTGTAACTTTATTATATTAACTACCCATTTATCTTAAAAGTTATCTGGAATCTCCTCTAAGCTGTTGCAAAAAATGAATCTCAGCAGCCAGAAAATGAACCCTTAAGACTCTAAATTCAAATTTTAATGCTTCAATTAAAGTTTCTCACGGGATATGAAGAGTTAAAGACTTGAATAATGATCGAAAACCATCTCATAGGTCTGACTTTTTAGATTTCCATGTATTAATACTATTTATTGTCTGACAGTAGAAACTACTGTTAACTCTGTTTAAACAGTATTTTTTATTAATATTATTTCTACCATCTGATCCTATTCACAGAATCACCACCAAATTCAGAATGTCTTTCCAGACATACTATCCTATTTCCCCTATATGAAGCACAGACTAATAAGAGACTATGTACCCTTAGAATAATAAGATATAGAAACCTAGTCAACGCACCAGTGTGATGCCACTTAACAAACTAGACCAAATTTGGTCTACCAGTACGACGTTATTTATGCACTTATGTGATGGTTTTGATGCGACTGTCGTCGTTCGAACTTACGAAATATAGGTACGTATCATCTATAGATTGTTGGGCAAAAACAAGGAATTTGGCATCTATTGCTTTGATAGCCTGTAGCAGTTAAACGGCTAAGGGATTTGCCCACCTGCCAAGTCGTACGTTACAATAAATTCATTAAGATTAATAAGGTATTGCTGTATTTTTTCTCTAGGTAAGATAGATAGGTACTAGGTTTCTTACAAGATTACTTGTAGATGGTAATGGTAAGTTCTATTCTACCGTAGGCGCTGACGTGACGTCTGACTCACGTGACCGACCGGCACTGAGCTTGTCAGCTTGGTCCATAGACAAGATATGCTTTTTTTAAAGGATTTTATGGCCTGGTTGCAGAGGACCTTTAAGCCATCTTTATTGAGACAAGATAGGTAACGTTCCTTATACTTGTGGAAGTTGCCGCGATTGAACAACGAAGGGCACCTATGCCCTAAATATCATTGGCATTAAATATTTAATAGGTTCAACAAATTAAAGATTTACTTAACAATTACCTTACCATTACTACGAAATAAATTCAAAAGCGGCCAAGTGCGAGTCGGACTCGCCCATGAAGGGTTCCGTACACACTTTTTATATTTGAGTTGATTGAATGAAAGGTAAATTGCGGTTTACGATTTATGACGTATTAAAAAAAACTACTTACTAGATCTTACGGAGAAAATCACTAATGAAGAAGTTTTGAGTAGGGTAAAGGAAACGAGAGATATCATTCACGCAATAGATAAAAGAAAAGGAACAATGATGGGACACATATTTAGACACGATAGCTTTATAATAAACATACTTAATAGAAGGATAGATAGAAGGAAGACGAGGCCCAGGAAGACCGAGAACCAATTATGTCAGGGAGATTCTAGAAAGAGTAGGAGCAAGCGGATACCAAGAAGTGAAAAACCTTGCACAAAAAAGAAATTAGTGGAGAGAACTACACCGACAAATCAATACGACTTGGGGGCCTTCAAAAAACGTGCTTACTCTTTTCTCAAGGGCCGGCAGCGCACTTGCAATTCCTCTGGTGTTGCAGGTGTCTATGGGTCGCGGTGATTGCTTACCATCAGGTGACCCACCTGCTCGTCTGCCCTTTTTCCATTTAAAAAAAAAAAAAAGATCCGCTCTTACATTTAATGATGATGAGATCTCGTTCAAACCAATTTTCGGTGGAAGATTGCATGGATTGCATTAATGTACATCATATATTTTTTTTAGTTTTATCATTCTATCCATAGATTTCCCATACGTATGGGTTAGATGAAAAAAAATCGAGTTTCAGTTCTAAGTACGGGGAACCCCCAAAATTTATTGTTTTTTCTATTTTTGTGTGAAAATCTTAATGCGGTTCACAGAATACATCTAGGTAAGGTAGGTACTTACCAAGTTTCAACAGTATATACTTCTTATAGTTTCACGAAAAAGTTGCGACATACGGACGGACGTACAGACAGACATGACGAATCCATAAGGGTTCCGTTTTTTGCCATTTGGCTACGGAACCCTAAAAATAGGCGTGGCACTGTTGTATGCATCTCACGTAACGTCATTCTTTTTTACTACGGATGTCTGATTGTGTTAAATAAATATATTTTATATAATTTTTACCGTAACGTCAGGGAAACCTCTTAGTTAACCGTTTCTCAGTTTACCAAGTATATTAGGGTATATCATTCATTAGCACCAAGCATTACCCCGTTGATCGCCTATCTCTTTCTACCTTCGGCAGACTTTGACTTTTCGCCACGCAGTTTGCGACTAGCCAATTAATTTTTAGGTAGTGCAACAAGTCTAATGTCTTGCACGTAGAGACTAAAATAGCTTAAAGCCGTTCTATTAAACCTTGCCGAGGGAAACATGTAATGTTTGTGGTCTTGGAAGTCGAATTAATGCGGCGATTCACGAGGCAATTCTGTCGGTCAACTTTTAATTGATCAAGAAAAAACGATAACGAATTGCATTCTCACGAATCGGACCGAACGGGCAGTTGCTTTAAAATGGCGTCAGAAATATACCTAAAAGAAATACTTATTTTAATTGACGGACTGAGACTTATTATGCGGAAGGAAATACTAAGAAAAAACGCAAATCTCTTTAATTTGACAACAACAATACTGTCACAACAGCTTAGATTAAAAATCGTTTTCGACTTGAACCTAAACGGATCGTTCTTTTTCACAGGGGCATTACTCTGAACTTTGAAATTAGAACTTCGGATCGCCCCGTCACTTTTTTGCGAATTATTTACGTTTTGGTAGCTCTTATTTACTTGACAGTAAAGGCGGCCGAGGTAAAAACAATACTCGATATTTTTTTACCGCGTTGAAACTTCGACTTTCTGACGTAGTGTAGGTATGCGTAGTTGTTTATAGGATATGTAATTACAACAAAAATAATTCAATTTTAATGATTACCGGATTTAAATAAGGCTGCAAAAATGACAAGTTGCATTGCGAATTGGTGCAGGACTCACACATATGCAAAACAAAGCGATATTTCTTCTTCTTTCTTTGCCCCCGCGGCGACTTGAACAGCTACTACCGCGGGGATATGGCGTTTCCACGTGAAGTGATTTCGCCAGTGTCAAGTAAGTATATATAATTATAAATCAATATAGCAATAAAACACAATCCAATCTTCTCTAGGAAGATTGGGGGCAACGTTGTACGGTGATTTGTAGGTCAGAGGTCAAGATAGTTTTAACCTCTGCACCACTGCGAGTCCACTTGAAACGAGAAGAAAGATGCCAGATACACGAAATAAGTCCAAGTCTTCAATCACTGTGCGACACAAAGGCATAAAAAGTACAAATCACTATCAGAAAAGAACTTTGAACACCTAATTACCCAAAAATTAAAGTCTAGAACAAATCACACGTCCGCCATCTTTTAACGTTGCAAATGGCCCTCAAAGCGATATTTATTTTCATTAGTAAGTTATTGAAATTTAACCTTTTCAACGCCATGTCAAATACAAAAGACGTCACTCACACGCCAATATCAGAGCTAATATCAATCTTGCCTCATAGATACTCAGGTCTATTTTGCGCTGGCAACTATGACAGAAATATCCGTCAATGGCGTTGAAGCAGTGGTGGGGATATGTCAGTCAGTGGCGTTGGAAAGGTTAAATATTCCCATACTAAAATGTCATTCATGGGCGATGTTATCCAATATAGGTACCTTGAAAATTTTGAATTACAAGAAACTACTTCGAATGAATAGGAAATTAAATGACGTCTGGCTTGGGTGGAAGCAGTTCGTCGCGAATTGCGTTGCGAAAATTGGATGCCTAGCAAACATTGCAGGATTCGCAGCATCCATTTTGATGAATCATGGATGAATCGGATTATTTCATCTGAAGAACTGGATTAAAAAAGAAACTTTTTGTAGGACAAACTTTCTTCATCCAAGATACAAAAACATATAGAAAATAATTCCCACGGGTTACCTATTCTAAATAAAACACACCGTGTAATTGAAGCCCTAATACCTACTGGTTACGAAAAATCGATTCTTAGCAAGCAAAATTCAAAGGAGACATCCAATCTTCTATACAAATGAAACGGGCCGCCAATAATTTTAAAAAAATATTTATATTTTGTCAATTTAATTTTAATTTATTGATCTTTTAGAAAATGAAATGATTTACTAGTTAAAAAGACTAAATGAAATATAAAATGGTCACATAATTTTAAAAATGGTAAAATCTGGAGAGGACAAAGTCAAAGGTCCAAACAAATGTACAAACTTTGAAATGCTCTTTAGGGCGTGCATTCTCGAATTAAGACGGCTTACCTTACGCGACCAATGGATTGAGACACTTCTAAATGGGTCAAATTTATGTACTCACAGGCCAACCTTTTCTGGTTCGTTCACTAGATCGACCGACCGGTTTTCAAGAGAATAAGTAAGGGCCCTAATACACTGGTAAACATCTTAGCCTGATTATGCAAAATGTGGTTACAGAATTATCAACAAGTTGTTTAGAGTTGTTGGTAATTCTGTAGCTCTGCCTACCCCACTCTGGGAATGAAGGTGTGAGTTTATGTATGTATGTAAAGGCGCACTGCATGTAATGTAGGTAGCCATTACACTCTCAACGAAGTGCTCGACTATACAATTATTACACTCTTAAAACTTCGCGAATATCTCAGTCGTAAGGCAGGGAGTCAACATGGATGACGTGGAGTTTGGAGTACTTGGCAGCTGCGGCCGTTGCGTTGTGCGCTCTTAAATATAATTATGGGCGTAACAAAGAGAAAAAAAAATGGTGTAAGTACCTACGCTGTCAATTCACCGGAATTTATAAAAACAACCGAAGTTAGCCGAGTGTGTAATAACTAATAAGTATCAAGTGGCTTGAATTTCGGGTCTTTTGACTCGGACCAAAAAACCGAAAAAACATAGAAGTCGCCCCAAGCGAGGCTAATAGCTAAGAAAAAAAGTAAGTATAGAGAAAATGGGAGGCCCTATTCGGAGTGAAATTGGCAGATTAGTGCGGCATTTCAAAAATGACGTTAAAGAGACAGCACTAAGTGTGCAGCGTCTTATAAGGTTGACCGTACTTTTTTTCATGATACCGTACGCGTACCTACCTACCTTATACTTTACCTCTTCCCTTCTACTTCTTGGCTCTCTCCCGGCGCCAGTCCATTTCCCCTTTCCCTACAAGAGTCTGACCGATGCGCGATGAGAGGTGTAACCAAAAAACCGGTCAAGTGCGAGTCGGACTCGCGCACCGAGGGTTCCGTACCACTGCACACTAGGTATTATTATTATTTGTTAAAGACATAACATTCAAATCGAAATATAATAACACCAACTGTGCGGCGGTAAGGAACCCTCGGTGCGCGAGTCCGACTCGCACTTGACCGGTTTTTAGTATTTCATTTTGCTGTTTTTCTTTAGGGTTTATAAGATAAGATAAGATAAGAAAAAGATAAGAAATGGTTTATTAAATAAAACAAAGTAAATAAACAACAATAACAAAAACATTTTAAAGAAGAATACTACAAACTAATAAACTTAAATCTAAAATTAACACCGAAATGGTTGCCACTCAGCATGGTGTCAGGCTTACTAGCAGAACAGAAAAGAGAGGAGAGCACTGCCAGTCCATCTCACTATAGGTACTATTTAGTAAAACTAAAGGTTAAACTTAATAGTAATTATCACCGGGTTAAGCTAACACATTCAATCAATAACAGTAGGTAATAATTTGTTTACGTTTCTAGACGATTTTTCCAGAAGTATTTAAACATCAATAAGTCATTTTAAGTTTAAAAAACTAATGACAATTAGTTTAATGCAACTTTTGCTTTTTTTACCTTCGTCTTATCTCAATCCACTGTGCATATGATCCAGTAATGTACCTTTACACCTTTTCTATTTCATTACGTCGGCAACTAAAGGCGGCACACCAAACGCGCGTCAGACGCGACAGCGGCGCGTGGCAGGCGCGAAGCAGCTCGAACGCGTGCCCGCCGCTGGCACGCGTTACTTTTTGGTGTGACGGGATCAATTTGTTTTGTTCGTACTACAATTTGCGCGGGCACGCGTTCAAAGCGCGACGCGCCTGACACGCGTTTGTTGTGCCTGAGCCTTTAAAGTCACAGTGGGGACAACTAATACGAACATTATATGTTTTTATATACCTACATAAATCAATACTTAGATACAAAGAAAACACAGGGACTCAGGAACAAATATTCATGCTCACCACACAAATACATATTGGTCCTGGCCGGTACCATTATAATTGTAGGCAGGGTTACTACCAACCAACTACATAGATGTCCATCAATTTTATAGTGGATAATTTACTGAATTGGTTGTATGTCTTTGTATGGTGTACAATAAATTGTTTTGTATTGTATTGTATACTTTTGCAAAAGTAGAGTAACTAATCTTTAAGGTATTATTGATATTGATGATAATATACCTAAATAACCCGTTGTCCTGACAGACATGACTGGGTGGCGACTGTACCTGGGTCAATCAACTTTTTTTGTCCCTCATTGCTATGGTAACGTCACTTTGACAACTCTTTAAAACTATGATTTTAAAGCAAATAAATCCACCAAACATCAGTTTTTGTGAACATTACAAGGCCTATATTTGTATTATAATAGTATAATAATAATGAGTACCTATTGAGTGACCGTTTTGTCTTTTTATATTAGGAAAAGTTAAAGTTACCTATGCGTTTTAGGTAAGACTATAATATTATTATACCTTAAAAGCCTGACCAAGAGAAAAGAATTACCAAACAACACTTTGTAGGTATTATATTATATTATAAAACTTGTCCATTCTTTTTCTATTGATCAGGGTGGATACTATTAACCTGTTGAGTGTAAAATATTTGCAATGCAAAATTAAATCTAAAAATGTATTATGAATATTATGATATTTATGATGTACCTAACTGCCTTTTCAAATGATGAAATACTGACATGAAAGAGTTTTAAAATTACTTAAATCCTAAACATCTTAAAGGCAATAATACATCACAAGACATACAACGGGTACAAGTGTGCGTGCCTCTCCGGCATACAACAGGTATACGGACAGATACAGCAATAGATATACGACGGGTACAAATGCCTCTCGGGCACACAAAAGGTTGAATTCAAGGAACCGGCCAGTAGGTACTAAAGAAGAAAGTAAACCAGTCATGACTTGTGAGTCATAACAAAGTATGCTGTTAAAAGTTTCATGTTTTTTTCTAATGCATTGCCAATCCCGAGGACTAAGAAGGAAAGCCTCTTTGCTAATGTGGAATTACAAGCATCGCGGCATTCCATGTAGTCCCCTTTAGGTTGTCTTATTTCCACACTGAAACTATGTGAAGACTGTTGCTGCCCAGTAGTGAGTGAAAGGATAAGATGGTGGTAGCAATCCAGACGGACCCTGCACTGCACAATTGACAGGTATTAAGGAACTACCAAGTCGTAACGAAACATAATAATCTTATTCCACTAAATGATAGTGAGATAATTTTCCTCACATTACCTCACATTTTCCGGCTGAGAATGCATCTAAATATAAAATATAACTTAGGTATACAACACAACTCTATAAACATTACTTTATGTAAGTGCTATGATCTTCATTATTTGGGACACTAGGTTTATCCACTGCAACACTTACACAAAACAAAATCTGAAATCAACATATACTTAATCTTTCTTATTTTTATAACGCCTTAGCAAAATATCAGCGATCACATATCACACCCTAAGATATTCGATGGGAAGTGAATCACACCACAAAATGTATTTAATACATGAATCTTTAAGTGACCTAACTTAAAGAAAAATGAAAAAACGAGAACCTAACCGAGTCCAAGTCCTACATCTTTGCCCTACATACATTTTAAACTCTGATTTTTATTCCCACGGAATAAAACGTCAAATTAGATTCAGACCACCAACACGAGTTGAAAAATCTATAGAAAAAAATCGAAATTCCATCGAACAAACCTCAAACTGTTTGAACCCTTCTGCTTTATCTGTGACATGACAGCTGTCACAATCAAAGAAATCAAAACAAAAGTGCGGTTCTGCATGTTGTGAAATATTAATTTAGAGATGCCGGATTCCAGTAACCTTTGGGGAGGGAAGATGTCCGATTGGATAATGTCCGGTTTTTTTATATTGATTTCTCTTTACTGATTATATTTCACTCGCTGGACATTGGCGAAATTACTGCGGAACCGCTGTAGACCGCTATTAATATAAAAGAAGAAGAATTTAGAGATGCTAGTAAATGCGTCACTACGACGGTTTGCAGACTGCGACTTGGCCATGCGTGTACTTACACTAATACACCTGGTAAAGATACGGGTTAATGATAGCTCTCTCTGCGAATGTGGTCTAGATGAGGGATCAGTGGATCATATATTTTTTACCTATTCAAGAAGAAGTTGTTTCCTAAATATATTCCTCGACCCACGAACTTTAAATCCCTGTTAGGCCTTGTGCATACGCCGTTTATAAATATTTCATGGGAATTCATTAACCAGAATAACATTTGATTACAAGTTTTTCATCCTACTAACTTACTAATCATGTGTTATATATTGTCTGTCTTTTATTTTAGGTTAAGTGATCAACAGTTGTGCAGCATAAAATTCTATCTTTCTATGTATATGCAGCTAGCACGAGATCTTCCTACAAAATAGAGTCAATCTTACTAGCGTCTGTAAACTGTACCAACTTGACACAGAACAACCATGAGCTCACTGGACATAGGTGAAATACAAATAAAAACTACCATAAACAAAGAAAATTGAATTGTGATATATTAAATGCTTTCAGCTAAAGAAACGAAGATGCATACAACCATGATAAATATGTTACAGTATAAGCTTTTAGACACTATAATATAATATATTTATATATACAGTGTCCCAAAGTGTGACTTTGTTCCAGATATAGCAATTAAATAATAAATGAAATACTTAAAAATTATTAGAGACCTATCTCACAGAAATTGACCTAGTCCCAGACTAAGCTCTAGGCTTTGTACTATAGGTACTAGATAATGATATAAATGCTTATATAGAGGAAATAAATATCTAAATACATAGAAAACACCCAAGACTCAGAAACAGATACTCATACTTATCACACAAATATTTGCCCATACCGGGAATAAAACCCGGGGCTGCTAGCTTTGTAGGCAGGGTCACTACCAACTAGGCTAATGTGTCGTGCAATTAGTTCAAAATTATCTAACAAAAGACTGTAGCAAGATAAGGTTGGAAAAAATGCCCTCTTAAAATTATAAGCTGGTTTTTTTTCTTTAATAATATAAGGCTAATATTTCTGTAAGTGTAAAAATTTGTTTTTATAATTTTGTTATAAATTAATAATTCTGTAAGGCCAAGATGTTTACCAGTCTATTTGGTCACTAATTACAATTGGTTGCAGGGTTACAACCTGTCATGGTTCAACCCATCCAAACTTTACCATTTATAATATTAGTAGGAGGTTTTACCCGTCAGTTGATGAGTTCCAACTATCAAAGTGAGCTGAAATTTAGTTCTCATTCATAATGCAAACTCAATGACAAACTAATAATATCATGTGCGAGAATTAATCTAATAAAGTCTGTACAGAAAGACCGAAAGATGGTCGTACTCGTAGGATAGCTTAAGGTACTAACGCTATAATAGACGTTTATTAGTAATGCCTCGAGTAACCTTACCTTAAGCTTTAAAAATAAATTAAAGAAGTGGCTTGTGGAGCAGTCGTTCTATAGCTATAATGAGTTTCTTATTAAGAAATAATGTCTTATCTATTTATAAGTAGTAAGAATGAGGTGTAGTGTACGTAATTACCTAATAATTATTTTAGCAGTAAGATGACATGCAATGAACATTATCAGCAAATTATGATTATGATTATGATTAAAGTAGACCCATCTTATTATGTACCTACATGTATTTTTTTGACCTCGAAAAGCGCGGTTTCTTTTTTACATGTGATTGCCTGTTAAAAGTTGTGCATCTTATATTTAAGAATCTCATGTACATTTCTTCTCATTGATGTTATAAAAGTATTGGTGGACCTTAATAAATAAATAATATATAATGTTCCCTGAAAAATATGTTAATATTTCTTAATTTCTTAACCACGAAGTCTTTTCTTTCAGTAACAGTAACTTCCAGTAAAGTCAATACACAAGATTTCGCCACTATCACACACACACACACAACACAACACTTTTATTACTGTATACGGAGTCGAGAAATCCAGTGGATTTCATTTCACATTTTTTTCTTTTACACCCACCACAGCCACACAGTTATAAGGATATGTCTAACACAGCTGATTTTTTAGATGGCGGCCATTTTACGTCTCAGAACTCAGGGTACGTTTCACTACGGTTACTTAATCAAAGCTGAGTGAAGGAGCGAAAACGACCAATACAATTGTATAACACACACACACGCAGATAATTCGAACAATCTGATTGGTTATTTCCACTCTTCACCTTAGCTTCGTTTGAAGGAAATCGCTCCCTAAGCAACTCAACTGTGAACTCACCCGTCTACTAGAAGCTTTTAATCTGACAGCTAGAAGTGATGTCTTTGTCGATGTCTCGAACGTGTTGAAAAAGTTAAGAATTCCGTGATAGAAGTTACAAATAGTTCCGTCTTCGACAGTGAGCGCTAGTGTCGCTATTACCGTGCTACGCAATTATTACTTGGAAATTATGACATAAATAAGTACTATAACAGGTAAAATCGTTATGTATTAGGTAATTTTATTCGTATAGTACCGTAAAATGCTACAAACGTAATTTTAAAACTGTTTAGTAAATATATAAATAAGCTCTCATTTAGGGCAATGTGTGACGTCCTCGGTGTCAAACGTCATCTTTACATAAGTGATGTAAAAGGTGAGGCGAGAAGTGATATAACAAGTGAGTAGGTATGTTACATCGACGTTGAGATCGACAGTGCGCTGTGTTTTAAGAGAATCACCCCCCTGGACCATTGTTTATTTAATTTAAAAGCTCATGTTACTTACAGTGTAACAACCTGTTTTTTAAATAAAGTGACTTTACACAATACGTTCATTATATCGTTTTAAACGGGAACTTTAAATAAAACAAAACATCAACAAAGGGTTGTAGTAGGGCTACCATGGTTTTGTTTTCTCACATTAAACTGTATTTCAACTCACTTATTTAACAAAAGCGAGTAAAAAAAAACCGGGCAAAAGCATGTCGGACCATGGTTAGTGTAGGGTTCCGAAGCCGTTAAGTACTACAAACACAAAAACAACAAGTAATAACTAATTTTCAATTTAAAGTCATTTGGTGACGTCTTAGATGATTTTAGTAGGTACGTGTATAAACACTTTAATCGCCTGTGTCTTATGAACTAATGATGTCTACTTAGTCGCAATAGTTTTATTCATTTAAGGTGTTTTTCAGATTTTCAATATTTGTAGTTTTGGCTGTAGGGGGCTGTAGGGACACTTGACTCTAACAAAAAATAGCGCTTTAAAGCTTAATATTTCATAAACGGATCCTTTGATCGAAAAAATGGATCCACAAACTAACACTATTTTTGAAAGACCTATTAGACGAAGGCTACACGTACAATAAATACTGTGATCTACTCATATTTATCACATATCGTGATATTTACGGATGTCAATATGAATCACAGAAATCTAGATTTCTGGATTCTGGATGGCAATTTGTGATAAATATTGATATCCGTCAATACACTAGACTACACGATCAGTAAATACTGTGACATTTCAATATAGTTTTTATCTTCATAGCCAGTACACGTCTGAACTCTACGAAATACGTTACAGTACTGACGTGATAAATATTGAACGTATAGCCTTGCCTGTGCATTGCGTTAATAAAATGTAATCTATCAGTTTTTATTGTATTGATGGACCAAAGTATTTATTGTACGTCTAGCCTTCGCCTTAGGATACCCCACACAATGGTGTAGCCGAGAAAAAAATACATGCCCACGTTACGTTTACGAGAGATACACAGGCTACACTAAAAAAAAATATTTTTAAGATTTTATTTACCACTTTTTTGAAGTGACTAATATTGTATATTCGTGCCAAATTACAGCTTTCTAGTACTAAGAGTCTCTGCGCTAGGCTGCGGACGGACGGACGGACATGGCGAAACTTTAAGGGTTCCTAGTTACTACGGAACCCTTAAAAAGTTCAAATAGTAAGAAGCATCTTTTAAAATAAATAGTGTCAAACAAATTGACCTAGTCCCAAAATAAACTGTAGGCTTGTTCTCTAGGTAAGACAACGATGAGATCGATTGTTTTTTTTTTACATTTGCACTTTAAGAAGCCACTTAATACTAAGTACTTACTACTTCTACGTGTTACTGTCGCAAAGTACATTTTAATCGTAGTAAATAGACATAAATGGTCGATCAAACTACACCATTTAATGTCTGTCAAGTATTCCAATTATTGCTGGTTAAAGAAATAATAACATACTATATATCTATACATATATAAAAATTGTAGATCAGGCGTTTAATAATAACTAGGTATACAGTCCTAATCCCTACATTATTAGTCCAAATGGTGTATTATTATTTTTTATGTTAAGGAGAATGCACACGAGCACTCAGGCCACCTGATGGTAAGTGGAATCTGAGACCCATACACATTTGAATTCTCAAGACTATAATCCTAAGACCTCAAATACGTTGCCAACCCTGAGGACTAAGGTGGAATGCCTCTGTGCTCGTAATTTCATCGGTTGTCTTATCCCCACGCCGGAATACAACAATGCGAACACTATATCATTATGGGTTTGCAACCTGTCACTAATACCCTCGTAAACATCTTAGCTTGATTGTGCAAAATTTGGTTACAGAATTATCAACATTTTTTTTTAAAGTTGTCGGAAATTCTGTAGCTCTGCCTACCCCACTCTGGGATTAAAGGCGTGATATTGTGTATGTATGGTCATTATTATCGTAGACTTTCCGTTTGAATCACTTATTTTTCTTCTGATTTTTAACGATATCGTGTTTCCGTATTGTCAACGTTTTGATAGCTCTTATGTTATTTACATTAATGTCGACTATGACGTAAACGATTCTATAACACGTCAAACGCGATATCGTTATAACGCAGTAGAATAGAGGCCCTATAGTTGTTTTAATCACCGTAATATCTTTTTAGGACAAAATAATAATTCGTACTCAAGATACATTAGGACGAAAAGTAATTAAGAAAATTCGCCTGTTTTTTTTTTCTTATACAATTTGTACGTCTTTTATTTTCTTTTAGACCAGACAAGAAACGTTATGTTTAATAGTTGTGTTTAATTAACAGTGTTAGTTGTAGACCTTAAAAAGCACTAAATGCTTCGTTTTTATTTTTACATCTCTTATTAAATAATATGACAAGACACTGGGGCAAAATACTAAATTACCTTTGTATTTATTACATTCATCCCATCTGTATGTGTGTCTGTCTATTGTAGGTTCACAACAAACACGTAACTGCAACTCCCATTTAGAAATTTATAACTATAAAAAAACTGCTCAAACACGTTATACAATATGCTGCTGTCAGGTGTCATTGGCAGTAATGGACTCAAACACCGGATTGACGACGACAAAAATGTACCACTGCTAGTGATTCATTAAATATTGAAAAAGTTTATCGACATCGATAAAATGCAATTTTAAATGACAATTATCATAACTAATGAAAAATATTAAAAATAAATAAAAAATAAATAATATTAAATATTATTATATTAAATATTTCAAAATTGAAATAATTTAATTGTTTCTTGTAGTTATTTAGTTTGAGTTCTAAACGAATTAGTTTACACCCCCTGCCATGAATTTGTGTCCTCAGTTATTTCTCTTACAAGGTTGTCTGGAAGAGATCGCTATTTAGCGGTAAGACCGCCTGTTGTATACCTATGATTTAAATGTACTGTTCCATGTTCTGTTTTTATTTTTTATTTTTGGTGTTCAATAAAGAGTATTTGTATTGTATTGTATTGTATTGTATTGTAATGGCGATATTTCAATACGTTTTAATTATGTGCAAATCTCTTTTATTTATACTTATTGCGACTATAAACAAGCGGTATCTGACATTGACTCTGGACTCGTGTCACTTTTGACAACCATTAAAATTAAACTGAATGTAACAATTCGTTCAGTACAACAATATTCTTTAGCATTCTGACGAATTGAGAACTATTTAGTTTTTAAGTTTGTGAAAAATCCCTCACAAGAAAAACATATCGTTTATCTTTATGGAAAGCTGATTATTCAGATATAAAAGTAAAGGTACGACTTACTTTTGCAAGAAATGTAAAATCCATATTAATATGTCACGAAAAATGTGGTCGATAAACTTTGTCGATATTTAATGAACCACTAGCACTGGTACATTTTTGCCCCCATCAATTCGGTGTTTAGACCAGAGATTGTAAAACCGGTTTTATTTAATACCTGTATTTACATTGTCAAATTATTACCGTTAAAAAATAATACCTGTATTCGAATTAGAGGTATTGTTGTCATTCCGCTTTTGTTTTTATCGCTATGTATTCACTATTAACAGTATTAAATACCTGTATTCAATACCGCTATTCATTGTACCTGATAAGTGAGATGTCAATTAGACTTTAATGAACTGTAATTTCAGACTTGCCTAAGGCGAGTCTAAGTTTTTTGTAAGAGCACCGAAAACATTTACATATACATAAACGAGAATATTGACACTGACAGGTATTACTGGTTATGGTTTTTAGGGGTAAAGTATCAAAAAGGGGTATTGTTGTCAATTGTCTAAACCGATAATAAACTTGAATACCGGTATTCATTATACCGCTAATCAGAGCTTTAGCGGTATAAATAGTGAAAGGCAATTATAACCGGTAATACCTCATTTAAAACCGGTAGTCAGAATACCGGTAACGATCCTTGGTTTAGACTAATGGTTGCTAATCTAAAGCGACTGGATGCCAAAAAACAAAAATGGAATAGAGTAGAATATTTCTTACATGTTTAAAAGGCATTTTTGCGCTTTACCTTCTTAATTTCCTAGTAGGTGCATAAGACACAAACGGCAATGTTTAAAGCCGGTAGACAACATGTCCACAGTAATCCCCCACTAATTGTACGTCTAAATCGGTACGTAAACACCGACACGAAATAAATAAAGTTTAAAAGGCATTTCTTTACCGATACAGCAACGACTGATTTGTGATCGGTTGGCATTAAATTGTGACAAAGAATATGTTGTACGTAGATGCGACACTCTCTAACTGAAAAAAATTTTTTTTTTTTTAAGTTCTCTAACTTTTAGCCGACCAATTTTTGACAAATGCATCGTTTCGCAACCTATTCATTTGCCAAACCGCAATTTTTTCTATAACTAAAAATATTTCAGGATATTTATAAAACTAACATAACCTAACCTGTTGGGTTCTACACGATGGTCCTAAAATAAATCCATAATTATTTACAGTTAGGTACGGAAAAAAAGCGGGTTGTCAAATGATAATTTTTGAAATGAATCATTTGTGAAACTTTGATTATGAAATGATAGGATCCCTTTTTTTAAACATTAAGAAAGTCATTTACGCCAAATCTTAGCTAAATATCAGTTGAAATTGTTTGTAATTTTTTCATAATTAATTTCCATTTCAAAAGCTAAGAACTTAAAAAAATCCCTTCGATAAACAATAATGCCATAACATAGTACAGTCGTCAACAAAAAAATAATTATTTAAAAAACTGCTAATACCTATTTAGCGACAAGACCGCTGGTTGTATTCCTATAATTCAAATGACATGTATTTTGTTTTTTCCGAGTTTTGGTTTTGGTGTTCAATATGTAATACACTAGTAAACTTCTTGGCCTGATTGTGCAAAATGTGGTTACAGAATTATCAACAAGTCTTTTTAGAGTTCTTGGTATTTCTGTAGCTCTGCCTACCCCACTCTGGGAATGAAGGCGTGATGTTATGTATGTGTATTCAATATGTATTGTATAGTGCTAGAAAAGCATCTGACACGGTCTTATGCAATCCAGAGATCCTTGGGGAAGGCCTACATCTTGCAGTGGATGTCCTTCGGCTTATGATAAAGACTGTACTATCTGCGTAATTTGATTGCTCTTTGCCACCGGCGCGTAGGTATTTCGAGCAAGAATGCAGCTTCAAAGTGTAGGTATTATTGGCGACGAGGGGAGCGTCTGAGTTATGCCCCCACATCGCGCCCTGATGCGGTAGTTAAAGAAATAGTATTATTCATACAAAGTGCATAATAAAGATTGAGCATACTTTGTTTATTCTTTTTTAGGGTCCCATAGTCAAACTAGGAACCCTTATAGTTTCGCCATGTCCGTCCGTCCGTCTGTCCGCAGCCTATACTCTCAGTACTACAAAGCTGTAATTTGGCATGAATATGCATATAAGTCACGCCAACAAAGTGGTATAATGAAATGTAAAAAGAAAATATATTTGTCTTCCTTAGTGGTGTCGTTGGATAGGTCTTTCAAAAATATTTTGGATTTGTCAAAGTTTTTCGATTAAGTAATACGTTTATGAAATATTAAGCTTTAAAGCACTAGTTTTTGTTAGATTCAAGTGTCCCCCTCCCCCACCGTACAGCCAAAACTACAAATACTAAAAATCTAAAAATCTTAAACGAAAGAACATACAACGAATTTTAAAGGAAAACTATGACAACTAAGTAGACATAATTGGTTCTTGGGATACAGGCGATTAAAGTGTTTATACCTACTAAAATCATCTAAGACGGCACCAATCGACTTTAAATAGAAAATTAGTTATTACTTGTTGATTTTTATGTTTGTAGTACTTAACGGCTTCGGAACCCTACACTGAGCATGGTCCGACATGTTCTTGCCCATTTTTTTTCCTGATTACGATTCTGATTTAGATTCTTAAGTGGTTCAGTCTAGTTCTCTAGTGTATGCAGTTTTGTACCTTATCCCATTAAGATAAGGTGCATGAGTAAAACCTCATGGAGACCGCTGGGATTCAGACCCTTGCGTTATAACCACGACTCTCGACTCTCTACAGGAAAGATAAAATTAGTAAAGTAACTTTCCATTCACACGAACACAAATTTCTCAATTATCGCACTAGAACCACTCGAAACGCTAATCCGCGCCAACTGTCCGCACCGATGACTCATATCCACTTGAAACTACTTTACGGCCTCGGGCAGAAAACTAGTATTTAATAACATAGATATATCATGTCTCAGGCATTCACGAATCGTACTCGAGGCGAACTTTCAATTAGGAAGTTGGACCCCTGTACCTGGAGGGAAGCCAAGCGCTGTGGGGGGGGTTAGAGACAATTACAGCAGACCTGGGGCGCTTTTTGACGACACGATGGTCTATGGTTGGGAGTGATTCTGCCTACGAAGCCAGCGGTCCCGGGTTCAAATCCCGGTAAGGGCAGATATTTGTGTGATGAGCGCGAATATTTGTTCCGAGTCTTGAATGTTTTCTATGTATTTCTCTATATAAGTATGTTTATCGTTATCTAGTACTCATAGTTCAAGCCTAGAGCTTAGTTTGGGACTAGGTCAATTTGTGTGACATTGTCCCCTGATATATATTTATTTATTCGTGATTGCCATACAATATGGATTCCACACAACCGCAGTTTACTACATTCGTGATTTAATAAATTTATGCTATCTCTGTATACGAGTCTATAATTCGTTAGAATATAAAATAAAACAAATTTGTTTAATATATTTTTTATAAATAACATAAGCACGTAGGTAACATTTGGGTACATTAATTAATTTTATGTTATGTTATGTTAGGTTAGGGACGAGTTTTAGACAACTCAACATATACGAGAATATATGTAATAACTTTTAATATGTTCTGAGCAGATAAAAGTGTACTACACTTTTGTTATTTCCTCCAAAATATGATCAAAAAACATAAAACTCAAATAACTTTTGTTCTAAAATATATTATAGTCCGAAGAATCACTTTTGTCGAAACAATCACCAATGCCTTGGTCTGAAGAATCGCTCTTGTCGAGACGGTGACTTATGTCTTGGTCTGAACTGGCGTTTATGTCCGAATCAGAATTGTCTGTTTCTGGTTCGGGACTGTCATAATCTTCAAAACTGAAATTATCGATGTCACTATGGTTTTCAAGGCTTCCTCTATAGTTACGTCTCGGTTTAATGTATAGGTTAGGTAGTTATACCGGGTGTACAATCCAAATGGGTCAGTATGGAGAAGTCGGAAACTATGAGAGATAGCGAGATCTGTTCTTAGGAACCATGACGTCGATTTTAGATTTAATAATAATTACATTCAAACTTTTTTATTAACTCTCATACATAACCGGGAATCGAACCTGGTCAAAATCAATGTGTATAAATTCTGCAAGTCGCAAGAAGTACCACAAAATTGAAATATTAAAAATATTTATTTTTATTTTTATTATTATTAAATCTAAAATCGACGTCATGGTTCCTAAGAACAGATCTCGCTATCTCTCATAGTTTCCGACTTCACCATACTGACCTATTTGGATTGTACACCCGGTATAATGTATAATTTAATGTATAGTTGTATATCTTTGTATCTATTCTTGTAAATTCTTTATTTATTATTGGTATTTTTGGTAAGTTTTTGTTTTATTGGTGCTCTAAATTAATTTGTACACCTGCTTTCTCGATGGACAACCTTTCAATTTTCTCAATCTCTGAAGGGTTAGCTGGAAGAGATCTCTTAAAGGGATACGTTCGCCTTTGTACATCTTTTAATTAATATTCATTGTGTTGTTTTGGTTATTCTTTTGTACGATAAAGTGTTTACAAACATACATCTCTTAGCTGTTCGAATGTGCAGATTTCACCAAGATGTTTCTCCATCGCGTAATGTACTTAAGTTATGTAAAAACTCATTGGTACATGGTGACCGCGGGAGTTTAAACTCTGAACCGTACGATCACGAGTCGTGCCTCTAAGCCACTAGGCCACCGAAGCTCTTATTCTAATGGGTATACTCATATTGCCTTGGTCATGTTATCGTATTGTTTTTAACTTGGACGACATTTCTGTCAAGTAAATACGAGCTATCGTTGCGTTGAAAATATTATACCATGTCATAGCAGTATGGTTTTATCGAGTGTAATAGAGGCCTTTTGTTTTTTAAAAAGAGAATACTTTTTTTTATGGCATGGAGAAGGCAAACGACTCATTTTAAAGTTCCGTACCCAAAGAGTGCCAACGGGACCCTATTAATAAGGTTCAGCGGTTCGTCCGTTAATCAGTCCGTAATACTTTACAGTGTGTTAATCCAAATGGCAGTATCTCAAATAAAACCCAGTAGCAATCACAACCTTATTATTAGCAAAAGATGATTGAATTTACTTTGGCAATTTCAATTGTCAGATTCATCTGACAATCAGTTTTCTGGCCTAGGAGGGTAGTATAACTATCATACTATTACCATTTTTTTCGGTGTTTTTACTCGATCTTAAAATAAGGTATTTAGTGCCTTGCGTGTAGTGTTACGACTCGCACTTGGCCGTTTTTTAAGGTTAAGCTTTTCCACAACATTAGTTTCTATACAACGTGTAACAAAATAATCCGTAAAAAAGAAATTACAAAAGTAGTGTCAACCTTTATTAAATAACGTCAGTTCAGTATCTTAGGTATACAGTATACTAGGGTTGACACTACTTTCCTGTTTACGGATTATTTTGTAACACGTTGTATATCCTTCATCGATGACAGCGTAAAATAGACCTGATTGTCTATGGAATAAGGTTGACGTTAGCTCTGGTGTTTAGCTATCATTGGCGTATGAGTGGCGATTTTTTTTTTATGTTAAGGAGAAGGCACACGAGCACTCAGGCCACCTGATGGTAAGTGGAATCTAAGACCCATAGTCATTTGAATTCTCAAGACTATAATCCTAAGACCTCAAATGCGTTGCCAACCCTGAGGACTAAGATGGAATGCCTCTATGCTAGTAATTTCACCGGTTGTTATCCCCACACCGGAACACAACACCGCGAACACTGTTGCTTGGCGGGTGGTTAATGGATAAGATGGTGGTAGCGATCCGGACGGACCCTGCACAGGCTCCTACCACCACTATAACTATTTTCGCTCATGGCACGTCGGAACGAATATAATAACGATGTTTCTCCTAGGACCAACCACAATGACCATCTCGACCTGACCTGCCGCGTCTATCTCCACTGTACCCACTGGTCCCGAAGCCGTATGAAATTCGAGAACTACCCGCATAAATTCTATTATTCAATCGGAAACGCGTCGACAGCCAAATGTCACAGGTTTGCTGGTGAGCGCTTTTCAGATCTAAGACCAAGGCTTGAGTTGAAAGGGATGAATAAAAGCATTGTTACTGTCAATGGATTACAAAATCTATAATAAGACTAGCTGACTCAGCAAGCGTTCCTATGTTTATACAAAAATACTAATATCACGATTAAAAAACCGGGCAAGAGCATGTCGGACCATGCTCAGTGTAGGGTTCCGAAGTCGTTAAGTACTACAAACACAAAAAACAAAAAGTAAACAAATATTTTTATAAGTATTTATAGTCATTTGGTGCCGTCTTAGATGATTTTAGTAGATAAGAACACTAATCGCTTGTAATAACGAATTAATAAGAAAAAAATATCACGACTAAGTAGACATCATTGGTTCTCGAGATACCAATGATTTCTACTTAGTCGTAATATTTTTTCCTTATAATTTTGTTATATGCGCTTTCATTTGAGATTTCTTTAAGATTTTTAGTATTTGTAGTTTTGACTGTAGGGGGGGGGGGGGGGGACACTTGTGTTTTGTGTTGACAAAAATTTGCGCTTTAAAGCTTAATATTTCATAAACGGATCCCTTAGGCGAAAAAAATCCTAAAACATATTTTTTTACATGTTATTTTACCACTTTAAAGGCGTGGTTAATTTTCATGCCAAATTACTCGTACAGCTTTCTAGTACTAAGAGTCTTTGAGCTAGGCTGCGGACGGGACGTACGGTCGGACGGACTGACATGGCGAAACTACAAGTGTTCCTAGTTTGACTACGGAACCCTAAAAATGGGGGTAGAAGGGTGAAAAATAGTTTATGTTCTATTCTCAGACCTACTGCATATACACAAAAATTTCATAAGAATCGGTCAAGCCGTTTCGGAGTGTTGTCACAAGAATTTTGTATAGTAGAACGAGATTATAATTGCGAAAGTATGTGTGTCGTTTGTCTGTTACCTATACACGCTTAAACTGCTGAATTGATTTAGATGAAATTCGGTATGGAGATAGTTTGTCCCGAGGAAGGACATAGGATAGTTTTTATCCCGGAAAATTGTACAGTTCCTGAGGGAGCAGCGATAAACGACTTCTACGCGGATATATTTGTATATCTGTCAGTTACTATTCTGCCCTGCTAAGACAAATGGTAGTATTTTAAACAAAACTCCAGTAGAAAATGCAACCTTATTACTAACGTGATAAGATCGAAACTGCTTTAGCTATTTAATAAAAGATACTGCCAAGATGTATTAAGAGAACGATCGTCGTCGATAAGTTATACGATTGACGTCTATAGGCCATAGCCTCATGAGACTCGGTGGTTACGTGATCAAGGCAATTTAGTTTTAACTTTATGTTAACAGGCATAAAGTTCATTTTATTTTAATTTGTTTGGCATTAAGAAGTAAAATGGCATTTAGAAGCAAAGGTAAAGAAACTTTATTTGCTTGTTGGAGGGTTCAAAATCCCACTTCCGAAAATCATACTGTTTGTAGTGGGCCTTACGAACATAGAGACCCTAGACAAGATGCGTAAGTTGAACGATAACGGAAGGAGCGTGAAGGATTAACAAACTAACACACACACAAACTTTCACAATTATAATATTAGTACAGTCAAGGTCATAAATATTAATACACTTTAGTACCTTGTCAATTTAATCTGTGTGACAATTTCATATGGCAGTTTAAACATGACGTTCAATAGACAAGGTGCCAAAGTGTATACATATTTATGATCTTGACTGTACAATAATAGTGTACTGCCAATTCGCACAACGTTTCCCAAACTGATTAATTTCCCTAAAATACCATTTAGGCAACTGCTTTTTTTCGAAACTTTAATGATGGATTTTATTAGGACCATCGTGTAGAACCCTATAGGTTAGGTTAGTTTTATAAAAATCCTGAAACATTTACAGTTTAGGAATAAAAGCGCTCTCTTTAGATTTTATTTCATTTTATTTGTTATCTTTAGCTGCACTAAAAATATTATCATATTTATCATCCTACACATTTTTTGTCCACCCAAAGACAAATACCGAACTTATCTAGAGGACCTTATCTTGTTTTTGGAGGATGAACGTTTTTTTTTCAATCTAAATTAATTTGGCACGCGATGTATCGGTATCAAGGCGTTTTTCAAAAAAAGTGTACATCGTTAAGGACAAAAATTAAGAAAATTCATCTTTTCCATTTCGTCACGAAAATTAGCCACACATTTGGATACGTTAGTTTTCGTAACGAAATGGCAAAATTTTAAGTTTTTTAATTTTGTCCTTAACGTTATACACTTTTTTTAAAAGCTATATCACAGCTAACAACAGACACTAACGTTTGTTTGTTTTCAAATTTCACTATTAGTAACACCCTGACACCTTGTCAATTACCTACATTATTTGGCTGTTTTGGAGGATGTATGTATGTATATATTATATAGATGTATAATTATATGTATTTAGTATGTATTTATTCAATTATTTATTTTATGTATTTATATTTAGTATATTTATAAATAGTTCTAATTTCAAAATTGAAATAATTTAATTGTTTCGTGTAGTTATTTAGTTTGAGTTCTAAACGAATTAGTTTACACCCCCTGCCATGAATATGTGTCCTCAGTTATTTCTCTTACAAGGTTGTCTGGAAGAGATCGCTATTTAGCGGTAAGACCGCCTGTTGTATACCTATGATTTAAATGTACTGTTCCATGTTCTGTTTTTATTTTTTATTTTTGGTGTTCAATAAAGAGTATTTGTATTGTATTGTATTGTATCTAATAGAGAACATGCACGAAACTCAGAATTGAGTTAATTGATACGATTTAGGAGAAAATGTATAAAAAAGCATATAAAACGCAATACACTAAGTTTTGACCCGTTTATTACGGTTTTATATAGAAAACTTGTTAAAATTTTAAAACTTCTTTTAATGTTTAGATTGTTTTTTTTCGGCATCTTCATTTTGTTTATGTAATATTTTAATTCAACGATATTGGCTGAAACATAGTCATTTTCGAAATAAATGCAATTTTCTTTATAAGGTCCTTATATTTTAAACATGGAACAACAGCTGTGGCGTCATTCCTGTTGTCAACTTTGTATAGTGTTTTTGCACAGGGTCTGAACTATGACTTTTTAAAGCTATGTTGTGAAAAAATTACACGACTATCATTTCGCGTATACAGATATTCCTCTCTTTCATAGCACTTCCCAAGAGCGTAAGAAAAAATATATGCATGTTCACCATTTCAAAAGTGCTGCATCGATAAGCCACTCCCAACTTAACATTTTCCGAACACGGTACTTAACTCGTTTTTGCAGCGCAATACCTACATAAATATCACGTTCAAACTACATGCGGTTATTGCTAGATAAATAGGAAAATGCTAGGTAGCAAAAACCATGGGAAACATAGATAGCTTAGGTGTAATTGCCACAAACTGTGGAGCTTTTAGCAGCCACGATACGGCTACGATCCGATTAGCAAAGTCATTGTATAGTCAACCTCAATAGCAAAATCCATGATATTTTACATGCTAGATACCAACCATCTGTTATTTTAATTTCATAAGTTCTTTTAGCATAATTTGTTGTTACTAGTTAAGTTTATTTTATAGATTAATATTTGTGGATAACTTTTATTGGCCTTACAAAATTGTCTAAACAACTGTATTTCTCACCTTTTATTAGCTGTTGTTATCCTGAATACAATAAATAAATAAATCCTTACTTTCATGGATAGGTACCTACTAATAAATAAATATCAGGGGACAATCTCACATAAATTGACCTAGTCCCAAACTAAGCTCTAGGCTTGTACTATGAGTACTAGACAACGATAAACATAGTTATATAGAGAACATCCAAGACTCAGGAACAAATATTCGCGCTCATCACACAAATATCTGCCCTTACCGGGATTTGAACCCAAGACCGCTGGCTTCGGAGGCAGGATCACTCCCAACAAGGCCACCGTGTCGTCACTAATATTATAAATGCGAGAATAACTCAATTTTTTCTTTTTTTGTTACTAACAAACAAACCACCATCTTTTTTGTTTGATAGGGTATACTCCCGAAATTTTCCCACTGTCACCAAGTCAGTATCTGATGAGAGGATCCGTGAGGAATTGAGAAAACTCAAATTTTATAAGGATATAGCGATTTTGGTATTTCCAGTTACAAGTCAAGCATTGCATTAAGTTGATCAACGGTAATTATTTCACGGGTGGCGACAAGATATCTGGATTAAGATAGTGGAGCGACTATGACGAAGCGCATTGTTGAAATATAATGCACTTTGAATTGCCTATGGTACTGTTAGGCGATGGGCTTGCAACCTGTCACTAATACACTGGTAAACTTCTTGGCCTGATGGTGCAAAATGTGGTTACAGAATTATCAACAAGTTGTTGTTATTTTTGTAGCTCTGCCTACCCCATTCTGAGAATGAAGGCGTAATGCTATGTATGTATGTATGAATTGCCTGTGGCGTTGCTTGCAGAGCTTAAAGTAATTTATTTTCAAATTATAATTCGTTCAGTCAAACTGAAGTCGGCGTCTCACAATATTTTTAACTAAAAGCCGTCTTCAGTTTGACTGACCTTATGAAAAGAAGTTATTTTTTGTGTTTTTTTTATAACATTTTTATTTGGGGAAAAAAAGTTCCCTAGGGAATAACGAGAAATAATTTATATTCTCGTACAACGGAGTCGCAGAACAGCTACCAGAAACTATTATTCGAAGGACTAGGCACAAAGTGCTGCTACCCGTAGAGACGAGTATGACACGTGACAGGTGAAAGCTCTGTATACATTGCAAAGTTAACACGCTGATACGCCACTCGGTTTCATATAGCCTGCGCCATGAATACTGAAATGTCAACAGTCACCTGTCATCCTTACTCGTATTATAAATGTGAAAGCGTGGATGTTTCTTACGCTTTCACGCAAAAACTACTTGACGAATCATCATGAAACTTTGTACACAATATTCTGGGAGGTACTAGAAGTAGCATAGGATACTTTTTATAAAAAAAAAAATTGTCAAGAAAAAAAAATGTTGCGGGCGAAGCCGCTGGCGGGTCGCTAGTTGTCGATATGGTGAAATAGGGGACTAGCTACCTCTTTCTCTCTATTTTTTTCTCCACGCCATTAAACTAAATTTAGTTTTAAGGTGTAAAGGCCTTCCATTTACACAAAATTATAGGTTGTAAGCAATATTGATTGCGATTAAGTGACAGTTCTCGGAGAGGCCGTCACACGAACAGGATACTTCTTTTGATGTAATAGATGACGTTACTATGATTATAGAGTTTATTCGATTTTGTGTAAAGTCATTAAGGTTAGTTACCTAGTGTAATTTAGTAAAGAGGTGTGTAAGGTTATAAGTTTTCTTGGTAGTGTTTGGGTCCGTATCGAATGGCGTAATAATTGTTTGGTCGAAAACGGTTTTTACAATTGAAACTATATTGTTATTACATATTGTTATAAAATTATAAAAAAACTAACCTTACCTAAACCAACTAATAAGTTACCTAAGTATGTTTATTTATTTATGTATATCAGCCTAATACAGTAGGATTAAAAATGCGTTCCAAAGGGATACCTACCCTCGTATACTTTTTGTACTTAATGTCACTGGCCAAACAGAAAGTAAGAATTAACATATGTCAATGTATCTCCATCCCTAGGGAGAAAAACAATTTTTAAAAGCAACCATCTCACACTTGGCCATTTATTGACTCATTACTGAATCATTGAAGAATCGTATACAGCCAGAACGAAATGAAAATTGAAAATTGACCCGTTTATTAAGATTTTATATGGAATTAAAACTTGTTAACATTAAATAAATATCAGGGGACAATCTCACACAAATTGACCTAGTCACAAACTGAGCTCTAGGCTTGTACTATGGGTACTAGACAACGATAAACATACTTATATAGAGGAATACATACTTAAATACATAGACAACATCCAAGACTCAGAAACTAATAGTCGCGATCATCACACAAATATCTGCTCTTACCGGGATTTGAACCCAGGACCGCTGACTTCGGAGGCAGGGTCACTCTTAACTAGACCAACGTGTCGTCTAAATTTAAAACTTCTTTTTATTTACGTAATATGTAATTTTAGTAAGTATTGGCTTAAACGTAGTAAATTACGAAATAAACGCAAGTTTCTTTATAAGGTCCTTATATTTTTTAACATAGAACAACAGCTGTGACGTCATACCTGTCGTCGATTTTTTATCGTGTGTTTTTGCAGGGGTCTGAACTATGACTTTTTACAACTTCATATCTTAAAAAAAATACACGAGAATTATTTCGCGTATACTATTCCTCTCTTTTAAAGAACAGAAAATGACAAATGACAAATGACAAATGACAGATAAAAATGAAACTTGTTTATTAAAACAGTTTAGTATTTTTATGAACAAGTTCAGTTTAATTTGTTTCAATTTTTAAACTTTAATTCCTGGCTGGTAGATTCAAATTTCGCTACCACCATTATCATCCATTAACCCGTCGCCAAGCAGCAGTGTTCACATTGTAATGTTCCCTTGTGAAGATAAGACAACCGGTGAAGTTACTAGCTTAGAGGCATTCCATTTTAACCGCACAGGGTTGGCAAAGCATTTGAAGTCTAAGGATTGCAGTCATGAGCATTCAAATGTCTATGAGTCTACCTAACTACTCTAGTTGTAGGTATGAACACAGCATACAGTCGCGTAAAATATCGTCCATTATTCGAGGTATTTTCATGTCTAAATATCTTACAACTCGGCCCGGTTTTAATCGCATAGGAATCGATGATGAGTCGATAATTCAATCACTCCCGACTATCCGCTATATTAGACTTGCGGGGATATTCTCTTTTCATTAATGACATTGAATTTGATATTCCTTGATCTTTAGCTTTTTAACCGACTTAAAAAATAAAGAGGTTTCCAATTTATCTTTAATTATATGACTGTCGAGTTATTTTTAATGCGAAAATATTAAACGTTATATCGATAAATACATACTTAGAAAACATCCAAGACTCAGAAACGAATTAGTACTTACTTACGCTCTAATCTAAATGTTTAACAGAAATGTTTGGCCATACCGGGAAAGGAACCCAGGCGTAATTATACCTTTATTTTTTTAAACGTTTCAACTCCTAAATGTTAAAAAGTTTAAAAAAGCGCATTTGCAATTCTACTTTTCTATTTTCTCGAAATATTTTTAAATTGGTACACTAGACAATCTAAATACGGGTGCCTATCATTGTATTGAAACACCTTTCTATCATGTATCATTTCATCGAATTTAAGTTCATCGAACGCTATTTTCTGCTAAATCTTAGACATCTGACCCAACCTAACCTATGTAAGTAATGTTTAAGATATTCTGAATACATTATGCTTTCAGCAAAAGATAGCATTCCAAGAAATGCTACTTTCGATGAAGTGTTCACCGCAATTTAGGCGGTTTCTCGACACAACAATTCTGCCCTCCTAAGCAAAAATGCAGTATCTTAAATTCATTTACCAATGTAAATTCAATCCTATCCTGTTAGTAATAAGGTTGCATTTCCTACAGAAGTTTGGTCTGAGATACTGTGATTTGTGTTAGCAGGGCAGAATTAAGCACCAAGTGTTCTATCTGCCAATAACTGCTGTATCTCGTATACGTTAACGTCACATATTATGATCAGGTAATACTCGTAGTTAGCAAGTGCCTAGTCGCGCATCCATAGCAAAAATTACGCAGGTTTATTTAACTTCGGCGCCTAAAATTCATGATTGGATTTGTATTTTGTTGGTGTCTCATTGTTTCATTTCATTGAACGTGTTGTTTCACAGAATTTCACTTCATTGACCGCAATTTTCTACTTACACCAAGAAGTTTCCAGGCATCTTTTAACGATACGCTGGCCTAGTTGGTAGTGACCCTGTCTTCGCAGCATGCGTTGCTGGGTTCAAATCCCTGTTAGGGCAGATATCTGTGTGATGAGCAACAGTATTTATTCACGAGTGTTGGATGTTTTCTATATATTTAAGTGTATATCTTCTTCTTCTATTATATAAAATTCTTGTGTCACAATGTTCGTTCCCATACTCCTCTGAAACGGCTTGACCAATTCTTATGAAATTTTGTGTGTATCGGGTAGGTCTGAGAATCGGCCAACATCTATTTTTCATACCACTAAGTAACATGAAAAAATTGCTGGAGGCGAAGCCCTGTGATATTTATTTATCTTAAACGTGCATTAGGTTGGTTAGGTTGGGTTAGAGTTATGTCTTTCAAGAATTTAGACTCCTGCGCCTAGAAAAGCCTAAAGAAATGCAAATTCCGTGAAGAAGGGTTAACGGTACTTTGTCTTGTAGGAGAAGTCAGTTTTTTTACACTATTTGGAGGTAGGTAGCCTTTTTTGAAAGAATACTATTCCCCCGTGTGGTTGCCGGGTTATAATACTGCCACTCCATGACATGTCTTCCCGTGGATGTTGTAAGAGGCGACTAAGGGAATGAGGGCTTGTAGTACTGTGAGGCGATGGGCTTGCAACCTGTCACTAATACTCTGGTAAACATTTTAGCTTGATCGTGCAAAAAGTGGTTTCAGAATTATCAACAAGTTTTTTAGAGGTTTTGGTATTTCTGTAGCTCTGCCTACCCTACTCTGGGAATGAAGGCATGATGTTATGTATGTATGTCTGCATGTTATCTTTGGTTCACTAAAAAAACAAATTTACTATTAAGCGGAGATGTCGTAGTTATTATATTGTTTTTTTTTTTACAAATCTTTTCGAAATTTCATCACAGTTCAATGACGAAAACAAGTTAAATTTGACTTGGTTGATTTAAATTATATACAGTAAAAACCCAACAAATGAACAGACGTAGTTAACTATAGCAATTATGAAACAATTGCATATCGAAATATAATATTGTATAAATACTCTGGAAACAAAAAAAAAACCTTTTAAATCCACGTTTTGGGCAGTCGTGTTACATCAGCCTCATTCATTTTTTAAAAGAAGGATCAATGTGCAGTAGATGAAATAATAAATCATCTTTTCAACGTATTTAACCGGGATTGCGTCCCCAAATTCATTAATGTCGCAAATTTACATAGCATTCATTTTCATCGATTCGGTAAAATATTCGGTATGATATGATTCGTTGAAACGTGTTCATGTCGATTTCGATTTACAAGTTAAATACGATTATAATCGGTAAAAAATGTATGACCACGCGTCGTGCATCAGTAATTAACTTCTCTCATAATTATGAATTATCACTGACGGCAATTAAAGTTGGGTCTTTAAAAACTGAATGAATCTGTTTTTAACAGACTTCAAAAATAATGAAGGAGGCTTTTCAATTCTTTTTTTTAATGTTTGTTGCCTCGGAACTCAGCTGATTAGATTTTTTTTTCATTTAGATTATTAAATTTACAGATTGTTCATTGTTGGTCGAAATCCAAATCCGATGATGGAATCTTTAAGGAATTTGTATTCATAAAGTATTATTTGATGAAGTGGAATTGATGATGAGGACCACAGATGGCCACTGGAACTTCTCAACCTATTTACGAAGATGGCGATAAGATATTACGATTAAGATAGTTAAGCGACTATTACGAACCAAATATCGTCAATAAAAGGCAAAAATTGAAAACAAAAAGGATCGTCCTCAAAACACACTAAATTTAAGTGCTTCATCATGCCAAACGGGACCCTATTACAGAACCCACACTGTCCGTTTCTCTGTCCATCCAACCATCTGTCTGTGTCTGACCTACCATTACAGAACTATATCTTTTCAATCGTAAGCGATTTCACCAATTGAGAATATGTGTGATTACAGTGGATTTTCTGACAGACCTAAGTTATTAAAAGGACTGTGAAGCGATGGAAAGGATCGTGTAGCTGGATCATTGACAGATTTAGGTTTCTTTCCTGTGGACGCACCGAAAGTTAACGTTTTTAAGGCCTAATTTTCTGGCTAAGCCCATTCCCGCAAAAACACCGTCAGGACTGCTTTAGACCTTCATATAAAAACATAACCTATATGCACACAAGCTCTTAACTATTGACCACAGGAGAGATACATTTTAAAGAGCGTGTATGCCCCAGCTGTCGAAAAGAATCCATACAAATTTAGCTCCTGGTGATAACCTTTCTAACCCCCTACCTATAAATCTAATCCAATTTTGCTTATTCGTCTTAAATGGACTCACAATAGGCATTGGCGTGCGATTCAAGTATGTACACGGTCATGGACGCGAACTGTAGTAGCTTCATTATGTTTGGGACTAGGTAATTTTTAGCGAGATTGCTACTTATATTTATTTAATTTTAAAGCTTATAAACATTTCATCTAACAGATGTTAAACTAACTGATGCAAGACCTGTGTATACCCATAGTTCCGCACCTCATTAAAATTTAGACTTTGATAGCACGTCGGCTCCAGTGCAAATTATCTAGCGATCGAATATTCACGGTAACGATAACTCAGAATTAATTGTTTACTTGAAAATACAGGGAAACTGGAAAGGAATTTGAACCTGAGAATGATGTATATTAAGCATATATAGATATTTATTATTTATTTTATATAAGCGATTGACAACAGCAACTTTATTAAAAGGTTTTCTGAAAATATCATGCTTTATGACAGAGCATGACAGACAGAGTTTATTTCACATTTTATAATAATACTAGCGGTCCGCCAGCGGCTTCGTCCCGCTGCAATTTTCTGACTTTCCCGGTGGATTTTTCATTTTCGCAACTATTAAACCTTCCCTGGACTATGACAAACATTTTAAAACCAAAATCAGCCAAATCGGCCCAGCCGTTCTCGAGTTTTAGCGAGACAAACGAACAGCAATTGTTTTTTTATATATATAGATTAGGTTATTAATGTGAAAGTTACTCTTACTGTCAGTCTATTTGTTACGCTTTCACGGATAAACTGCAGTACCGATTTAGATGAATTCGGTATGTAGATACTTTTAGTCCCGGGAAGGACATAGGGTACCTTTTATCCTGGAAAATGAGACGGTTCTTTTATGAATAGCAATAAACGACTTCTATGCAGACGGAGTCGCGGCAAAAGCTAGTTATAAATGGTAGCTAAAACCCAATACATTTTTAATTCCAAAACCCATCAGAAAAATACTTTTTTTTAAATTCCTTGAATAGTGAAGTTTATTCGGCGAGTAAAACAAATCGCGATTTTGGTAGAATTGGAAAGAGCGCTGTATTTTTATGATGTTTTTAGTTTTCGATATGGAATGTGGAGTATCTACCGACAATCGGAGCGGCGTCAAACCTGCACTCTAGTCTAGGAGCTAGATACTCCCATATTCAACTTATAAATATTTACTTTCATATTTAAGTAACAATATTATACAGTGTAACAGCCATTAAAACAAGCTTCGAGTTTGTTCTTCTCTCTCACTCGCTCTCATATGATCTAATGCAGTTTTAATTTTTAAATGCTATTAATAATAATAATAAATAATAATAATCACAGGACAATGTCACACAAATTGACCTAGTCCCAAACTAAGTTCTAGGCTTGTACTATGGGTACTAGACAACGATAAACTTACTTATATAGAGAAATATATACTTAAATACATAGAAAACATCCAAGACTCAGCAACAAATACTCGTGCTCATCACACAATCGTTTGAACCCTAGCTTCGAAGGCAGGGTCACTCCCAATTAGGCTAGCGTGTCGTCAAATTGCACTGTTCTTGTTTTTTTTAATATCCTTCTCGACCTTAGACAAAAAAATAATAGCACAATTAATCGATTTTGATTGATAAATATGTAGTTCAATAATAGACTTGTCTCTTGTTTAGGAAGGGAACTCCTGCTCAATTTTGAAAAATATGGAATTATTATATCGTTTTTTCATTTTAATAATTTAATGCTTTTCTTTCTTTATCGACATACAGGGCATCCCACGGCTATGCCACATGGAGGGAAAGTACCTTGAATATTGTAGATGGAACATTTTACTGAAAGAAGATATTATTTTAATTGAAAAAACAATGTAAACTGCATTCATAGATTTTTGAATAATTACATGGTTGAACCGGGAATCAAACCCGCTACACGAGAAAATAAAATACCCTGTAGTTTTATCATACCGATCGAAAGGCTTCATCATATTAATTTTTGCTTAATAACAGTGTCAGAAATAAAAGGAAGACCAAGAATTTTAACATTTTTAATTCAAGAATTATCATTTTTATTTATCAAATGCTCAAAATGAGTCCCATTCTGTTGAATACAAAGTCGCACTATTTTAATTATTTCGCTGCCTGTCGATTTTTTGACCCTCTTGTTGTAGATATTTAGAATAATACGTCTACGTTCTGCTTGTAGACAAAATCATTTACGCGGCTTTCGGCAGATTCAGGATACGGCAGAAACTTGATTGGACAGAAACTCGATTGGTTGCATACAACCAGGTACCTACTAATTACGTATCTCTTTATCATTTAATCATGCATTTAAATTATAATAGGGATATGATGTGGACTTCTCAAGTGGATACTGATTCATTAGTAATAGGCACTTTAAAATGATACTGTCAGTTGAATGTCCTTACGGCAATGTCAGCTTTTCATTTTTCTGTACAAAATTACACAATAAATGTTAAAATTGGTGGCCTTCTTTTTATATCTGACACTATGTTATTTAGTAAAAAAATATCCTTATGATGAAGCCTTTCGATCGGTATGATAAAGCTACAGGCTATTTTATTTTCTCGTGTAGCGGGTTCGATTCCCGGTTCAGCCATACAATTATTAAAAATCTATGAATGCAGTTTAAATTGTTTTTTAAATTATAATAATATCTTCTTTCAGTAAAATGTTCCATCTATAATATTCAAGGTAATTTTCCTCCATGTGGCATAGCCGTGAGACGCCCTGTATAATGCTATAAAAGATATAAAAATCCAAATGGAATTGTTCAAAGGTAAATTATCAGTGTGTAACTTTAGTACAGGCTATACAAACTTTGTGATAAAAAGGGTAACAACCACATATTGAAAACTAGCTTCTGCCCGCGACTTCGTCCGCATACATTTCGACTATTGTTAATCCCTCGGGAGCTTTAGTATTTTCCTGGATGAAAAGTAGACTATGTGTTATTTCAGCTATCTCTTTTTTAATTTCATCCAAATCCATTTACCCGTTGCAACATGAAAGAGTGATAAACTAACACACACACACAAACTTTCGCATTTATTATATTAGAAGTCACATTGTTATTTTTATTCTGTGACTACACCTCTAAATTATCATCAATAATTATTTGTGATGGGTGAGAATTAAGACACTGCTTTTGGCCTACAATACTACGCTCCAGGTGATATGGTGCACTTGTCGTGAAATGGTTTTCCATTTAAGCGCCTCTCTGACTGTACTATAAACCAGCAGTTCACGACTCTCAACCTTCCACCGACCGCAGAACGCTCAAATTGGCTCGGACCAGTTAGTATGGTCCTCGTAACCGGATAAATCTCGCGTGAGATCGGGACACTTAACCTGAAGATGAATGTTATGTTGTGACATAATGACGTCGTATTATGAGAAAATTAAATTGTTTTTGATAGATTTAGTTTTTATGATAGTGAGGATGATTTTAATGGTATTTAAACGGGGAGCCAACGATTTTGATGAGCCACAAATGATCCTTCGGTTACCGTTGACTATCTGTTTACCGAATTACAGTCAAATTCCCTTAGATGATTATGCGTGATTGAGAGACAAACATGAAAATATCTAAACACAACTAGCTCGAGAATTAACGATAACCTTATCAATCAATAACTTTACTTAAATAAAATAAATAAAATAAAATAAAAATTGTTTATTTCGGACCATGACAAATCCATAGTATTGTTAGTAAATACTTAAAAACTATAGGTTAGTATCTAAGCTACATGTACACATTATTTTTAAATAAGAACTTGGGCTACGCCCTTGATTTGTCCTACCCAAAAATAATAGGACAATCAAACCTGCCAGCAATCGCGGTCAGAATGCTGTTGGGGCTTTGTCTCACTCGACTCAACAACGACACTATCTTTTCTCTCAATATTGTCTGAAAACAATCCGTGTGGGCTTGTGCGAGCATACCCGAGGCACTGCACCTCCTTGGTAGTCCCATCAGCATTCGGAAGGCGTTGTTGTATTGGACACGCAGGGCGCTATAGGTCCGTTTCGTATACTTAACCCACAGGCTGCTCGTGTAGAAGGATTGTGTATAAGCTTTAAAAAGCGCAATTTTCACTTCATTTGAGCAACGAGCAAACCTCCGGGCAAGCATATTACTTCGCACCGCCAAAGCCCTACGCTCCCTTTCTATGTCCTGATCATCCTTCAGGTCATTCGTGACCATATGACCAAGGTTCTTGACCTTGTCCACAACCTTCAATGGTGTACCACTCAGCATAATTGGTGGCACATAGTACGGCTTAATTTTTCCTGCCTTAAATACCATGACCTCACTTTTCGTAGGGTTATACACCAGACCATGAGCCCCCGCATGGTAGCCAACATTTGCTCAATCGCGCCAACAGATGGGCCCAGCAGCACCATTACATCGGCATAGCTCACGTTATTTATAAAGCGTAACAAAAAAAAAACTAATTACTTTCGCATTTGTAATTTTAGTTTAGAAGCGTGGATATGAATTCATTAATAACTTTTTCCTCTAGAACTATCTAAGATTAGGACTAACTTTTTGCCAAATTTCATTTAAATCTGTTTAGCTAATTATAAACGTCATTGAAACGCAAACATCTATACAAACCTTTACAATATTAATAGGATATAGTAAAATTTTAAGTTGATGAACAAAAACGTGCCGTCACAAGCATTCAAAATAATTAAATAAAGATTGACAATTACTAACCCGTTTACCACGTAACGCACGTGGCCCAAAGATGTGGCCACAATATGCCACTCTTAAATAAATCAAAACTTTCTAGGAAGCTTTAGCACTAAAATTCATTTTATGCGCTCATTACAATAAAACAAACTTTTAAATACCTGCGGCGACAATTAGAACTAAAGTCAACTCGAACAACTTCACTCGTGCCGTGCGACAAAAACGCTACGTTCGACTGCATAGATAACTTTGTTTTGTAAACAGCTGACCAAAAAAATGACGCCATCTTCCCATAACGTTATGGATTCAAGATGGCGTCAGTGATTGTTTGTTTTGATGTGGCTTTTTTTACTTTTGCTCAGTTATTTTGATTGCGTTGGAAAACGACGGAAGGGATGAGTTACTTTGATTACATTGAATTTGGTGTGTGTAGTCAATGGGATTTAAACATTAAATTGGATTTGTTTGGTTTACAAAGGATGCGTTACAAACAGCTTATATGTCGATTGACCTACTTTCAATTGTAATAATCAATGGGGAAAAATATATTGGTCAGAAAGTTTTGCTTAGTCTTTTTTATCCGACTTCAAAAAGGAAGACTTCAAGAAGGTTCTCAATTAGAATGTATGTTGTTTTTAGTTTGTGTGTTTGTTGGCCAACCAAACCACCGGCTGCGTCGTCAAAAACCAAAGTGTTCCTTGTAAAGTCTAATTTTTGATTTTATTATGCCATAATCAAATCATACTACGCCACTTTGTTATTAGTCTTATTACAGTGATACTAAAAAACTAGTTTTTTTTTAATTATCCGTTATCATCTCTCCAACCTTCTAGCTGCTTCACTTCTCTGGATATTGGTTTACATTCATCTGGCATAACTTTTTTAGAATTATCGTCATTTGGCATACTGCCTTTTTTCTGAAACCGTATAATTTTCAGGATTGTTATAAAATAAACCTAATGGATTCTATGCAATGGTATTTTAAATAATCCTGAAAACTTAAAAAAAAGACTTTGTGCCAAAATGATGATAATGCCAAAAAAAGTTATGCCAGATGAAGGCAACCCTGGAAATGACTCCACCGACAAGAACAGGGCGCCTAAATGAGAGAGGCACTTTAATAAACAAAAGATTAACTACAGAGTTACCTCCAAGCTTTAACCCGTCAAAGTCCCGACGCATACTTTCAACTTTGACTTTGACTTTGAACGCATTACCCGGCGCAAACGCAGCCGTCACTAAAGCTGTCGTAGGAACTGTGCACTAAACTTTGCCAATAAATTCCGACGGAACACAACAGGAGCAACTTCGCGTAGCTTATTACAGTCGCCAGTTTGCTACTCTTTCGCCGGTATAACATAGTTTCGTTTAAAATTTTACGCCACTGCCTAGCGAGAAGGGGGAATATTTTTTGGGTGTATGTAATATAATATGGTTTATATAATGTTCTAGCTGTTGCCCGCGACTCCGTCTGCGTAGAAGTCATTTATCGTTATTTCCTCAAATTTGTCCAATTTACCCAAATAAAAAGTATTTTTTGTTTTTCCCGAGATTCAATCTTCATTCCGAATTTCATTGGAATCGGTCAGTGTAAGAAACAGATAGACAAAGCTACTTTCACATTTATAATAATGGTAATTTTTTATTTATTTATTTACACTACGTATATTTGCAGTCCTAAACATCATCACTTTTACACGTTTAATCTGAACAAGATAACACCTACAACAATTACAATTTAAAATCTCATTACATACATACATAAAATCACGCCTTCATTCCCAGAGTGGGGTAGGCAGAGCTACAGAAATACCAACAATCCCAAAAAGACTTGTATGAATTCTGTAACCACATTTTGCACAATCAGGCCAAGAAGTGCACTAGTGTATTAGTGACAAGTTGCAAGCCCATCGCCTAACAGTATACAAGCCTTCATTCCCTTAGTCGCCTCTTACGACATCCACGGGAAGACATGGAGTGGCACTATTCTAACCCGGCAACCACACTAATAAATTGATAATAACAAAAACTACGTTTATACCACAAAATTATTAAACATGATATTATTATGTAAAATTGTTGACAAATATTGTTATTGTATTATGCGTTTTGTGCAATAAAGTGATAACATACATACATAGTTATAATCCTGTTGATTAGAGTGGTCCCTGTCTATCTCCCTGATAAATACACAATTTTACAAACACAAAGAAACCATCTGAAAAAGCAACAAGAATGTACTACTTTAGTATTTAAAGTTATTTGGTGATGACTTAGATGTTTTTAGGGTTCCGTAGCCAAATGGCAAAAAACGGAACCCTTATAGATTCGTCATGTCTGTCTGTCTGTCCGTCCGTATGTCACAGTCACTTTTTTCCGAAACTATAAGAACTACACTGTTGAAACTTGGTATGTAGATGTATGTGTGAACCGCATTAAGATTTTCACACAAAAATAGAAAAAAAAAACGTAAATTTTGGGGGTTCCCCATACTTAGTAGGTAAATAGTGATTTTAGTATTTCTAGTAACAAATCTAGCATTTGCATTCAGAAAATATCACTTGGGGAAGTGGAACTGATGATGAAGACCACAGGTGGCCATCGGAACTCCTCAACGGTACCAATTTCAAGGGTGGCGATAAGATATCTTGATAAATATAGTTGAGCGACTACAACGAACAATATTTACTTGTTGAAATATGACTATGACTTTCCGGCGGCGTTGCTTGCGGCCCGCTTGAAACTTAAAGTTTCATATAAACTAATAAGTGGGACTACGGAACAGCGTATTATGATCACTAAAAAGTATAATAATAATAGTCAAATCAGCAACTTTATTCATTTTTGCCGACAAGTAAAATAAATGTTAAGAAAAACAATAAAACCCATTTCAAAAACGCAAAAAATAACTTCTTTTTTGTAGGCACCTACCTGGGTGAATCAACTTTTAAGGCACTCTCCAATTTTCGACATGTCTCACTATGTCACCTTAATTTGGTAGAACGCAATTTTTTGTTTGATGTGGTCAATATATTGAATAAATCAGACAATTAAACTTACTTTCTAGCTGACAATTTTAAAAATTCTTCTATGATTTACACAAATATATCAGGTAACGCAGGGGACGACGTTGTCCCCGGGTTTTGTATGAAAAACGTGCATTTTCCACTGCGTTACCATGTTTTTACAAAATTATAGAATTGGTTTGTGATTATGAATAGTGAAATCCGAAAATCTGATTATCTAATTTTAACATGTGTAAACCATTATCAATCTCACATATTCTAGTAAGTTTTTATTAGCGTGTAGAAAAGGAGGACTTTGAAAGTTGATTCACCCACCTACCTAATAGGTTAGTCCAACTGAAGTTGGCGACCACAGTATTTTCACCAAAAAAGCCGAGTTCAGTTGGACTAGCCTATTAGGTAGGTGCCTACAATTTTAAAAGAAGTTATGTTTTACGTATTTGAAGGGGGTTTTTTGTTTTTAAAACATTTTCATAATAAACTATATTAAAAAATCGGAAAAACCGGAAATATTCCTCCCCATTTAGTAATTAGCAGTTTCTGACTCGCAGTCTTTTGAATATAGTCCTGAGACTGAGTATTTCTTTGGATCTCAGATCTTACCTAACTCAATGCCATAAAAAATGCTTTCAAAGCTTTCTTTTTAGGGTTCCATTTCCGAAAGGTGTCAAACGGTCAATTACTAAGCCTAAGCTGTCTGTTCATCCTAACTATAAAAAGCTGTATATTTGGAACTGCAAGAGATAGTGGATTGATATTTCAAGAATAAGTCTTATTACAATCAATTAATCAATCAATGAAATCATTTATTTCAGATGTCAATCAATATAACTATTCAGTACAAAATAAAATCAAAATTGCTATAAAAATTAAAACTAAAATCTAAATGAAAATTAAAGGGACTAATTGTCACACTGCTGGTGCAAAAACATGCAACTGCGTCCACCGGCGCAGCAGCGCGGAGTCCCAGCGGTCCCGGAACACGCTCAGGATCCTGTTGGGGCTAGCTCGGAGCCTCGCCAGGAGAGAGGCGGACCGTTTGCGTATTATTGCGGCGAGGCCGTCCGTGTGCGCCTCCGCGAACATTCCCGACGCACTGCAGCGCCACGGCAGCCCCAACAGCACCCTGAAGGCGTTGTTGTACTGGGCACGCAGATCGCTGATTGCCCTCTGCGTAAAATTGACCCACAGGCCGCACGTGTAAAAAGATTGGCAGTAAGCTTTAAAAAGCGGCACCTTTACTGGGCGTTTATCAACTGCGTTATAACGATATCGTATTTGACAAGTTTAAGAATCGTTTGTGTCACTGTCGCCATTATTGTAAATGACATAAGAGTTATGAAAACGTTGACAATACGGAAACAGGTCAAAAACGATATCGTTATAACGCAATTGAATAGAGGCCCTGGTCGTGTACAGCGTGCGAACCATATTGCATCGGACAGCCAGCGACCTGCGCTCCCTTTCAACTTCACAGTTATCATCTCTCAAGTCGTCGGTGACCTAGTTATTACAGCAAATAAAAAAAAAAAAACATAAATATAAATAATGTGAAAGAATAAAGCGCATCCCCATCAGGGATCGTTACCGGTTTTAAATGAGGTATTACCGGTTATAATTGACTTTCACTATTTATACCGCTAAAGCTCTGATTAGCGGTATAATGAATACCGGTATTCAAGTTTATTATCGGTTTAGACAATTGACCACAATACCCCTTTTTGATACTTTATTCCTAAAAACCATAACCAGTAATACCTGTCAGTGTCAATATTCTCGTTTATATTTATATGTAAATGTTTTCGGAGCTCTTACAAAAACTTAGACTCGCCTTTGACAAGTCTGAAATTACAGTTCATTAAAGTCTAATTGACATCTCACTTATCAGGTACAATGAATAGCGGATTGAATACAGGTATTTAATACTGTTAATAGTGAATACATAGCGATAAAAACAAAAGCGGAACCTACCTCTAATTCGATCACAGGTATTATTTTTTAGCGGGTATAATTTGACAATGTAAATACAGGTATTAAATAAAACCGGTTTTACAATCCCTGATCCCCATGCTATAAATGTTTTTGTTAACGTTTTTTTTTGTATCATAAATACATACAAGCGTTGGTATGGTTATAGTGAAAGTTCATAAAGAAAAGAAACAAATACTTAAAAATGGCCAAGTGTGAGTTGGGCTCGCACTGATTCGATTTAAAATCGAATTCAAAATGGAATCTAATAATACCTACTGTGCGGCGATACGGAACGCTCGCACTTGATCGTTTTATGTTAGATTGGTTTAACTACTTTGTTTAATCTAATTTCAATTATAAAGGTTTGTTAACATTAATTGCAAGTACAACAATACCTTGTTACTCACCGTCTCTTTCTACCTTATACAATATGGAAGAGACCGCGTTAATCGCGGCAATAACACTTTGCTCTAACTCCCCCGCACGCAATTATATCGTAAATATAACACATGCACATTAAATATATCAAACACACGCACACAAATACTAATTAGGGACACATGCATAATCAACTGAAGCGTTTATCATTTGTTTTGAAGTCATTCGACTTTAAACTTTGTGTGATTGCTACACGACTCAAATTAGCTAGTGAAGTAGTTAGGGGATGCTTGCAGTACAAATCTACTTAATCATTTTATTAGTTTCAGTAGATAGAAATAGGAAAATTTTATAGGAAGTTAAATTATAAAAAAAACACTACATTTTTAGGTTCCGTAGTCAACCAGGGCTGGAATTCTACAAGGTAATAACGATATCGTTTTTGACCGGTTTCCGTATTGTCAACGTTTTGATAACTCTTATGTCATTTACAATAATGGCGACTGTGACATAAACGATTCTTAAACGTGTCAAACACGATATCGTTTTAACACACCTGAATAGAGGACCAGGAACCCTTATAGTTTCGCCGTGGCCGTTTGTTTGTCTGTCCGCAATTTAACTCAGAGATTATTGGTACTACATAGCTGTATTTTGCTATAGTTATACATTTGAGTGACGCCGCCGACATAGTTGTATTTTTTTTTGGTTACCTACCATAGCAAAGGTAGGTAAATATTTTTTTATATTACGACATTGAGGTGAGGTGTGATCGAATAGCTGTTAAAAGCATTATGTACATACACGTAATATTTTAGTGGTGGTTGAATCCTGTGAAGGTCCGTCCGGATTGCTACCACCATCTTATCCATTAACCACCCGCCAAGTAATAGTTTTCGCATTGTTAAGTTCCGCCGTGGGGATAACCGGTGAAATTACTTGCATAGAGGCATTCCATCTTAGTCCTCAGCGTTGGAAACGCATTTGAGGTCTTAGGATTATAGTCTTGAGAATTCAAATGTCTATGGGTCTCAGATTCCACTTACCATCAGGTAACCTGAGTGCACGCGTGCCTTCTCCTTCACATAAAAAATAAAACACTTTAAGAAACATGAAACTCGAAAAATGTTTTGCCAAAACTACAAGTATTAAATTCAGTAAAAAAAACTTAAATGAAATAACATAATTAAAGGAAAACTATCATGACTAAGAAATCTTGATGGGTTCCTGAGTTGAGATAAAGGGGGCTTTAGTGTTTATATACTAAAAAAGCGGCCAAGTGCGAGTCGGACTCGCCCATGAAGGGTTCCGTAGCAGCAAGTAACATAATATAAAAGTTCGCTGTAGCTTTGATCAATGTTTTTATGACGTATTAAAAAAAACTACTTACTAGATCTCGTTCAAACCAATTTTCCGTGGAAGTTTGCATGGCAATTTTTTAGTTCTATCATTCTCTTATTTTACAAGTTACAGGGGCGGGGGACACATTTCAACATTTTGGAAGTGTCTCTCGCGCAAACTGTTCAGTTTAGAAAAAAATGACGTCAGTAACCTCAATATCATTTTTGAAGACCTATCCATAGATACCCCACACGTATGGGTTGATAAAAAAAAAATTGAGTTTCAGTTCTAAGTACAATATTTGAAGAGGTCCCTCAATTCCTCACTGATCCCCTCATCAGATTCAGATTTGGTGACAATTGGACCATCTCGGAAGTATACTCTATCAAACCAAAGAAATATTTTTAGTTTGATAGAGCGTATTAAAATTTATTTTTATAAAAAAAAACATACAACGGAACGTGTAATCTCCTCCTTTTTAAAAGTCGGTTAAAAACTAGGTTTATACGTTTTCCTTTCCAAGAAAATATTTCATGCAAGCACAAAAAACGGAAACATACAAACTTACTTTTTATAATAACTACAACACATTTAAAAATTGTGGAAATCGGACTTTGGGGGTGAGAAACGTTATCAGCTGGAACTAAATTTGAATGGTTTTTTTGACAGCTACGTTATTTAAGCCTCAGTTCACAGTCCTCCTAAGTTGTGAGTGAAAAGTCAGCTTTAGCTCAGGTGCTTTGGTTGTTTTTCCGAGTATTATTTATTATACTATATATACTTAGTAAAAAAGTAAAAAGTAAAAAATATTTTACATCAAAACAGGATAGAATAAAAAGTAAAGTAAAAAAGAATAACTTATATCTAGGCAATGGGTGCCGCTCTCAGCATTGTGCTGGGGCTCGGAAGCCCAGCGCTGATTTTCAGATCGGCCCCTGGGTGGAGTGGTCACTTCGCATGCTAACAACATGCATGCGTAAGAAAGAAAAGAACAAAAATAATAATAGTAAGGTTACAATATTATGGGCTTGTGTGTCCGTGTGTGTATGAGTGTGTATTTGATTGATATTTAATAAACTTAAATACATAAAAATACGAGTATAAATATATATAAGAAAAATATATAAAAGTAAATTATTTATTTAAAATGCCTATAGCTCGGCTATTATGCAGATGGGGATTTTATTGTATTTGGCACGCGATGATTATTATGTTTTCGTAACAATTCCTTGAAGCGAAATAGTGACACTTGAATATAATAACAGCCAACCAGAAACTTAAGCCGCTTCGACTAAATAATCTATCTGTTTTTTTTCTAAGACATGGTTTAATTCCACTGGCAAAACAAGTGACGAACCTCCCCTTCAAACTTCTCGAGGAGATAATGTAAGCAGGGATGCCCCTTAAACGTCCGCGCCAAAGATATCCCCAATGCTACCAACAATAAAAATATGCAAATAAGGAAACTTTTTAACTTACACATTACCATAAAAACTCCGCCATTAAAACGGTGACATAACAGGGTATCCCTAAACCTGACAAGCGTGAGTAGATCTGTTATTAAGGGTTCCGTGTCAAAATTAAGCTTCTTGAAGCAAAAATTTTAACACAATTAAACATAGAGTAAAACTATATTTACGATAGTTTTACGCCATGTTTAGTTGTGTTCAAACGTTTGGAATTTTGAGGGTTAAATAAATAAATATCAGGGGACAGAGTCACACGAATTGACTTAGTATTGTAGCCCTTATGAAGTTAAGTTGTCCCGTCAGAGCAAACAAAACAGTTTTCAGGGCGTGCATTCTCATTTAGGCCACAGTTCGGCTAAAGCACTAGGTACTAACTCTGCCTTACGTGTCTACGAGTACGCAAGCAACTTTAGCTTACCAGTTAATACAGTAGAATTATTTTGAGTTTACCACTGACAGATGGATTGCATTCATTCGATTTTCAGCTTTAATATCATACAAATAAAATAGTTATTACCGAACCGGTAGACGTGGGGTACAGTATTCTGAAAATTGCTTTATTTGTATGAATTTAAAGTTGATAATTAAATGAAGGCCAACTCTCTGTCAGTGGTAAACTCACAGTAATCGCACTGTACATGTATGACAGATTGAAAAAGGAAATCGTTTTAGAAAATACCATTCCTGGTATTGCTAATTAAAGTTAAATACATAAAAAAACATCCAAGACTCCGGAAAACTCGCGCTCATCACACATAGGCACTTGTCCCATCGCCGAGGATGAGCGAGAAGCGAGCAGAGCCAGCAATCAATTTTTAATGCTCTCTCTTTCTCTGTCGTCTCTTTTATTAACACGGATTCTATAATATATTTTGTTTGATTAACTATTGGAGGGCGCGATCTCTCCGGCAGTGTGAACAACCAGTGATTAACTTTTAATATGTGTATTTTTTATTGGCTCCTAATGTATAATATCTTTTGTTTGATAACTAGTAGAGGGAGAGTTCTCTCCGGCAGGGTAAACAGCCAGTTATTAACTTTTAATATGAGTATTTTTTATTGACTCGGAATGTATATCTTTTATTTGATGAACTAGTAGAGGGAGAGTTCTCTCCGGCAGTGTGAACAACCAGTGATCAACTATTAATATATGTCTCTTCTGTTGACATGGAATCTAAATCTTTTGTTTGATTATCTTGTGGAATGAGAGCTCTTACCGGCAGTGTGAAGAGTCAGATATTAACTATTAATAGGTATATGTGTCTCTTTTATTGACTCGGAATCTAAATCTTTTGTTCGATTAACTTGTGGAAAGAGAGCTCTTGCCGGCAGTGTGAACAGTCAGATATCAACTATTAAAGGTATATGTGTCTCTTTTATTGACTCGGAATCTATATCATTTGTTTGATTAACTAGTGGAGAGCGGGACTCTCCGGCAGTATGACCAGCCAGTGATTAACTTGTAATATATATGTGTCTTTTATTGACACGGAATCTACTTACTTATATCTTGTGTTTGATTAACTAATGGAGCAAGAGTTCTCTCTGGCAGTGTGAACAGCTAGTGATTAACTATTAATATATGTGTCGCTTTTATTGACACGGAATCTCCTTCGGAATCATTTGTTTATTTCTTGAGCGAGAAAATATTCGATAATTATTTAATCGCTTCCGCGCCGGCGGTGGGACAAGTGCCATAATAGAGATTCAAAGTTTGAGGTTCCTTATCAGGTGTTAAAAGGTTTTTTGGAAATTCATCCCCTAAGGGGTTAAAATAGAGGGGGTAGCGGGAAACTAATTCTACGCGTACGAACTAGCAGGCGCCCTCTAGTTATAAATAAAGCGTGTTGTTTTGTTTATGACTCTTCAATAAGTAGGTGAAATGAATAAATAGAACTTAAGACTTTTTGTCTGTGTTCAGTGTTTTTTTTGCATACATTAAGTGTATTAAAAACATTCGCAATGACCGGCCAAGTCAAGTAACATCACCGTAAAAAGTTTTCACAACCATTCTGCAGCACGTAACGTTGGTTTTTGTCTATGCGCTGCACAATGTGCAAAATACATTTTGCACAAAACAACATTTTGGATAAACGATGTTGAAGCAACGCTTTTTAAGCTCGCATTATATTTCACTCTAGCTAAAATCGTTTTTCCACCGACGTTTATGTTGGCACCTCCTATTTCGGAACCCTAAACGGGCATTTAATTTAAACTTCGAACGTGGCAACACTGCATGGACATGTGACGCGGCGCAGTGCTGCCAACTTTGGGGAAAAAAGCGAAAAAGGGCGCGTAAAACTCAACCTGACGGTCAGCAGTGTAAAAGATAAACAATACAGACGTTAAAATAGGTCAAATAGGATCAAAATTGCGAGTGGTTAAACAAGGATATTTGTTGTGTAGGGTCCGACGGATTGCTACTACCATAATTGGGTAAGTAAATTTTTATGAAGGGGTGTATATTAGATTTTTTTCTGATAGTCTTTGATAGATAATAAGAAAGTACTGTTAAAAAAAAACATCTTACAGTCAAAAAAAAAATATGACTCCTATGACAGTTCTATGCAATGGGCCTTACGGCCTTACGGCTCTATGAGAGTAGCCACATGAAGGATAATTAAAAAAAAACAGAATATGACAGCTATATGACGCCACTTTGTTTGTTATCCCCCTGTGGTTGCCGGGTTAGAATATTGGCACTCCACGTCTTCCTGTGGTTGTCGTAAGAAAAGACTAAGGGGATAAAGGCTTGTAGTACTAACTAGGCGATGGGCTTGCAACCTGTTTCAATACACTAGTAAACTTGTTGGCCTGAATTTGCAAAATGTATTACAGAATTATAAACAAGTCTGCCTGCCTCACTGCGGAAATGAAGGCGTGATGTTATATGTTGTTCGTTGCCATTGTTGTCAAACGAATAACGGTTTCACTTTCATTTGCTTCGGCCACTGGTTCGGCAATCGCATGATGCATGACTTCACCGATCACTTGCCATCGCCTTCGGCATCGGTTGACATTTCAGTTCAGGCGCTGCTGATATGAATCCCACTGATGTGTAAGCTCGTAAACTTTGTAATGAATAGCAAATTGTCACTTGTCACCTATCGTTGTCAAGATAGTGAAATAGGTCAGAAGGCATGTGTGTGTGCTAGTGTGCCTTATGCTTGCCATAAAAAAACATGGGTGTATGGGAGTCCCGTGCGTTTAAAGGCATACATAGAACTGAAGCACATACAGGCTCTTTAGAACACTTTAATTAAGTAATTGGACACCTTCAAAAATTGTCTCTGTATTCTTCTTCGGACATTTAACAGTTATTGTAGAAATTAAAACTATTTTAAAAGAATTAGAACACACATAATAGGCTATAAAGATGAAAACGATTAAGTATTTCGTGAAATGGGCTATGAATTAAAATATGGCGCTTACCCTGCCAGTTCTAATAAAGTCACCAACTTGATGGAGAGCATGTTATTATTACTTTTATAAATACCCATCATAAAAAGTAACTATTATTATGTTAATTTGTTTCAGTTACAGTTTAGTTTAGGAGACCGACGAAAAAAATATTTTATGAAATTCGGACATGATTGTTGTAAAACCTCGTCGAAACTATCACACATAAATGGGCTACTTACCCTACGTCTCGAAATAGTTTTTGAAACAAGTTTTTAAACCCCAATTGCATGTTTTGATAATGTCGTCTATAATACGTTAGTTACCTTTTATTTATTGTTTGTGCCTCTATATTGTTTTTCTTTTAATGTAAGTACCCAGTGACATTCGCGACGTTAAGACGAATCTAGCGACACCTCGCTTGTTGAAATCGGCCCATCTATCCAGCCGCTACGAGGGAATATACTTAGAGTCGGACATACTTATCCTATCATTTCATAACTAACGTTTAACAAATTTATTAATTTCACAAACATAATCATTTGACAATCCTCGTTTTTTTTCCGAAACTGTAAATAATTCTGGATTTATTTTAGGACTATTGTGTAGAACGCTATAGGTTAGATTAGGTTAATATTTGTAGTTTCAGAAAAAAAGCGGGTTGGCAAATGAATAGGTTGCGAAACGATGCATTTGTCATAGATTTGTCGGCGAAAAGGCAGAGAACCCATACTTACAGGTCAAACACATAACCCTCCTTTTTAGCTTTGCCACAGTCGGGTAATAAAAATATATAGAGTATCTTAATTCGCTTCTACCAATGGAATTGTCTTCGAACGTTCTCCGAGAAGCATTAATTTAATACGATCTTACTTTAAGCTTCGACTTTTCCTATCTAGTCTCCTGATCTTTGCCGGCTTCAGCTTATGCATGGCTGTAAAATTTAACGTCCAACAATAAAGTACTGAAACTAAGTCCAAGCGCACACTTCTAGGCAATAACTTGTGGCCCATGTGTGCCAACCTTACGGGGCACCGTTAAAGGATTTCGGGTGGCGGTCTTTTTGGCGCGAAATTGATTTTTCCGTTTAATATCCGGAATTATACGGTATTTGACTTGGAGTTCCGTTGGTTTTGGGTTAGGATTCAAATTGCTGTTGTTGAAAGGGTATGAATTTCATGGGAGTTTGTCATTTTTCTCATAACTTTTTTGGTCATAATGTCATTATTGACGTAATTATTGACAGCCATCATTTGTATATCACTGGAACCGTAAACTTTTCAGAATTTCTTTATAGGTTTTGTTATTTAAAAACTGTAACAGTAAATACGTTATGACTTGCAATAATTATGAATTAAACTACATTATCTAAAAATAATTATGGCAGACAGTATAGACCCGAATTTCATACTTTTTAATTATGTGACTGTGTACGTTTTAATGAAATAAAATTAGAAATAGGAAGGATTAGGGAAAAAAAATAATTGTGATGACAATCTAAAGTGTTCTTCTGCCCTTTCCCCTCCTTAATATTTTTCTTAAAAGTGAATTGTTATTAGGAAATATTCTAAGACAACACGTTGGCCTAGTTGGGAGTGACCCTGCCTCTGAAGCTAGCGGTCCTGGGTTCAAATCCCGGTAAGGGAAGATATTTGTGATGAACGCGAATATTTGTTCCTGAGTCTTGGATGTTTTGTATATATTTCTCAATATAAGTATGTTTATCGTTGTCAAGTTCCCATAGTACAAACTTAGAGCTTAGCTTGGGACTAGGTCAATTTGTGTGAGATTGTCCCCTGATATTTAATAATTATTAAGTTACGTTAAGTTGTAAGCTAAACACTTTTTTTATTTGCTTGTTTTAGATCATAATTTAATCAACTTCGTTGAGTTTTGCTTATAATACGGACTAAAAATAGATGCAACGGAAAAATAAGAAGAAAAATACATGGTTAAAATAACCTAATGAAAATTCAGTAGACGGGACTAATTGCGTTCAGGAAAAATGTTGGAATAAAATGAATAAACCTTCCTACTCGTATCGCGTCGTATAAAACAACACAGAAGTTACCTAAGTTAAAACAAGGAAACAGATTTTCAAAATTACTAATTTGGTGTTTAACACTGTTGCTCATTATTTTAAAGTCTTGAGTAGAAATATTAATTAGCAATCGAGATAGTGTTGAGAAGTTTTTTTATAAAATTAATAGTTAGAAGCACAAAAAGCTAGGTGTACGTTTTATTTTATTGTATTTATTGCACAGGGAAACATACTGCAGATATATAACAACTAAATTAATAAATTTACTAAATGCATAAGCCAAAACAATTTTCCCCTTAAGTTATGACATTAATTTTGCTTAATTAATTATAATGTTACTTATCGTCACTTACGAGAAAACACTTAAATTTTAAACACAAAACTAAAATTAAAGGTCAAATTTAAATTTGATAATAAACTAAACAATATTTATTGAACGAAAGATCTCAATACCATTGAACTAATATGCCTTAACATTTAATTACGTATTATTTAACCATCTTCTTAATTTTATTGCAGCCTCTGTCATCTATAGATTCACCTTAAGGCTGCGTTTCCACCAAAGATGTGCGAGGATGCGTTGCGAGGGATGTGTTTGTCATTAACCAATAGAAACGCTTCATTTACCTATCCTCGCTTAGCTTAGCTCTGGTGGAAACAGCTCAGAGGAGCGAGGTTTTTGTACATACAAACGAAGGGAAAGATGTGTGCAAGGAATGTGTTGCGAGGCGGCGTCTGGCTAAGATGTGTGAGGTAGCTGAGCGGTGCGAGGATGCGTAGCGAGGATTCCGGGCGAGCGGGGAGCCTCTGTCACCTCCTCGTTACACAGCCTCGCGCCGCTCAGCTGCCTCGCACATCTTTGATGGAAACATTCACACCGTTACACCTCCTCGTTACACAGCCTCGCGCCGCTTAGCTACCTCGCACATCTCTGGTGGAAACGCAGCCTAAGCTGGGTACGAATCTTAGCGGCTTAGCCTGAGGCACGCTCGCCCCGCGTGTCGAGCTTGTTGCACGCGAGTCTTGGATGTTTTCTATGTATTTAAGACAATCAAGTATATATTTCTCAATATGAGTATGTTTATCGCTGTCTAGTACCCATAGTACAAGCGTAGAGCTTCGTTTGGGACTAGATCAATTTGTATGACATTGTCCTGTGATATTATTATCTCACGCGGAAGCACATTAAGCCGTCTCTGTTCATTCTTGTGTATTATAAAGTAATATATGTATAGAAAGAGAAAGACTCCCAAAACCCAAACTAGGTAACTTGTCGAAGCGACGCCGAACCCTTTACATAATTAAACAAAAATAATGTAACCTACTAAGCAGTCCTAATCTACCATCAAAACAAAAAAGCATAAAACCAAAGGAAGTTCAATCTGCCCTCATAAACCAATAGGCAGTATCTGCAATTCAATAGCTAAAGCAGATTCAATCCTATCCAATTAGTAATAAGGTTGTATTTGGTACAGGAGTTTCATCTGAGATACTACCATTTGTCTTCGCAGGGCAGCATTTGCCTTAGTACGTTTTGTTTCTGGTAGCAGTAATCCCTAAAGAAACTTACGAGATTTATGAGTATAGGACATCAAACGGCTTGTTTTTGGACAGTGGTGGACTAAGAAACGAGTGACTAGGCTATTTTCTTTCAGTGGTTGAGCGGTTTAAAATTATACTTAACTAATTATTTTGTTACGTGCATGGGGGTAGGTAACTGATATAATACACCGATAATAGCTAGACTTTATTAACACACTCACTTAACAAATATCGCACAATAACTTCGAAAACTTAGGGCCTGTGGTTTGATCAGTAGTTAACTCAACCAATTTCGAAAAAAGAATCAATAATTTGACACATTTCCACATTTGGAGAATAACTTATCGCACGTTTAATCCAACAAAGAAATATCGTGAAATAGAAATACATTCGAATTTCAAACCTAACTTCTGTTAGTAGAGATTTATTTAAAACTGAATTTGGTTTTGAGTTATTTTGTTTGATTATTATTTTTTATTCTGGACTGATTAGCGATCGACTTTCCTCTCTATCGTACCTGTGGCCGTTGACAAGATGTATTACGAGAACATAATCGCTATCGAAAATGTAAAGGATTGACGTAAGCTGCCGGACGGTCGCGTCGAGCGCTTATCGATTCGATACTCTTTGACGGCTTTCGAAAAACGTTTACGTTATCGTTGAGCGTCTTATATCGTTGTGCAACTAGGATGGAGCATGGTTCAGAAGAAGCCTATACACCTAAAATATAGACCAGAGAAATGAAAACGTGTCACTTATTACAGAATTTCCATAGAAAATGACTCGTTGTCATGGCTCGTGAGTGAATATCTGCCAGAAAATGCGGATAATAGAATTTTACTCTTGCAATAAAATGTTAAAATAGTTTATTCAACACCACTGTTTTACAACGAAAATGTGGTCACCAAACGAAACGCTCTGTGGTGCATAGAGTAAATTATATACCATCTTATTCCTCTCAGTTATCCATCGTGATAAATTATCATTATGTTAACCAAAAATGGGTGAGGACCAGAAAGTTGGGTTAAGTGGTAGTTAACCATATAAACAGCAGCAGCAGCAGCAGCAGGGTTGTGCAGGGTCCGTCTCGATCGCTACCACCATCTTATCCATTAACCTACCGCCAAACAGCAGTGTTCGCATTGTTGTGTTCCGGTTTGTTGGTGAAGTAGGGGAGCGTGGGGGAATTGGAGCCTAGTAAGGATATTTTCTAATAAAAATCATAGTTTACGTAATCAAAAATCGTTTTAATTATTGACGAGCGTGTTGTTTATCTGGCTACTTATAATCACAGACAAAATAGGAAAATAAAATCACCCTCAATGATGAGCAATAAAAAACAAAAACATGTCCTTCGCTCCCATTACCCTCCACTTCGGGTAATCAGAGCTACGAAACGCCCCATATGTCAAATGGGAGCCATAATATATCTATAAAATATTTCTAGTCTTACCTATCTTTGTAACAATCAGTCTCAATAAGTTTTTTTACCAAGCTTGGTTAAATAACTATTAATCAACGTAAACATTTGGTAATAAAATCAACAACAATCATTAATAACACTGGAAAAAATAGATATTTAAGGATCGAAACAAAATAAACAAAAGTAGTCAACTGGACTGTTACTGCCAGAACATTTCGCATGAGCCCGTTTTCCACAACTTCTGCAGCGATACCAAAGTTATTTTCCTTTGCCTGTATCGCGACAAACGTTACACAGATTTTCTTCTTCTGAATATTCAGATTCATCATCGCAAATTTTGTTTTCATCAACTTCTTCGTTTGACGATTCATTATCATCACTGTTGAATAATTTTTTCTTCACTCTTTTCTTTTTCTTCTTTTCAACTGTATTCTTGTTTCGTTTACAACCTTTGGCCTTAGCACTCGGTTTTTCCCCCTTTCCTTTATTACATTTATCTTTGGTGCCTTTTTTAATCGGTTTATTTTTGGTTTCGAAGGGTTTGGATTGCATTTTCTAATATTTCTACCATCCAAGAAGCTTTTGACGTCGTACGTTCTCTTTTTCGGGGCATCTGGAAAGGTAAATTAAGTCATATAGTTCAGTAAAAATTTAAGAAACTGCAATGGGGTAATGGCAGCCAAATTCTAGTAATGCGGGTAATGGGAGCCATAAATAGCTCTCATTACCCGCATATCAACCAATTCAAAACTAAATATGTAATAAAATCACGTGACTCTCAGTTGCAATTTGAGAAGCAGCACCGTAAATAAGATAGATATGGTGATCTATTTCGAGTATGAACAAAACAATATCTATATATTTTAACACTTACCTTGGAAGATGAAGTTTATTATTTTTTATTACCACCAGACCAAAAACACACATTCGTCTCGTGCAACTGATCGCGGGGCACTGCGGGGATGCCCGCGGGAGGCAACCGTTGCCGAACGTTACCGAACACACCCGAGCGCCATTTGCATGAATACGAGCACTGGGAAAGTCCACATTGACACCGCTCCCATTACCCGCCCGCTCCCATTCCCCCACGCTCCCCTAACTAGCATAGAGGCATTCCATCTTAGTCCTCAGGGTTGGCAACGCATTTGCAGTCTTAGGATTGGAGTCTTGTGAATGCGAATGTCTATGGGTCACAGTTACCACTTACCATCAGGTGGCCTGTGTGCTCGTTTGCCTTCTCGATGCCATAAAAAAAAAGAATGTGAAAAAAGTTCCGTCGTGCGACGAAAAGTGTCCTACTGCTGGGCAAAGGCCTCTCTACCGTCCTTATGTATAGAAAAGTTTCATAGAAAATTTAATGTCTGGCCCTACTGAAAGTCAGCGTCACATTATCACCATATCTTGTGACACAAGCTGAGTAGAGACCATTTTGGACACCATTGTAAATAGTTAGTTGTAAGTTATTGTTATTACTACTTTATATTTGAAAGACACTGTTTAATACAAACTGCCATATATCATTTTATGTAAATGTACATACATACATAACATCACGCCTTCAATCCCAGAGAGGGGTAGGCAGAGCTACAGAATTACCAACAACTCTAAAAAAACTTGTTGATAATTCTATAACCACATTTTGCAAAATCAGGCTAAGATGTTTACCAGTGTATTAGTGACAGGTTGCAAGCCCATCGCCTAACAGTACTACAAGCCTTTATTCCCTTAGTCGCCTCTTACGACATCCACGGGAAGACATGGAGTGGCACTATTCTAACCCGGAAACCACACGGACGAAAACGGGTTATGTAAATGTGTGTCCAAATAAATCATTCTTATTCTTATTCTTAATTGCGTGAGTTAGCATTCCTAATTTTTTGCACTTTACCCAAATGTCCTCCTTTGTAAGATCCCTCATAAAAGCCAGTTTCTATTGACGTATTTAACCCCGCTTGCTTACAGCCACTGCCTTATCTTAACAGTAGTTACCTTCCATTATCCAGCATTACTGATTCTTCTCAAGCCTGTTAATGGCATCGCGAGAAAATATCACGGAGTCATGTATTTTCATATTTAATGAACAAATTAATATTATCAAAAGTAAGCGACATAGCTCAGAATCATATTGCCGAAATATCAGAGAGGTTAACGTGACATGCCTGTGCAATTCAGTTGAGGATGAGCGTAAAGGACGGGAGCCTGCCGTTGGCCAAAATGTTTTTGGTCCAAATTTTTCATTTGCCAATCCAATGTTATATAATTTTTTCAGAATTTATTTTAGTACCATCGAGTAGAACGCTATAGGTTAGGTTAGGTTAGCTTTTATAAAATGCTGATATATTTACGGTTACAGAAAACAAAGCAGGTTGGCAAATGAAACATTTGACCAAAAATATTTTGGCCTAATGAAATAGACCCGTAAAAGACAGAGCTATAGCAGTTCTATAGATCTGACCGTCTCTCACCGTCAACTCAATTGCTTAGTCATATCACGGAAACACCCCAGATTTTTAATATACTTCAACCTCATAACTACACCTTTAAACTTTTTGATGTTATTCTCAAAGAAACTATAAAATTTTCCGGGATATAAACTAATTTCCGTTTTTCAAGATATAGGGATTTTATGGTGATTGAAAGAAGAAATTTACGAAATTTAAAGTAAGATTGCTATTGGTGGAATACATAATATGAAGTAGGATTTATTTCCTTAGTTATGACATTCAATATCTGTACTAACATTATAAAGAGGTAAAGTTTGTGAGTTTGTGAGGTTGTAGGGGGTAATCTCTGGATTTACTGAACCGATTTTGAAAATTCTTTTACCAAAAGAAAGCCAAGTTATTTGTGTGTCATTTTATTTTATACGCGGACGGAGTCGCGTGCAATAAGCTAGTTTTATATAAATATCGTAGCAACTGCCCCTTAAAAATACGTTTCATTACAGTGATCATCAAACGGCTATTAAAACACCATTTTGTATTCGATAAATATTGTACTTTTAAAGTAAACGGTAAATATTTGAATTTGATCAAGGCGCACGAAAAATCATCTCAATCTCACGTTCTTTGCGCGGAAACACATAAAGCCATCCCTTTTGATTCTTGTGTGGGCGTGGCAGGGCGTTATCCAAAAAAAGTACCTATGGTTAAGGACAAAAATTACCAACCGTATTTTTTCCATTAGGGTGATCGCACCAGTGTTGGACACTTTAAGCTGACAGGTACCAATTATGGATACTTTACTCTTAATTCAAAGATCATAAGGCTATAAATTGATTATTGCAAAACAAATGAATAACCTTTATTATCTGTAAAATAAAAGTCGTGTCCATCATTGGACCTTGTCCATTACTGGTTCGATCACCTTAGTACCTCACGAAAATTAACTATTACTGCTTTAAGAGAAATAGTGGTATCACAGACAAAATTCCTGTAGCAAGTTCGACCATATAACGAACAGGTGAGGTTTGAATCTGCTATAAAGCAGAGTGAGAGAGTGAGAGAGACTCGCACAAAAAACCCATTTTATCCTTGACTTAATTATCCACCCTCGCCTACCGGTTCGGAAGGTTACCATAAGCCTAGAATAAAATGGTGTTTTATGCCCTTATTGTACAATCTACTATATATTACATACTAACGTTAAGCTCAAGTGGGACTGGGCTGGACACGTCTGTCACATTCGGAACGGTGGGCCAGAGTTGTCACCGAATGGACCCCACAGGATGGCCACCAGAGGAGAGGCAGACCAAAATGGAGGTGGCGTGATTTGCACTAATTTCAAAGTGACTGATAAGTAATCAGTAGGGAATATTGGCCATAAAGAGGGGAGGCCTTTGCCCTGCAGTGGGACACAATAACAGGCTAAAAAAAAACACTAACATAGTTCAAACTGTTCATATGCTCAAACTTTATTCTAAGAAATAAAAGGCTTTTCTATTATTATTTATTTATAGAATAGAATAGAATAGAATAGAAAATATTTATTTCGCTTTTTACATAGACAGGTATCTTTACATTGCGTACAATATATTTAAATTCTTAAATCTAACAAGAAGAAATAACAGTTCAGTGACAGTGCTGATACTCCATTTATTTTTTTTTTTTTTTTTTTTTTTTTTGCGATAGGCTCCATTTAAACGCGGACGGAGTCGCGGGCAATAGCTAGTTTTATATAAATATCGTATCAACTGCCCTTTTCATAAACGTACTTTATGTAAGATTAAGTATGTATATTGATATGTAGATACTTATTTGTTTGTCTTATATGTTTATGTCCGTGTGGTTGCCAGGTTAGAATACTGCCACTCCATGTCTTCCCGTGGATGTCGTAAGAGGCGACTAAGGGAATAAAGGCTTGTAGTACTGTTAGGCGATGGGCTTGCAACCTGTCACTAATACACTAGTAAACTTCTTAGCCTGTTTGTGTAAAATGTGTTTACAGAATTATAAACAAGTCTTTTTAGAGTTGTTGGTATTTCTGTAGCTCTGCCTACCGCACTCGGAATGAAGGCGTGATGTATGTATGTATCATTATTTATTTTATAATTACATACGCCGTTTAAACCACAAAGCAGACCTTTTTAGTTCTGATTCGTAACAATGCATACAAATAAAAGACATGCAATTTGGACAGTATAACAATAACAGAACCATATTTTTAATTTCATTATGTTGGCTCGTTTGTAAGTCCCCACTGCGAGCGAGTCGTCACTAGCGCGGGCGGGCGGTGCGAGTCCCCACATGCTGGGTGCGTGGAGGCGCGGAAATGTCATCTCGCGACGCTTTTGATCCATAAAATTAACGCTCTTCTGTTTTGGGTCACAAATAACAAGCGGTAGCGGATGAGTTACATTATGCCGCCGGGTGTTTTCCAAAAATTTTACCTGTCGTTAAGGACAAAAATTAACAACGGTAATTTTATACCAGGCGGTAATTCAAATTAAATAAGCATAGCAGTTTCAAACCTCTCCTGTTAGTGTTATGATCGAACTTGCTACAGGAGTTTTGTCTGTGATACCACTATTTCTTTTAAAGCAGTAAGTTGTAATAAAATCCTTATATATATATATCCTATAAGTATCCTTAACTATAAGTACTTTTTTGGAAAACGCCCCGCCACGCCCACACAAGAATCAAAAGGGATGGCTTTATGTTGTTCCGCGCAAAGAACGTGAGTTTTTTTATGTTTAGGAGAAGGCACACGAGCACTCAGGCCACCTGATGGTAAGTGGAATCTGAGACCCATAGATATTTGAATTCTCAAGAGAATAATCCTAAGACCTCAAATGCGTTGCCAACCCTGAGGACTAAGATGGAATGCCTCTATGCTAGTAATTTCACCGGATGGAGATAATGTTCGTGTGCCTTGATCAAATTCAAATATTTACCGTTTACTGTAAAACTACAATATTTATCGAATACAAAATAGTATTTTAATCACCGTTTAATTATCACTGTAATGAAACGAATTTTTTGTTCTTCATGTTCTGTATCATTTAATTTTACCGTTGTAAAGAATAGCCCGTGAAGATTTACGTTCCAGGCCACGGCAAAATAATAAAAGATAGTTATTATTTACCAATGGCAGTGGCCGCGACAATGTGTGACGACACGCTAGCCTAGTTGGTAGTGACCTTGCTAGGGGTCCTGGGTTCAAATCCCGGCAAGGGTAGATATTTGTGTGATGAGCACGAGTATTTGTTCCTGAGTCTTGGATGTTTTCTATGTATTTAAGTATATATTTCTATATATAAGTAAGTTTATCGTTTTCTAGTACCCATAGTACAATAGAGCCTACAAGCCTTAGTTTGGGACTAGATCAATTTGTGTGACATTGTCCTGTGATTTATTTATTTAATTTCATTACCACCGCGTTTTTTAATATTTAAAACCATGTTTCGACTAAAATTACTTCAAACAGCCAAACGCTCGTAAAATCAAAATTCTTTCATGTTTATTTTACTTTTTAAAATATCATAGACTAAAAATATTACCCTTAACAAACGGCGTTTACAGCGTAGGTATTTGAAGTGTATCAAATAGATTTACTTTTTTAGCTTAGGCTCTCGCGGACCACCTGTGTGTCGTGCAGCAGCGGTTGGGAACCATTGGTTTAGTAAGCAAGTCGCTGTTAAAAAATCGCTCGTGTTTTGGGCCATGACATAAAGTTACCACACAAAAATAGTATTTTCGCATTCCTCCGCACGGTGCCAAACAAAGCTTTTGTTGGCGGTGCTTTTTAGGGGCGCAGATATGACGAGCACCTACTCATACATCACTCGACTCAATATGACATAGTACTCAGTTGTCGCCGGAAAAAAACACATTACAATAACCTCATATACCTTTATTAAAGTATTTTTTTCGTGGAAACATCTGAAAGGTAAAATAAAAGAATGGGCAATTTTAAGATGCCGATTGTAGGGTAGTGTTTTTCCTGCTTCACTACGCTTGATTAAATTTTAATGTTTTTTTTTTCATTGTTTTATAAATGCTAGGTTAAGTTCTATTATTGTCATAAGCAATATTTAAAAAAAATACTGACTGTTGAGTTTCTTGTGGCGCTTCTTCTCAGCAGTGGCCTCTTTAAAGCGTTAATAGAGTTTTGGCGGCCTACTTTTTTTTTTTTTTTTTTCTTTTTATGTTAAGTAGAAGGCACACGTGCACTCAGGCCACCTGATGGTAAGTGGAATCTGAGACCCATAGTCATTTGAATTCTCAAGACTATAATCCTAAGACCTCAAATGCGTCGCCAACCCTGAGGACTAAGATGGAATGCCTCTATGCTAGTAATTTCACCGGTTGTCTTATCCCCACACCGGAACACAACAACGCGAATGCTGCTTGGCGGGTGGTTAATGGATAAGATGGTGGTAGCGATCCGGACGGACCCTGCACAGGGTCCTACCACCACTAAAACTTACTGAATAATCAACTTTTATCTTTTTTTTAATTTTTAGGACTAGCTTCTGTAGCCGGCTGTGTTTTTTTTTTCAACCTGCTTATCAAGAACATACACATGAGTACCAACACGGTGGGTCTACGTTAAGTATAGCAGAGATCTTCTGGCCGCCTTCCAACTCCTTCATCAGATCAGCTCTTAGCTATACAATTATATTACATTGACATCGGGTTTAGTCTCCTGTCCGTCGCCGCTGAGAGATGGGACAGTGGCCTGATGGCCTGATTAAGTTTAGGCACTAACATATAATTTAAGCTCTGTGTAATACTAACAATCTCTATAGATCTCGTTGTCTGTTTTTTTTTACATTTATGGTTCAAATTTCATCCCATTCCATTAACGGGAACTGGTTCAAAATTGACTTGCAAGATTGAAAGGGACAACTTACATACGAACAGTGCAAGTTAAATAAAAGGTTGTAATTATGGACAAAGCTCATTTCTATCTCATTTGCTTACGTACTTATCGTCACAATCGCCCTCTAAATCAGGCGAATTGTTAAACCGACCAAAATCAAGAGGGTCCTACAAGCCTACCCATAAAACGGCATATCCTCTGTCAAACTAAGTTTCCGACCCCTGCCATAAAATTTTACAACTTAAATCGCTGAAAACTGTATTTGTTAAGGGTCGTTACCGCTTCAAGTCGCATAGCCATCAGGGATATACAATCCAAACAAATAAAAAGACAGTTTTAGAGTATGAAGTCCATATGCACATACTACCTTTTTGTTTTAGTCGGCATTTTATGTGTTATTGCTTTTTGGTTAGAAAATACACCTTCAAGATGGCCAGTTGCAGAATTCCGTTTTCAAATCCAAATAATTTTCGAACGCGGAGAGGGAGATGCGGGTGGATGTTTTGGTATCGCGAGATTTGCGGATTAATTAAGTCAAAATGGATAGCTGGCCAGGTGAGCAGTGTGCATTATGAAATAGAGGCGTACCTTACTATGCTTACCCATTATCGCAAGGCGTAAGTTTAGTGTTCGCCTCAAAATACAGCGTATTTGTGATGGACCGTCAACTACACTGATTGAAAGCCAGGACTGGGCCCTTGATCAACGGTTACAATTGAACAAAACATGGAACGCGTCAAGCAATCTGTACTCGAAAATCCGCGACTTTCCAGCCGTAAACGCTCTACGGTCTTATATTCCCAGATCGACATTGCAAACAATCCTGAAACAAAATTATAGTTCCATAATTACAAAGTCCAGAAGTTACAGAATACTGACTATGAATCGAGAAAATCGTATGCAACGCGTCGACAGATTTTGGCCAAATCATCGTATGGGGAACATCTTCTTTAGCCTTTTTGGCCAACCTGTATAATAATACATACATACATAACATCACGCCTTCATTTCCAAAGCGGGGTAGGCAGAGATACAAAAATGCCAACAACTCTAAAAGACTTGTTGATTAATTCAATAACCACATTACACATATTCAGGCTAAGATGTATATACAAGTGTATTGGTTGCAAGCCATCGCCTAACAGTACTTACTTCAAACCTTTACTTTCTTAGTCGTCTCTTACGACATCCACGGGAATAATATTAACCATTATTTGCATTTTACATAACTTTAGTATATTAATAACTAGCGACCCGCCCTCGCTTTGCTCCGGATTAAAGTATTATACATATAAACCTTCCTCTTCAATCACTCTATCTATTAAAAAAACCGCATCAAAATCCGTTTTTTTAAAGATTTAAGCATACATTATAGGGATATAGGGACAGAAAAAGCGACTTTGTTTTATACTATGTAGTGATAAGGCTGTGAAATTACAGTTTAGGTAACGAAAAAAGAAAATGATTTGCGAGCTTTCGTTCATTATCAACGCAAATAAACAGTTTCGACACTACCGATTCCGAAAAGAGAGCATTCTACATTTTTGGCCAGGCTTTATTCAACTCGATAAAACCATATCTCTCTTGACATGTTACTGTATTGTCAAACTTACGATAACTCGTCATTAGCTAAGTTGACAGTAATGGTGGCCGAGTTAAAATCAATACGATTACTTGAACAATATAATTTTATCCAGCAGTATAGAGGCCCAGTTCATATCATAACATTACATCTAATACTCGTAGATAGCTTTCCTTTTGAAGTCCAACAGACTATAAAGTTACATTTAGACCGAGCTGCATACTGCATATCGGCCCGTTGCAATCACTGCATTGTGGACCAGGCATTGTCTCCCTCTTCTCAGAATAACAAAAGATATTCTACGAGTGTACAAGCATTTGCCCGCGAATTCCACAATCCAAGTTTACCACTATCCTATGCTATTAAACGCGCAATATTTGTATCATCACGTTCTCGAAAACGGCTTTTCTATTGAAAATTTGCGGTACAGGGGACAAAAAATCGATCTGTCAAATCTTCATCTTCGGGAAAATCAGGTTCCGCCGAAAAATCGGCTTCCAAGGTATTTGGCACATATATAGACGACAACATCAAAATAGTTATTTTAATAGTGTCATCTATATACAACCAAGTAGAGCTCGATTGCCCAGGTATAATTACTAATAATCTGTATAATAAAAATGAATCGCTGCATGTGTTGCTAAACGTAAATCTCGAGAGCAGCTGAACCGATTTCGCAAATTCTTTTTTTATTGTGTTTGTTGCTGTCAGGAGAAGGTTCTTATGAAAGAAAATAATCCACCGGGAAAGTCAAAATTTGTAGCGGAGCGAAGCCGCTGGCGGGTAGGTAGTATAATAATATTATTAAGGCCCGATTCGACCAAGCTTTTATACCAGGGTAAACGCTTAATCTGAGATTAGTATTATCAAAAAAAATCTATGGCAGACAGTTTTCTATGGCATTTTGATATTACTAAGTTCAGAGTAAGCTTCACCCTCGTGTAAAAAGTTTGGTGAAATCGGGGCTAAATCGTGGAAGGACCTTGTGTTTCCGGATCGTTATCACCGTACCCATTATCCTACCGCCAAGCAGTATTTTCATTCTTGTGTTCGTCGTGGGGATAAGTCTACTGGTAAAATTACTAGTACAGAGGGATTCCATTTTAATTCTCAAGGTTCGCAACGCATTTGGAGTGTTACGATTGCAGTCTTAAGATTTTTGTCTTAATAAAGGTCTATGGTTTCCAGATAACAATTGCCATCTGGTGGACTGTGTGTTCTTGTGAAAATTGTAAAAAAATCTAAGTCAACGCAAGTGTCCAGCAACCAGCAACGCTCTGCTGTAATACAAAAGAAGGCGGCTAAATGCATAGTAGTAGCAACTAATTTTAAATTTAATAGGTATATTAATAGAGCTTAGAATACTTTGACTACTACATCGCAGCTTGCCGCCTTTTTTGGTATTACAGCAACTATCCCATCTCCATTCAATTCCTCAGCAACATCCTCGCAAACATTTCCCAACTTCTGTTTTCTACCAAACACGACATAAACGTATCCTGCACGCTGCAATCTCGTTCCAAATTCCAATTTCAAAATAAAATTTAACGACTGCACGTTCTAAAATTAAAAATGGCGCATGTGCTACAACGACGTAAAAGGGAACATCTGTCTTTCAAAGACCACCTACCGAGAGACAGTCTGACACTACCATTCATCTTTATTCACTGAAAACGAACATTCTGAATACACTTGGAATGTACTTAACACAACGACATAAAGTTCTAAATGTACTCACACGAACGTAAAGCTAATTTTGTATTGAAAGAGATGTTAAGTAATTCATAGCTAGTGTGAATCTTGTTGCGGTGAAATAAGGTTGTGTTTTGAAGGTGTTATGTTAGAAATGAATTATGAATAGATAATGCTGGTGACGTTTCGGTGCCGGCTGTGAGGTCTGTGACTGATCTTTCTTGAAGCATTTTTGAGAGGTTTTGTATGTACTCTTGTTTTTAGCAGTAGTGGGATTACCTTTCATCAGAACTGGGATTTAGGACGGTGACACATTTTTGTGATAGTTTGAATGGATAATTAAGGTGCTTTAAATACAGTTTGCTTTTGACATGTTTCAACAACATAACTTACATACCTACCCTACCTACTTGGAGATACAAATAACCTTATTAGAAACAAGTTTTTGGCGATATAATAAAAAAGCCAGTAAATTGCGAGTTGGACTCACGCACCGGGGGTTCCGTTCAAACTTGTAAGTATATTATATTGGAATAAGGGACTACCTTTGACTTTGCCGTTGAAAAACTGTTGTCTCCATGCATTGATTTAACTGGCGATTAGTTTACCAACTGCAAATAAGTTTGAATTCGTTTTTTTTTGTGATATACTGGTTCTGTAAGTCTTTTTCGTTCCTGCCAAATTTTATGATTCTAGGTTTATGAGAAGTATACCCTATATAGGTTTTGATTCCCCTGTAAAGTGTTAGAAAATAAGACTCAAAAGTGATGGATGAAATGATGCTTTGTTTTTTAGGGTTCCGTGTCTGTCCGTCCGTTACACCTTCAAGGTCCCTCAGACAGTGATACATCCAGTTTCTGGGATAAAGGCACTTGACAGAGAGACAGATGGACAACAAAGTAATCCTATAAGGCTTCCGTTTTTCCCTACTGACCCTAACCCTAAAAATTAAATCAAGCTTTACGCAGATGTTTGTGTGTGATTATTAGGTATTCAATAAAATTTGGTATAGATATAACATGAACCCCGACGACGTGGGATATCATCCCAAAAATTGGTAGTTCCCAATGTTGATACACACTCGTGCAACGCACTCATACATACTCGTACACGGACGCGCACAAGCCCATTATATTGGCAACTTTTTTGTATGTGCATGAATTTTGTTAGCTATGAGGCGTATATTTTATAAATAATTACTTGCTTCACTATTGACTGCCTCAAATCTCATGCGTAAGTGTTTTTAAAGACGAGCTAAGATCAATTAAAACGCGTATGACTTATGTATGAGACAACACAAAAGGAATGCTTAAGTCATAATAAGCTCGGTTAAATCTTCACTACGCCCAATAGAAAAAGAATGACTCCATTAGGAGTCAGTTTTACACATTAATTAGCAGTAGCGGCACAGAAGTCAACTTCGGTGCTCAAGGGCTCAATTCCCACAAACTTTATCAGTTATGCTAGCTCTGTCCTGTTCTAACAATGTCTTCAAAACTGTGGAGTAACGAGGATAGAGCATCTAAAGTATTGAATGTAATTCTTAAGAATTACCCAACAGGTAGAGAAATTTGTTCCTTTTGTCCCGTGTCACTTGCACACTTCAGGTTAAAATAAATGTCATAGGGCTGGTTAAACAGACAGCAACATAAGTTTAATTTAACTCTGGCTTTACTAGGAAAAGAGAAAAAAGATAACCTAACCTAACCTAACTAAGCTTACCTTTTTTTGCAATGTATAGAAGAAAAACTATTTCGAGGAATGTTGTTGTTTTAAATATTAATATTATTAACTATTCATTTGATTTTTTTTTGCAGATATAATTGACATTTACCTTGATTTTCTTGTACTTATCTTCATATGTATGTTATGTATGTATTTATTTATTAATTATTGCACTTTATCTATTTATATTAATATAATAAATAGGTATATAGATGTGTAAGTGTAAATATATGTATAGTTAGACTCTATGTTGCACTGCCACTACAATCTCTGATTTGCCCAAAGGTTAACTGGTAGAGAATGCCTTACGACATTAAGTAAAGTATACGAAGTGTATTCGTTTGTGTAATAAAGATTACTTAAATAAATAATATCTGTCTGGATAATACGAGTATCTATAAAAGTTTAAAAAAGTTATAGTTGTGTTGTTGTAATACCTATAAAAACGCGACTTAACCGGCCAACAATCTACATAAAACGTCAGTTACCGGTCAGTAGGTACAACCGGCCTCAATCACTCTAGATTCGTGTGTGGTCTCATTAGCCTGTGGTATGTCTAAATAACCAATGCTCAGTCGCTTCAGATGCTTTAACTACCCAAGTCCAAAGGTACTTTATCTCCATCCCTTTTCCCCGATTTTGTCCCAAATGACGAGTAAAAGGAATGGGGTATTCAAAGTTTCGAATTTAATGTTTCGTAGTGGCACAGCTAACGAAAAAAGGTAGAAATAAAAATGAACATGCGTAATGGTTTTACACGTGTTTTGCTGGATATATAAAGTACGAGTACATATGTGGACCAAACATGCTGACAAGGGAATAGTGTCAAATATGTCAAACGGGAACTAGTGTCACATTCATCAAATGAGAACTAGTGTCAAATACGTCAAACGGGAACTAGTGTCAAATACGTCAAACGGGAACTAGTGTCAAATACGTGAAACGGAAACTCGTTTCTGATATTATAATGAAATTATTAAAATGACAGCCACCCGGGGTTTCAGTTGCTTAGTACTAATAGGACTCAAGTCACACAAAACCCACTTTTATTTTAAACATTAACACTTCATTCTTAACCTACTAAGGCCACTCGTGCAAAAAATTGTACATAATACGTTCATTAGAAAATAGACGTATTTCAAAGGAAATAAAATAGGTTTTCCTTTGTTTTTATGAGGGACAATCAAACTAGAAAATTCCATTGGCAAATTTCATTGTATGGTGGGTCTTAGAAGGTTAAGTTGGAATATGGAATAGACGAATTAAAGTCCCGGGCCTATGTCAAAATCTTGTCTCGTGGCAGCGTGTTCGATCCAGTGGTATTATTAATTTTATCCTAGAATTTTTTGTACTTTCTAGGGTACGGAAGTCAAACTAATAACCCTTATTATGTCTGTCTGTCTGTTACACTGAGCACTAAGAGGAATGGTGACAAAATGGAGAGTTTTAGTGTAGCTCGCGTATAATCAACCAATTTCATTCCTATGCCACTTTGGTTGTCAACCAAATCATCAGAAGTCCCTTACGTTTTGGTTCACAACGTCCGTTAGTGGCTTAGGGATCAAAACGATTCACTGTACATAACATCGTGTGATATTCAAACACCGGATTGACGGGGGTAAAAATGTACCAGTGCTAGTGATTTATTAAATATTGATTAAGTTTATCGACCTTTTTTCATTACATAATAATTTTGGATTTTATATTTCTTACAAAATTAAGTCGTACGTTTACTTCTATATCTGAATGATCAGCTTTCCATGAAGATAAACAATATTTTTTCTTGCGAGGCATTATTAACAGACTAAAAACAAAAAGGTTCTCAATTAGTCGGAATGCTAAAGAATATTGTTGTACCGAATGAATTGTTATTCAATGCAATTTCAATGGTTGTGAAAAATGGCTCGAGTCCAGAATCAATGTCACATATCGTTTGTTTATAGTTGCGATAAGTATAAATGTAGAGGTTTGCACATCATTAAAAGGTATTCAATTTGGCCATTAATTATGACAATGATGATTAAACATTGCTTTTTATCGATGTCGATAAAGTTAGTCGATATTGAATGAATCACTAGCAATGGTACATTTTTGCTCCCGTCAATCCGGTGTTTGGTGATATTATTGGATAGTTTTTCTAAAACTATTACTTGTTTTTGATTTAAGTGCTCATAGAATTAATTTTGACTTCAATTCACGCCGACAAAGAGGTAAGAATCTTGTAACGGGGCGCTTTGGCTCTACGTCAACATTCACCTCGTCCTGGGCAAATCTACTACTGGACTGGAGGCATTTATAGATAGCTCAGGGGGATCAGGAATTAGGGTTTTAATAGTAAACACAGTTCAGTATAACATGAAGGCTTTATGCCTGTTTATTCAAGAATAACATTAGCGGTTAGTGCTCAATTGTTAGTACTTAATTCTAACTGGGTCGGGAAGCTTCCCGGTGCTCAGACGCTGCGCAACAGCACCGCACCCGGTCAGCAGGACCGCTTCCTAGTGCTCAGACGCTGGGTAACAGCACCGCACCTAGGTTACGGAGGATGGGATACCTCCCTGTGCTCAGACGCTGGGTAACAGCACCGCACCAGGTTGGTCGGATCGCTCCCTAGTGCTCAGACGCTGGGTAACAGCACCGCACCTAGGTCACGGGATTTAGGATACCTTCCTGTGCTCAGACGCTGGGTAACAGCACCGCACCAGGTTGGTCGGATCGCTCCCTAGTGCTCAGACGCTGGGTAACAGCACCGCACCTAGGTTGCGAGAGGGGAGGAGGGGGAGGCGAGAGGGAGGCACTACTTAGTGTTCTCAAGCTTCAGGGGCGCCCGGAGACGACCCGTGCCGTGCCTGGTCTTCTCGCTCCTCCCCTGGGGGGGGGGGATGAGGAACCGGTGCCGGGCAGAAAGCCCTTGGCCGGGGTGGTCTGCGCCGACCGTGAAAACGGCCGGGTCCATGGGTTTACAGCCGGCGCCGAAGGCGCAGGCTGTAAGGGGATGAGGATGGGGGAGGGGTTTAGGGAAGGGGGGGGGGGGGAGGGGGGCGTCAAATCCGGGTAGTACGCTGCTCGCGAGGTCCAGCCAGCTGGGTGGGACCCTGCTAGCGACCTACAAGCGGGGCAGCGTCTTCATGGGTCCTCACTTGGTTGTCGACGTCGTCGCAGAGTCGAGGTCGCGGGGGTAAGCCTTGCCGTCGGGAGGACGCGCGTGCTGGGGCGCGATGTCCCTCAGATGAGGGAAACGCGACGCGTCCGCTCGCGCAAACATCGACGTGGCAAGGCGTCCGATGAAGTCGTCCAGGCTCTCGATCCTAAGGTCCCTCTGGATCGTGGCGTTCCTCACGTAGCGGGGGGCATCTGTGATGGCCCGCAAGCACAGGTTTTGCTGGACACGCAGCTTCTTCCTGTGCGTTGCGGCCAGGAGGGCGTACCAGGCGGGAGCGGCATACGTGAGGCGGGGTCTGATGTAGGTCTTATAGACCCCGAGCTTCACCCGCAGAGGGAGGCCGGATCGGAGCACTGGACGGAGGAGTGCTCGTGCGGTTTTTGTGGAGGCGACGACGGATTTGGTGTGAGGACCCATGGTTAGTCCTCGGTCGATCTTGATCCCCAGGTATTTGACTACCGGGGACCAAGGGATGTTTGTCCCGTGAAGAGAGAGTGGTGGGTCTGGGGGGCGGCTCCTGCTCACGAAGATCGCCTGGGTCTTCGCGACGTTGACGGTTAGCCTCCACCTGGCGAGCCAAGCTGGAAGGGCGTCGAGTTGTCGCTGTAGCTTGACGACGGCGTGCTCGGGCTTGAAGGAGCTCGCATAAAAAGCCGCGTCGTCAGCGTACAGGGCCAGGTGGGAACCGACAACGACTGGGATGTCGTCGGTGTACTTCGAGTAGCATACCGGTGATAGGCAGCTACCCTGTGGGACTCCAGCAGCGATGGGGCGATCTTCGGAGGTGGCGTCTTCCACCACCACTCTAAAACTTCTTCCGGACAGGAAGGACTGGAGGACCTTCACCAGTCTTCGTGGGGCCGAGGACATCGACAACTTATAGGTAAGGCCTGCGTGCCAGACCCGGTCGAAGGCCTTCTCCATGTCCAGGAGAACTGCAGCCGTATGCTCGCGCTTGTTGGCGGCCACCGCCATGTGGTGCAGGACTCTGGACAGTTGGAGTGTCGTGCTGTGGTCTTCGCGGAACCCGTACTGTTCGGGGCGAGGCATGATGTGTGGGACCAGTTGGGTGAGCAGCAGCTTCTCGAACACCTTCGAGATGCACGGAAGGAGGGTGATGGGCCGATAGCTCTCGGGCTTCAGAATGTTTTTCCCCTGTTTGGGCAGCATGATCACGTGGCCGGTCTTCCAGTTGGAAGGGAAGTTTCCGATGCGGAGGATGCCATTGAAAAGATGTGTTACCGCCGCGATTGCGCGTGGCGGTAAGTGGCGAAGGGTGGCGTTTGTGATTCCGTCCGCACCGGGGGCCTTTCTGGGTTTGGCCTTTGTGATCATGCGTCTCACGCTGCCCGGGGAGAAGAAGATGGGGTCTTCATCGGGAGCTATCGGGGTGCCGAAGTATTCTTCCAGGTGTTCGTTCACCGCTGCAATGTGGTCTGCCTCGTCCGACGGGTTCGGCTGGAACTGACGCTCCAGGCACTCGGCGAAGATTTCGGCGCGGTCCTCGGCCCGGTATCTGGGTGTACCGTCGGCATGAAGTAGAGGGCGGACAGGTGTGGGGGCTCCGCTAAGCCGGCGGCATAGACGGTGGATGGAGTTCCAGTCGTCCGCCGCTTCGGCCAGCGTTTCTTCCCAAGCAGCTGCCCTGTGGTCCTCCAGTGCCGCCTTCACCTTGGTGGTGAGAGCGTTGAGGGCGGTCTTCATGATGGGGCACCGGATGGTTTGCCAGCGTTTGCGGAGACGCCTCTTGTCCGCAATCATTCTTTGGATATGCGCTGGCAGTGGTGGGAGTTTCCGGGTGCGTGCTGGTGGTGATGACGCCGCGGACAGAGCTTCTCGAATACGGCTGGTTAGTTCCGCCGAGAATCTGTCGATGTCCGCGGCGTCAGCGAGCGTGTGGAGCGGAACAGGAACGTCCATGTGGCGAGCAAATGTCTCCCAGTTGGTGGTGGGTCGAGGGGCCATGGGAGCCCTTTGGATCGGTGCCGCAGTCAGGACGAGAAGCACCGGCTGGTGGTCGGAGAGAACCTCGTCGTCCAGTGTCTCCTGGAGGAGCTGGCCTTGCAGTCCGCGGTGCACGGCTATGTCGAGGACGTCCGGAGTGTACGCAGTCTGGGAGGGGTAGTGCGTTGGAGTTTCCGGACCGTCCACGTAGTAGCCGTGGGCTTCTGCGTCTGTGAGGAGTCGATGTCCATCGGGATTTGTGGTGGAGGAGTTCCACGCCGGGTTCTTGCAGTTCCAGTCGCCGGCCGCAAGTGTGGGCAGTGGCGAGTCCAGCAGAGCCCTAACCTCTGCAAGATCAAGACGCGAGGTGGGGGGCTTGTAGACTGCATAGACTCGCATGCGGGCGGCGGCGGCTTGGATCTCCACTCCTAGGGCTTGCATGGAACCCAGGTGGATCTTCGGCAGCGGTTGATGGACGACTCCTCGTTTGACCAATACGGCCAGTCCTCGGTAGGCGTGCGTGGCTCCTTGTTCGTCCTGACGGTAGGTGTGGTAGTGCGGCACCTTTAGTGGGATCGGTGGGCTCAGCATGGTCTCGGATATGAGGGCCACATGGATGTCCTGTTCCTTTAAGACCGCGGAGATTAGCGGGATCTTTTTCCTCAGACCCCCGGCGTTCCAGTGGATAATCCTCAGAGGAACCATTGCTAAACCAGTCGAGCAATCCCTCTGAGGACTATGGCGACGATGTCCTCGCCAGTTTGTAGGGCCACTAGGACCTCCTGTAGGATCTGGAGGGCCACCTTGACCGTTTCGGCCTTGCCGGCCTGAGCAACGCTCCTTGAGCCTGGTCCCTGGGTAGGGGCAAGAGCGGCTTGAGGCGCTGCTACTACGGCTGTTTGGGCCGATTCGGGGAGTTCAAGCCGGGAACTTGACTTGGGGGTGGGGATGGGGGCTTCACCAGCTGCATCCTCTTCTCCCGTGGGACGCTGTTGTCCCCGTTTCCTTCCTCCTCGCTTCTTCCCCCGGCGGGGGGGGGGCTTCGGGCCGTTTGCTGGGGCCATGAGGGTGGTGCTCTCCGGAGCTGCCTCGACGGTTCTCGCCGGGGTCATCTCAGAGCCTGGCCTGGGCTTTGGGGGGTGCACAGTCTTTCTGGCCTTTCGATTTTCCTTCAACAGCACTGGGCACGAGGTGCTGTTGGCGGTATGCGCACCGCTGCAGTTTGCGCAAGTTGGTGGCTCTTCCCGAGGCCGGTCGCACTCGCCGGCAGGATGTGGGCCGCCACAGCGCACACAGGCTATGGGGCGGTGGCAGTTGTGGGAAGAGTGGGCGAATTTCTGGCAGCGGTGGCACTGTGCCAGACCCCGCTTACCCCTCCAGGGCTCAATGATGACTCCCGGCATGCAGAGGATTTCGGTCACTGACGACCCTTCAACCATCAGAGCACACTACGCAGTGCTGGTTAGTACGGGAGTGCCTCCGCTTATAAAGGCCGTCGGGCGAAGCCGGGGGTCGCGCGCGCGGGGTGGCGGCCGTACACGGTGCCGTGGTGTCTTGGAGGCGCGCGCGGCGTGTGACGTCAGCGGTGCGTTCGGTGCCCGGCGGCGCTCGTTAGAATCTTGTTTTTTTACACTTAAAAGTGGGGATGGTTTTTTTCCTCGTATTATTCCACATGGTCTGGGGTGTCTTGAATAGGTTAAAAATAGGATTTAATAAAAAAAAATGGGATCTATTTGTGAAATATTAAGCTTTAAAGGGACATTTTCGCTAGAGCTTCGTGTCTTCAGCCCCTACAGCCAAAACTATAAATACTACTTACATAACATCACGCCGGCATTTCCAGAGTGGGGTAGGCAGAGCTACAGAAATACCAATAACTTTAAAAATACTTGTTGATAGTTTTGTTTTGTTATTGTGTCTGCAGGGTCCGTCCGGATCGCTACCAACCATTAACCCCCCGCCAAGCAATAGTGTTCGCATTGTTGTGTTCCGCTGTGCTGATATGACATTCGGTGAAATTACTAGCATAGAGGCATTCCATCTTAGTCCTCGGGTTGGCAACGCATTTGAAGTCTTAGGATTATAGTCTTGACAATTCAAATGTCTACGGGTCTCAGATTTACTTACCATCAGGAGGCCTGAGTGCTCGTGTGCCTTCCCTTTAACATAAAAAAAACACGATTTGCACAAACAGCCCAATATGTTTACCAAGCGTATTAGTGACAGGTTGCAAGCCCATCGCCTAACAGTGCTACAAGCCCATCGCCTAACAGTGCTACAAGCCCATCGCCTAACAGTGCTACAAGCCCATCGCCTAATAGTGCTACAAGCCCATCGCCTAACAGTGCTACAAGCCCATCGCCTAACAGTGCTACAAGCCCATCGCCTAACAGTGCTACAAGCCCATCGCCTAACAGTACTACAAGCCCATTTCCTTCGCCTCTTACGTCCCCCACGGGAAGACACGGAGTGGCACTATTCTAACCCGGAAACCACACGGGCTACAAATACTAAATATATGAGAAATATTTTAAATAAAAGCACCTCTATTGAATTTAAAAGCAAAACTATCAAAGCTAAGTAGAATTGATAGGGTCTTGATATACAAAGTAAAGTGTTTATACTTACTAAAAAGCTCGCAACCCTCAGTACGCGAGTCTGATGCATACTTTACCGGTTCTTTATACCTTAACCTACTAAACCAGATACAAAGGTCAAACGTATCACTACAAAGCAATGATCTCTAATAGCTGATTCAAATGTCATCCGATAAACGACGATATTACTGAAAATGTCATCAAAAATAATGATTTCTGGCAGGTGTACACAACATTATTAAAAAAATTATTTGTTTATGGGATGGAGAAGACAGACAAGCACACAGGCCATCTAATGGTTAGTAGGATCTGTAACCCTGCATTCTCAAGACTACAATCTCAAGACTGCAATTGAGATTATAAATGCGTAAACCCTATATAGAATGCTTCCATGCTATAGTCATTTCACCGGTAGTCTTCCCCACACTGGAACATAACAATGCTAACACTATTGCTTGGCGGTTTGTTAAAGGATAATACACCATAAAACAATATAAATAAAACCGATGAAGACAAAAGACAGTGGCTTTACGTGTGTAGGTCTGGTTCTGTTTAATAGTGTTTAATACAATACATACACATATACCATGACGCCTTTATTCCCAGAGTGGTGTAGGCAGAGCTACAGAAATACCAACAACTCTAAAAAGACCTGTTGATAATTCTGTAACCACATTTTGCATAATCAGGCCAAGATGTCTTACCAGTGTATTAGTGACAGGTTGCAAGCCCATCGCCTAACAGTACTACAAGCCTTTATTCCCTTAGTCGCCTCTTACGACATCCACGGGAAGATAATGGAGTGGCGCTATTCTAAACCGGTAACCACACGGTTAAATATAATAAAAAATATGTAAATATCATTTAATTCAGAGCTCAAAACTGATTCATATTTTGTTAGTCACATCTTTACTTAATAAAATTGTTAGCCTAACATATCACTACATAGTATAAAACAAAGTCGCTTTTTCTGTCCCTATATCCCTATGTATGCTTAAATCTTTAAAACTACGCAACGGATTTTGATGCGGTTTTTTTAATAGATAGAGTGATTAAAGAGGAAGGTTTATATGTATAATACTTTAATCCGGAGCGAAGCAAGGGCGGGTCGCTAGTAGTAAAATAAAATAACTTAGAAATACATTATACATTACACAAATCATTGTTGGTGTGTATGCATAATTTGTGTGTTTCAGGGCTCTGTAAAACAAACCCTATTACTAAGACTCCACTGTCTGCCTGTCTGTCGGGCTGTATCTCATGAACCGTGATAGCTAGACAGTTGAAATTTTCACGGATGATGTATTTCTGTTGCCGCTATAAAAACAATTACTAAAAACAGAATAAGTTTAATATTTAAGTAGGGCTCCCATACAACAAACTTGAATTGTTTGCCGTTTTTTGCTCGATATTCATAACGGCAACAGGTAGACGTTTGAAATATTTAATTGTAAATTTACTATAAAAATCGACTAAGGGAATAAAGGCTTGTAGTACTGTTAGGCGATGGGCTTGCAACCTGTCACTAATTCACTGGTAAACATCTTAGCCTGATCTTTCAAAATGTGATTACAGAATTATTGTCAAAATTAAAGTTGTTGGTATTCTATAGCTCTGCCTACCCCACTCTGGGACTGAAGGCGTGACGTTTGTAATCTAAGCGGGCTCCTATACAACAATCGTGATTTATTTGCTCGATATTAATAACAACAACAGCTAGACTAAGACAGACCCTTCGTGCGAGAGTCCAACTCGCACTTGGCGGGTTTTGTTCTTTGTTTTATATGAGCATATTGGACTCGCGTGCCGTGGGTTCTGTAACAACGTGGTCAGCTTAGTTGGTTATTTAATCCTGTCTACAAAGCTAAGTCTTGGGTTTGATTCTTGGTAAGGACAAATGTTTTTTTGTGACAAGGGCGCAATGTGTAAAATTATTTATTACTCTTTATAAAGTGTCAGGATAGTTAATAGGACAATTAAAAGGTATTAAAAGGAATAGTTGGTTGTATTTATTAAGACGAAAAGCTATTAAAATAAACCATTTTCACTTCTAAAGCCATTATACATCTGTGTTTACTCCTGTTTTACAAATAAAATTATTTGTATTTAAATTTGTATTTGTATTTCTAGTATTGTTCAATAGTTACCTTGAAATAGAGTCGTAAAATTATTACGCTGCTCTGCTGAAACAATGTTTACAATACGACACAAACATGTTTAAAATAATGAATTGTCAGTTTTTCAAACTAAACAAAAGTGAAATAAGTAGACATTTTCACCTCATCGTAATCCAATAGTTGCCTTTCTCTGGTGACATTTAGAATGAAATTGGTTACTTACGAGTATATAAAGTCTTTTCTGGTCACTTTGCCCCACACAACAGCAAGATGCGCTTTACAATCGTATTATATTTATGTTTTATTCAGTGTTCCACATCCAACAGCCAACTGCTAATGGCGTCTGGAGATTCTGTACAAATAGCAAAAACCGCCGAATGCGTATTAAAATTGTCAGCGAAATATTTTGTAGAAAAGAAAGCTTTAAGCGGCAGTATCGTGATTATCAATATTAACTCTTACGCTTCCACCACACAGAGATTATTGTTGCAAACAATCCACGGCGGAATAAAATATTCCGTTATGGTAAAAGACTCGTTCTATCCGCATGCTAACGCGTCACATTTCCCGGAGAAAGCAAAAAATTATATGCTGATTTTGGAAGAAAAATCCGAGCTCGTGAGAAACATCTTGCAGTTAAACAAGCTGCCGACGTGGAATCCTTTGGCGAAAGCAGTAATTTATTACCAACTTCAACCAGGCGAAGATGGCGAAACGGTCGCCATGATGTTCATTAACGAATTGAGAGAATATAAACTTCTCAAAAGTATAGTGTTCATATATTCGCCAGAAGTTTCTGAATTGGTATCATATACGTGGTCACCTTACAGCGATACTAACTGCGGAGGTGAATGCGATGCAGTTTACATTTTAGACAAATGTAAAGACAACCTGGTAAGACAGATGAACGCTCAGAAGGAAGTGTTTCCTTTAAATATGAAGAAATGCCCTTTAGTTACTTATGCGGTTGTCTCCGAGCCTTATGTTATGCCACCTGTGAAGAAATCGACGGCGTCATCCTACGACGATGCTTACGAATTCCAAAAGGGCGGAGAAATTAATCTAGTCAAGCTAATAAGTGAATTCACAAACATGAGCTTAATTATACGAATGTCAGATTTACCAGAAAATTGGGGTGTCATTTACTCAAACGGGACAGCGACAGGCGCGTACGGGGCTTTAAGGAATGATTCGGTTGATTTAGTGATCGGTGACGTGGAAGTAACTAGAACTATTCGACGATGGTTCAATCCAACCGTCAGTTACACCCAGGACGAGATGACATGGTGCGTGCCGAAGTCCGCTCGCGCCTCTACGTGGAATAATTTGGTGATCATATTCCAGTGGACCACGTGGGTTGCCACCTTGCTCAGCATCATCGGAATGGGGCTTATATTTCACTATTTGTATTACAGAGAGAACAAAGGCAAAGTGACAAAATGGCCGACGAACTCAATGCTGTTTACTTTGAGCATGCTATTAGGTTGGGGTGCAGCGTTTACTCCCAAGAGCGCCGCGTTCCGTATTCTAATCTTCGCGTGGCTAATCTTTGGCATGAACATGGGTATATCTTACGAGTCGTTTCTGAGAACTTTTCTAATGCACCCGCGATACGCGAAACAGATAAGCAGCGAGACGGATCTCATACAGTCCGAGATTCCTCTGGGAGGGAGGGAGATCTACCGATCCTATTTCGAGACTAATAACGCTAGTTCCTTTTATTTGTATCGCAAATATAGCTCGACGAGTTTCTCAGATGGGATTAAGCGCGCTGCTTTGGACAGGAATTTTGCCGTAGCCTCTTCGAGACGACAGGCGGAATACCAGGATCAGAAGTTGGGTAAGGGACAGCCGCTGCTCTATTGTTTTAAAGAAGGGTATAATCTTTATAAATACGGGGTGGTGCTTTTAGCTAGGCGTTGGTTTCCTATGTTGGCGAGGTTTAATAATATAATTAGAAGCGTATCGGAGAACGGTTTGATAGATAAATGGAATAAGGAGTTATTTATTCATGCTGTAGGGGTAGATAGTACTAGTAGCGTCGAGCCTCTGAGAATTCAGCATTTATTAGGTGCTTTCATGTTTATTGGTTTGATGTATGCAGCTAGCGTGCTAGTGTTTATTGGGGAGTTGTTACTACATTTCTTGCAGGGACGAAGACAAAATAAAATAGGTGTTAATCAAGTCAAGTTAATTTAATATTGTTATCTTTTATAAACCATATCAGCTTGGCTTTAGCATAAGCCCAGTAATGTAAACAAAGCTTGCATTATTCTACTCGGCAAAACTATATCTCTATTAAAAATGTTAAGATTAATATGGCCGAGTTAAATAAGAATATGATAGCAATACGTGTCGAAATAAGTAGAATAAGACCCCAGTAGTTATGACATCGTTAGGCACTGATTTTTATTATTTCAATATATGTATAGTGTAAAAGTTACATGTCTATTTAGGTATTTACATAACATACATAATGTCACGTCTTCATTCTTAGAATGGGGTAGGCAGAGCTGAAAATTACCAACACCTCTAAAAAAACTTGTTGATTATTCTGTAACCACATTTTGCACAATCAGCTCAAGATGTTTATTAGTGTATTAGTGACAGCTTGTAATCCCAACGCCAAACAATAGTATAAGCCTGTTTTCCATTATTTAGGTATTATGTAGCGAATTATGAGAAATTATTACATATAAAAAAAACATGGAGTAATGGTCTTAAAACTTAAAGAACCTTATTTTAAGTGGCTTAATGTATATAGATACTTTAAACGTCATGGGAACGTGTATTTAAACATTACTAAAATTAACCCATGTAAATACCATACAGACAGTGGGCCTTTGATGTCCCTGAAACTGTAAGGGCCTGTGGCACCAGTGGTGGACATTTTTAACTGAGAGGCACCAATAATAGATACTGACTCAACTAGTAATTCTAAGCTTCAAGGTCATAAATTACTATACTTCGTTTTATTTAAGATGAGATAGTATTTTGCACTCCCTTTTTCCTTTAACATTGTCAAAATTAGAAATTAAAAACAGTCATCTCTATTTTAAGTAATTGCTAACAAGAGTTAGAATATTTTCACAAACTTTTCTCAGTATTAGCTACGAATTTGACCGTTATAACTCTCATCTTAAAAAAACGGTTATTAACCCTGGATTTCTGTCCCAATGACGTCACAATAGGATAGTTTGGGAAGTAAATGGAACGGTGTTAATTAATACGGTAATCTAGTCTGTTGGTGTTCCACGAAATTAAAAATTTATAATCTGGCATTCAAATTTATATCTTAAGATTAAACTTAAATTAGGTTGTATAGGTTAAAGCCGATAAATTGATAAAGATAATTCTAATACGTTTATTTATGTTCCACTGTTCCATTTACTGAATTGAGCGGTGTTAATTAATTTGAAAAACTGCCAGACTTAACCAAATAAATTGTAATAGCTAGGCATTTTCGATAAAAAATATCTAGTCAATTTATCAACATTATCTTTCGGTATATTACTGCAAACTATACATATTAAACTGGCTTTGGTATTTTCGACCGCTCACTTACGGTTCATCAAAACTGTCAAAAGCCAGTTTAACGTACAAATGTATGGTTTGAAGTAATATACCAAAAGATAATGTTGATAAATTGACTAGGTAATTAAATGTCATCAATACCCAGTTATTAAAATTTATTCGGTTAATAAACGTATTTTTTTCGTATTAATTAACACCGTTCCATTTACTCCCGAAAGTAGTCCATTGTGACGTCATTGCAACAAGAGGGTCTATAAGAACTTAATAACTATCAAGTGTCAATCAACTTAACCCCTCACACATGTCAATTCCAAACATCTTTACCGATAGGTACAATCTTTAGCTCCCGTAGCAAAGTAACCAACCCTTGTGTTCAATAATGAACGATTAATTACACCAAACGTTATACGACCCATTACACTCCCGTCAACTGTTTACACATTACAAATCCTAACCGGTTTCCTAATGAGCCCTATCAAGTAACCCACCTGTTCCTACTTAATTCTGATATCACGCGTACAAAATTACCTATTGCGTAAACAACAATTTCATAAAACCTTAGCCAACTAACTTCAGAGCTCAAAATTGGACAAGCAATGATGTGTCAAAGGTGTGCGTTCGGTATTTTGATGTAAATGCGTCTGTAATGGAGGTTCTGGGGTGTATTCTCTTCTCTATGACATCTTACAGTCGAGCTCGAACTCATCGACGAAGATACATTGGTGCACGTGGATCAAAGTATACATAGAAATGTTGGTCATCTTTGAAGATTTTGGTGTTTCTATCTGGGCTTGGATACCGGTTAAATTTTAAACAGTTATTATGTACTTGATGCAAAACCCATTTCGGTTCCGTTTGCATAAGCCGGTTTTTAGAGGAAACATTATAGAGTTCTTTTTGAATTAACCGGTTACCGGCGAAAGAAAACCGGTTAATCCAGACGCACGCAGAATTTTGTTTTTATCCTGTACAAAAGTTTTGGTTTCTCGTTTCGCCGCTCGGGGATAAAACCGGTTGAGGTTAAAACAAAGTTATCAAAAATTAAAAACAAAAGTTGTCTCTCCTGTGGTCAATAGTTAAAAGCTTGTGTGCATATAAGTTATGTTTTTATATGATAGGTGTAAAGCAGTCCTGACGCCGTATTTGCGGGAATGGGCTTAGCCAGAAAATTAGGCCTTAAAAACGTTAACTTTCGGTGTGTCCACAGGAAAGACGGTAACCTAAATCTGTGTATGACCCAACTGTCAAAGATTTTCCATACAAATTTACCTCCGGGCGGTAACGTTTCTCACCCCTTAAATTAAGTTCGATTTCTACGATTTTTGAATCATGATGTTATTATGAAAAGTTGCACGTTTCCTTTTCTTTTTGTTTCTTTCCATGTTTTTTTTTTTAGGAAATTCATAATACAACATAAAACAAATGTAAAACTTGAACTCCTACTAAGGTGCTTCTCCACTGGCGAGGCGAAGGGAAACGAGGCGACAGAACCATTTCCACCGAAGATGTGTGAGAAGGATTTTTTTTAACAAGCTTTATTTCATGCACTGTTCGTGTACTATGTAAGTTGTCCGTCAAAGTTTGCATTCCATTTTTCAGTCCATTCCCGTTATCCGATTGAGCTGAAATTTGGATTTATGTAACCCGATGACAATGCAATAATATGGCACCATCGAACTGGGCCTCTATTCAGGTGCGTTAAAACGATATCGTGTTTGACACGTTTAAGAATCGTTTATGTCACAGTCGCCATTATTGTAAATGACATAACAGTTATCAAAATATTGACGATACGGAAACAGGTCAAAAACGATATCGTTATAACGCAGTTGAATAGAGGCCCAGGTCTGATGTTGGAGACGGGAGGTGGCCACGGGAACTCTTAAATTACACATTATAAACCCGTCGTGTTAGGGCTCGTTAGAATTGTTTTGATAATCAGATGATGACTATGCCAAAAAGTACAGTCGGCAAAAAAGGCTCTCAATTATATAAATTCCATTGCTCGCGCCGCCTTTTTTTGCCTCTCCTCGGGTGGAAAAGTGTCTTAAGAGAATGTAAAGCCATGCTTAAATCGCATAGCTGTCGAAAATAATCCAAACAAATATAACACCGGGCGATAACGTTTGTCACCACCTAAATCTAATCCGATTTCCACGATTTTGAACTATTTTGTAGTTCTAATTAAATCCTAGGTCTGTACGTTTCCAATTTTATTTTAGTAATGGTTTTCCTTTTCAATACGTATTTTCTTGGAAAGGAAAACGTAGACACGTACACGATAACGCAGTAGAATAGAGGCCCAGGTGCACGACCACCGCTTGAGTTCGAGCTTGGAACCGTACAATCTAGAACTGATAACCTGAGGCTTTTGTATTGTGGTCGAAGTTCAACACACCGGCGACGAAACATCAAACAGAGTAACCCCGCCAATGTACATTACTCGTTGGAGTGTTAATCATGCGTTGCGGGTACATTGCCTGATCATTAGCGACGGATTTACGAATTACCATGCCCGTAATACGTATGTAGGGGAAATCATAGGGAAATTGAGGCTTTTAGGGAGTAATGGGGATGTCAGGTTGGATATGATGGGCGAGGATTGAAGTGGTTATAAATAGGATGGCTTATCGGAGCTGCTTACCTGTTAAGTGTGTTGCATGAACAGCTATACAACGTAATCCATATTAATATTATAAATGCTAAAGTTTCCTTGGGTCTCTTCCAACTTAGTAAAACCTGTGGTAAAATAATAATAATAATAAAACGTTTATTTCACCTCACAAAGGATATTACAAAGAAGGGTACATAAGACTTTAATAAATAAACCTTTGCGAGGAACTGGAGTCCGAACTAGGAGTGATCCTGTAATACAGATCTCCAGGCCCCCGCCCCGGAAACGAGTTAATAACTAGTTTTAGGTTTACGGTACAGTTTGGAGGAAATTAAAAACAAAAAAACAAAAATTATAAAAGGTACACAATAAAATCTAAAAACATATGAGTGCACGCGTGTGTGCACGTGTGGTATGTGTGTGTGTGTGTGTGTGAAAGTGTGTGTGTGTGTGCGTGCGTAGGGTATTTTGAATTATGAGGTAGGTATTGTTCAATTTTCTATCTCATCATAAGATAACGTGAGTAACCAATTTGTGATTTTTCCTTTACATTCTCGAAAGGTTAACTTGTAAATATTAAGCTGTTTATTGAGCCTATTTTATAAAATTGGACCAAAAAAATTAAAATGACGACCAGACAGGGCAGTACGAAAATTTTCAACACTGCAAACCATGTCGGTACGCCGCCTGTTTATAATTAGGTTTTCATTAAAAGATAGTGTTTTGTGCTTCCTTAAGACAACCTGACGGATAAACAGACATCTGACAGTCAAGACGCCGCACTCCTGATAAAGTTGGATAGTGGGGTGTCTATATGGTTTACTAGTCATTACCTTTAGTACTGCGCGTTGTGCTCTTTCAACACGAAGAAGTAGAATTTTTGTGGCACCACCCCATGCACCCACACAATAAGACAGAAGTGACTGCGCCAGTGCAAAATACACAATCTTTAAAGTTTCAGGTCCTACTGCAGCTCTAAGGTTCTTGAAGACATATATTAATTTTCTTATTTTAGACGAAATATTTTTAATTTGTAGATGCCAGCGCAGGTTACAGTCAATGGTAATGCCTAAGTATGTGATGTGCTTGGTTTGTGTTAAAAATGCACATGAGCAAACGTCAGTGGGTCCGTTGCAAAAGTGCACTGCAATCTTTAAGTCTCCAATTTCTGGCTGAGTGGTCGCATTTGGAGAAAATGTAATAAATAAAACCTTGTAGATTGACATGTCCTGCCTGCTGCCTAATTGAGAAGGCACGCGCTAAAATGTGTTTTGTACGCTCCGGCGGGACTTCTTAAACTTGGCAGATAAAACTTCACCATCAAGATCGACGCACGCTAAGTTGAGACTCATCCCCCACTAGCAGAGGACGTCTTTTGGCTGAAAGTATGGTGATGAAGATGGTAATTTATGTAAAGATTGTCCCCTTAAAATTCCTTTTTGTTACCACTCAAACTATTTAAGTAGTAATAAAGTGAATTCACTTCGTATGACCTAACACACTATGACATTAAGTACCAATTTCACCATACGATGTCAACCACTTAACAGAGACGATTAGAGCGTTAACAGTAGTCAAAATGTATGAACTAACAGTCGATTAACATTGATTAAATTTAAAATCGTATGGTGAAATTAGCTTAACTTTAGTACTCTGATATAAGGTTATATTTGGAACTAACATTTGCCATGGGCCTTACAAGGTTGAATTAAATACATACATAATAAACCCTACAACCTTACCCTGCACTATTCATTTCCTAAAAGCGTTCCACACATATTACGTGTATTGCCGTTACGTTTTCAGCAGGAGTAATAACCGAATATGTTTATGGGTTACAACACCGCTATATGTCGGATATATGGCTATATGTGCGTATTAGGAGCAATATATAGCTCTCCATTTTCGTAACTACTCCTCTGGGAGACGGGGAATATTCAACGGTAAAACGAATTTGTAAGAAAATGGCGTGATGGAAATTATTTTATGGTTTAGGTTTTAGGGGTGTTTTTCTAATCATAAGATGTCAATGTATTTTAAAAGTGTAATTTTAAAGATATGCCTTTGTTTTTAAGGTTCATATTCCTATAACTAAGGCTCCATTGTTCGCTCATCTAGTGTTGTAACTTTTTAAGCGTAATAGGTAGACGCTTGACATATTATTATTGTGTATATCCGTGTGATTGCCGGGTTAGAATAGTGCCACTCCATGTCTTCCCATGGATGTCGTGAGAAGCGACTAAGGGAATAAAGGCTTATTAGGCGATGGGCTTGTATTCTGTCACAAATACACTAGGCTAAACATCTTAGCCTGATTGTGCATAATGTGGTTACAGAATTTCCAACAAGTATTTTTAGATATGTTGGTATTTCTGTAGCTGTGCCTACCCACTCTGGAATTGAAGGTGTGACATTATATATGTATGTGTATTATTATGACAGCTATGTTGTCCCCATACAAGAAACGTGGAACCCGTTGAGTGAGAGTTCGACTTGCACTTAGCCGGTTTTTTATTCCAAACTAGCGGCCCTCCAGCGGCTTCGCCCCGCTGCAAATTTCTGACTTTCCCGGTGCATATTTCAGTTTTTTTCTTTCATAAGAACCTTCTCCTGACAGTAACAAACACAATAAAAAAGAATTAGCGAAATCGGTTCAGCTGCTCTCGAGATTTGAGCTTAGGAACACATTTAGCGATTCATTTTTAGTATATCGATAAGTAAGGTGCATTATTATAATGAAATATAATGTTCGCCAAACTTACTCGATTTGTTTGTGTGATTATCAAATTCACATTAACATGTAAGAAACAATAACCAGTGCTTGACTTATGGCTCTTTTTTTAAGTCATGTAAAAGGCAAACGAGCACGCAGGCCACTTGATAGTTAGTGGGATCTGTGACCCATAAACATTTTCATTCTGAAAATGGCTCTTCAGACCGCAATCTTAAGACTAAGATGGAATGCCTCTATGCTAGTAATTTAACCGGTTGCCACACCTACAAACGAGAACGCGCTAGCCTAGTTGGTAGTGACGCTGCCTTCGAAGCTAGGGGCCTGGGCTCAAATCCCGGTAAGGGCAGATATTTCTATGTATTTCAGTATATATTTCTCTAAGTAAGTAAGTTTATCGTTGTCTAGTACCCATACTAAGAGCCTAGAGCTTAGTTTGGGACTAGGTCAATTTGTGACATTGTCCTGTGATAATTTAATTTTTATTTATTGTAGTTCCTGAAAAAAACTGTTTTTAGTATGGAGAACTAGTACGATGCGTAACTAACAAATTCAATAACTTGCAAAATGTGCCTTACTGACTTACTTGTTAAGGAGTATTTTGCAACATATTCAATTTGTTAGTTACCCGGTATTGCAATTTCACCGATTTGTGACCTATCGCGTGCCCTTGTCAACTTATCCCTGAACTCCAAGGCGTTCTACAGACATGTCTCCTCGGCATAATACGTGTCTAAGTAAGATAAGAATGCGTGTCCGAACGATAGAAGAGAGACGCTGCTTAGTGCCAAGTTCTTCAAGTATGAATCGCTTAGTTTTAAATTGCGTTCATGATATTCGAAGCATTCTTCTCCAGCACCACATTTCCAGAGAAAATCTTCTTTTCACTCTAGCACCGAAATCCGCATAGTCCACATCTCAGCAGCATAAAGCATACATACATAACGTCACGCCTTTATTCCCAGAGTGGGGTAGGCAGAGCAACAGAATACCAACAACTCTAAACTTGTTGATAATTCTGTAACCACATTTTGCATTCAGGCTAAGATGTTTACTAGTGTATTAGTGACAGGTTGCAAGCCCATCGCCTAACAGTACTACAAGCCTTTATTCCCTTAGTCGCCTCTCACGACATCCACGGGAAGACATGGAGTGGCACTATTCTAACCCGGCAACCACACGGCATAAAGAAAAAAGAAAAATCCCTAGGTCCATTGATTCAATATGTGCCTGTCGACATGTCACGGTGGAGTTTATTGTATGTATAGAAGATAACAATAAAAATCCTTACATTACCTTGTTATTTGTCTTTGTCATTCATCACACCGCCATTCTACTTTATTTTAACCCATTCTGCCATCAAAATTATATCTTTTATACAGGTTTTTTTGGTCCATTCAACTGGAATAAGTATTTTTTTGAATACTTACACAATGTAAATTTCAAATGTGTAAAATGTTGGCTTGGAAATGGAAAATGGATCCAAAGTCTATCCGGATCGCTACCACTATCTTATCCTTCAACGTACCACCAAGCAGCAGTATTTACATTGTTTTGTTCCGGTGTGAGGATAACACAACCGGTGAAATTACTAGTATAGAGGCATTCCATCTTAGTCCTCAGGGTTGGCAACGCATGTGCGGACTTGGGACTGCAATCTTTAAACTTATGACTTTTGACGTAGAGGCCTCGTTGTGTTGTTCTCCTATAGTCATTGTTGATAGTCATTTAGTTTAATATCATTGACCTTTATTATGATTGAAAAAATTACCTTCTGCTGGAGTTTCTTGCGGCGTTTCTTCTCCGTAATGATAAGCTTGTCGTGCTAGAAGATTCACTGCATATTAACGACGTGTAAAATAACCCTCATTTAGCCAATGTACACTAAAAACATTTTAAATTTTAAATTTATTTTGGGCCTGTTGCTATAGCAAAACTGTCGGTAGGTATACCTACCGACAGTTTTTCTTTTATCATTGAAAATCAGGTTAATAATAGTTTTATCTGGTAATGGGAATAACAGTAAAACAACACAGTTATGTATTTTACATGATATTATTTCAAATTCTGTCACTTATTTAAAACAAAACTTGGTCCGACCAAAGTCGAGGTTGCAACAACATGAGAAAACAAATAAATAGAACGGCAATTTTCTTAAAACACAGTCGCAATGGGTTATAATATAAAAAATATTTTAAACATACAAACAAGTTTACTTACTCAAGTTTAAAAAACGCGTGTACAATGAAATGCCAACGTAACAGCTGAATACTAAGGATAATCTCGTGATGTATTTCATGCTTCAATCATTATTATTGAGGCACTTCCATTGATTCTTGATACAAAGCTAATGTAACATGTCGTGTCTTATAAGAAAATTGCATGAATATCATTACGATCTTTCCAAAGTGATTCATTTGCAACGACTTCTATTTCTTCTTCTGAACTCTGCATAAGGAATTATATGCTGATTTGCAATAACTTTATTCGTCTTTAACTGTCCAAAAATAACCAGCCAAGTTCCAGTCAGTGAAGTCCTGAGCCTGGGACTTGTCAGGATTCAAGTCCCTAATACAAACTAGAGTGAATTCGAACTTTTGTATGGTATCATTTTGGAAAGACCTCCAATATCCCGGTACAAATCATCAACCACTTTATCTTTATTTTACACTAAAATTGACAGACAAACAAACTGTTGGTACTAACATTTTGTGCCATAAAACGAGTGTGATAATTATACCGTACAATACCGCTTAAATTCATTAATTACAATATCATAATTGTTAACTATTTACAATAAATGCAATTTCAAAGACCTAGAACCTGTGCTTTATAACAATCTATATAAATATGTTTTTTCGTCTTAATTTAAAGCTAATTTAAGTTTTTTCATATTATAATCGGAAAGAGGAAATGGGACGGTGGATGTACACTCTAGTTGTAAAAATATAAGCAGTTTATTTATAATGATTTGAAGAGGAAACTGCATGCAATTTAATAGATTAATACTAAGAGACCAAGAATAAGTCCTTGTGGAACACCACCAGAAAAATCTCACTTACATTCTTTTGATTGACAAGATAATAAAAAAGCATTTCGCAAAGCCTTTCAAACAAAATAAACCAAATTTAAAAATTACATTCGATTTTCAAAACTGCTTTTGTTAAACATAAAGCGTTCAATTAACTTAAAACGAACTTAATAACTTTACAACATGACGTTAAATTTCCTATCATTTCTTCATTAGGCCTATTTATCTAAGGGAACGAGTATTTGTACGTTGAGCAATAAAATAAATTAGGAGTGTGAAATAAAACTTGTTCTACGTTCCATATCAAATCTACAAGCTCATACTCGAATGTTAGCATAACGCATTCTACGTATTGTACAATACCCTTCGGAGCATCTATCTTCAAGCGAGTTTCAACCTTAAACTTGTGATTATGATTCTTTCTCTAACTCCCCTAACGCCGCGTCACACCTATGAATAAAAGTGTACAAGACCTAATAATATAGGAAAGAGATATTGAAATTTTAAAAGTACGGTAGTCTTCATTTGATCGATATGCTTTATTTTCGTGATGGCAGCCAAAATATCGTTTTGAAGTTTTCTAACTTTGTATTTAAAGGACAGCATAGTATTAGATTATTTTACTAGAAATTCTGTTTAGATATAGACATTTTAGTAACTATCGATAACAGTATGCTTCCTTTCATAGATCCAACATCAAAGTTTCTTAAAAACAACTCCATTTTGACAAATTGGTCCTATGACTTCAAACGATGTTCAGTTTGTTCTTACATGTAATTAATATTTACCAAAGGCAAGTTTTATAGAAAAGTAGACGTATATAAAGAAGCTAAGAACACCAGAAACCAAAAATACATATAACAAATATAACGGTAGAATAAATACTACAAAACTCAATAGCGACATCAACGCCGATCTTGTAAATGCAATTCCAGTTTAAACTAGACTTACTTAAGTTCACATTGATCTTAAAAATTGCACATTCGATCGCACAAGTGGCTAAACATTACAGTAATTAATATTTACAATACTAAACACTTGCGAATCAGTCAGTACTTCTTCTTATGTTATCATCTTACGCATTAAAGCATCCTAATCTTTAGTACATTCATTACGATCTTGTGTCATTCTTTCACGATGTCCCTTGACCTGCGAGGTTGATAGAGGATCGAAGCAACTACGGGAATCACGTTCATTCATTTTTCTATTCTACGGTCTTTGATATGTCCGGAGCACATCACAAACACAGCGGTGGTAATTTTAATTCTGGATGATACATACGATAAGTCAGTCAAAACCGACGGCTACAGCCACCATTATCAGAATGTGAAACAAACCTACACCAGAATTTCTCAAATTACTTCAGCCTGGTTAGAACAAAATTAATTCAGCTGAGTTCTATGTCGTCAATTTACATGAAAACAAAGTTCTTGACATGGGCTTTTTAATTTTTATAAATTTCTCAGCAATTGAACTCGATAAAACTCGTCCAACGAATTGTTATGTCAACGGAAAATTAATTGGTGACTACAAACCCTCGTTCGACTGACTTCTTTCATAAAAAACATAGACTTGTCTTCTCTTTCGTGTGTAGTTTAGACGTACCACTCCTTGATGCCGTCTCGCTTCACGGGCTGTGTGGGGGCCAGTGGCGCGGAGGGAGAAGCCCCGTTTCTGTTGAGCGGTAAGGGCTGGAGGTTCCGTACTGCGCCGCCCGCGGATGCGCTTGCACCGCTCTGGTAACCTGAATGAGCCTTGAATCAAAATAACAAGGTGTAAATGTTAATCACCATAAGTAGTAGCAGTCCTAGATAAGGTTTATATGCAGAAATGGGTGCTATTAAAACTGACAGTATCGATAAAAGTTGGAATGCATAAGAATTTGTAGACGAAATTATTTTAGACATAATTCGTCGTCTTACTTACTCAAACTCGTATCTGCATATTTGTTTTGCTGTTGGTAATCTTAAAGCCTCTAAGTATTAATGAATAAAAATGAAATTACCAACAGCAAAAAAATATGCAGATACGAGTTTGAGTAAGTAAGACGTCGATATGCAATTTAATTTATCACGTTTTATGATAAAAATATTAGTCGGTCCGTTTATTTCACCAAAATTTGTTTTAGCTAAGGTGTGATTTACAAACTTTTATTCCGTTATATGTACATAATGTACTTATTATATCACATAGGCTTGGCTTTATGATAAACAAAGGCGTATCTAAGTTTTAATACATTTTACAAAATCAAATAAGAACTTAGTTAAATATTAGGAAACCAAACAAGTTATACTACGTGTTAACAAACTCAAAAAAAAAAATTAATCTCGATTTGTACAACGAAGTATTCTTTAGCTCGGTGAAGTATACGGAATATTATAATTTTAAGGCAACAAATTTAGAAAACGAGCTATGAATATTTTCATTTGTAATAAATAGTCCTATTTTATTAACCCCCGACGCAAACACCAAACTTGTCTGTGGTGTGTGTGTGTGTGTGTGTCAGTGGCACTATAGCTCTTAAATGGATGAACCGATTTGAATGCGTTTTTTTAATGAAAGCAGGTTTTCGAGTGGTGGTTCTTAGACATGTTCTGAGAAACTGAGGTTTTTGGTATTTGAAGTTTGAATTGTATCAGTGGACCTAATTAATAAGCACCAACTCTTAGCAATAAAATTGAGTCACTATTACCACTTAAATAAAGTACTGATTGAAATAAAATGTTGGCATGTTCCTAAATAAAATGTTATAGCGCCAAATGTTAGGCTAGAGGTTTTATAACAGCTCTCATTTTGGTGGTATTTTACTAATTTTGGTGGTAATTAACTATTATTGGGTTAACTTACTTTTATAGAATAATGTAATGTAGTAATGTGGTCAATATTGGAGTAAATAATTATTTAAATTAAATTGGGTTTGATATTTTGCTTTATTTTCTTAATGGGGTAACAATGTAGTTTATTTTATAACATTGTTTTAAGTTAAATCGGTTAGTTTTCCTTTACTAATTTTGGTAATGAAAGGTATTTATTTGTGCATTAATCTGGTGAACCATAAAACTTAATTATTCCTAATTATATTCAAACGTGATAAAATGAAATAGGTTAGAATAGAATATACAGAATAAAAGAGAATTATGCAATAACAAATATTATTCTCATGTTATTTATAAGTTAACACGAATTTATCCTAATAATGATGATAATTACCTGGTTGCCTAGGAGAGCGGCGCTGGCTCCTTGCTGGAAGTTCTTATCTTGGGTGACCTTGTAGGAAGGATCCAACGGGTAAATGACGTACTTGGTCACGATTATAGCAATCAAAACGATACCTATCAGCACCGCTGCTACAATGCCTAGAAAAAAAAGATAAAAAGGGTATGACCACGTGTTTAGTCTATTAAAATAATCACACTATTATCAAACTATTATGACGTATAAATAAACTGATCTTAAGTGGCATGCTCATTTTAAAACACGTTAAAGTACGACGTCACGTCATCGCATCTTGAGACGACAATACACTGATCAGATTACTGATACGGCCCTAATACTGCAAAAGAAAAATATATCTGGAGATTGGAAAATCAGCCCTGAAATATTAAGTTAACGGTGTGATATTTTTTGGCAAGCCAATTCAGTGTGCAATTTTGTTTTCCAACGTTCTTTTTTTGATTTGATAACGGCGTATAAATTGATGAACGCCGGCTGCACGAAGGAAAAAGCATGACTTATTGACACGTTCCGCCTGAGCCGAGCGTGCAAGCGAGAGCGCAAAACAAGTGATGGAGGGACATGATTGGCCTAAGCGTTTGGCTTATCATTGTTTTCTTATGATGTTACTTGTATCATGTAAAATTATCGTCCGTAAACTAATTTTACAGACTCTAGCGACCGGAAGCACGAACCTTGACTTGCGTCCTTTTGACCTATTTGGCTTGGCATTAACGCTATGGACCTTATTATCATGTAATAAAGTTTAAATAATACATACATACATAACATCACGCCTTCATTCCCAGATTGGGGTAGGCAGAGCTACAGAAATACCAACAACTCTAAAAAATACTTGTTCATAATCTGTAACCACATTTTGCACAATCAGGCCAAGAAGTTTACTAGTGTAATTAGAGACAGGTTAAATAATAAAATCCCTTTATTGGGCAACTCACCAACTATTGCTGCCATATATTCTGATTCCGGTGTCACAATCCTGCCGGGATCGGTAGTTTTTGGCAGATACCATTTCGTGGTGACTTCGTTCTCGTATGCGTACTCGTTGCTGCGGCTGCCATCTTCGGCTCCGTTCGTGGGTGTCCGGGGATCCACGTCGGGTTCATGGGGTTCATGATGATCATGGTACTCGGGTAGATGCTCCTCCTCCGTCGTGTGCGTGGTCCCGTCCGTGTGGTGCGGAAGGGAGGGCGTGAAGTGAGGGCTGGTGCGATCTGTAACATGAGATACTTTAAGGTCAGAAACTTGATAATACTAGTTGTTTTGTTTGAAATGAAATTGAAGAAGTACTAACTTAATGTATTTAAATTGTATGAGTTTTTACTTTTGTAAAAACTCATACAATCTCAATCTTTTGATTAATTAGATTATTCATTTAATTCAAAATTTAAGTATACTTAACTATAAAACAATTTAAACATTACAAATTAAAACTATAAGTATGGCAAATTAAAATAATGAAAAAAAACTTATAAAAAGTAAATCAGAAGAAAATATACTAAAATTAATACAAAATAAAAACTAAAAAGGCAGCATGACAGCATCTCCTCGTTGTCTTGTCGTTGTGTTGTTGTTGTTGTTGTTGTGTTGTTTTTGTTGTGTTGTTGTTGTTTTTATTGTGTTGTTGTGCATTGCCCGAGAAAACTGCGAGCTCTTTAGACTGCGGTTGTTTCTATTAGCCTTTTCGAGATTCCTTTAAAAAGGTCTCGACGCCAAAAGGAACAAAACATATTTAAGTTTACCATGCAGTTTGTAGCCTACCATGAACTCAGAATATGAGTATGTTCTGTACGTTTATTTTAATGGCAAAAGAAGATTAGGATGCAAGAACCGATTATCAACTATAAATATAGCTTTGTTCTTCAATCAGTCTTCTCTTTTATTTCATTAGAGCAATGTTTGTATGGAACCTTGCGAATCATCCTTGCCTATATTTTAAAGTTATAGTAGTTCTCATACGTCAGCAGCAACAAAATAGAAACAATGAAGAATATGAGCTATAACTAAACTGTTAGAACACCCACCCTCGCTAGGCGTAGTCCGTCTCTCCGGCGTAGTAACATCCTCGGTGGGGGCGTGCATGTTCCCGTGGTCGGGCGGGGTGCTGCCGCGCGTGCTGCCCGGCGAGCTGGCGCCCGGCGTGGAGCCCGCAGCGCCCGCGCGCTCCGTGGAGATAGCGGCGGTAGGAGACGTCATGCTGTGCGTACTAGACACGCTGTTGCTATTGGGAGAAATTCATTTATGAAAAGTTTAGACCATGGTATGTATGAGTAACTAGTAAGTATGAGAGTAAATTTTCAAAAAAACTTTTTTTATTGCAGCCACAGGATACCCAAAAATATTTCCCTTTAAATGTCGAGTCCCTACGTTTAGCTATTTAGCCTGAATTGTCTGTTAGTCAGCTAGTCAATGAAGTTTTATGTGTACGGTTAGAGTTGCTACCGCGTACGGCGAAGCAAAGTGTTCCCGGTAGACCGATGGATGCAAGTATCACAAAACAGAGATGCTTACGGAAGGCCTTTGTCCAGCAGTGGTCATATTTCGGCGTATATGCCAGAGAGAGAGACCAAGAGCGCAAAGCTCAAATCAAAATGGGCTGGACTCGTCAACTCTTTACAATGTATTAAATTATTTTTATATCGTTCTGATTTTCTTCGATATCGGCAAACCTCCTCTCGTGATGTTAAAATGTCCATAAGTTTGATATAAATACTATTTTGAATTACTGATACACACGACAAATCTACTAACGTTGTTATAGGATGCTCAGGTTCTGTAATATCTTCCCCGTTCGATCCAGAACCTTCGACACAATCTTCATCGTCACAAGGCTTCATCAGCTTGCCACTTGTATCCCCCTGAAAAAGAAAAGCAACGATTAACTCTTGGAATCTCCAAATACAATCATTATCACAAAATGCTTGTATATTTAATGTATTTCATTGACCGTTGGTACAGGAATCATCAGGTCATCTCCGCTACCCGCGTACCGCAACGAGCAGGCGTCTTCAGCGTCGTTTCTACAGCTAAGACCAGTTTCGGAGTAGACCAGCTCATCAATTAAGGCCACTGTAACCTTACCTTATAGGGCTTGGACGGCGGTCTCCTCGTAGATGGCACGTATACAGGAGTGATCAGGTCGTCTCCGCTGCCCGCGTCTGGCAGCACGCAAGCGTCTTCATCGTCGTCCCTACAGCCTGAACCCGCTCCGGAGTAGACCAGCTCATCCAAAACGCCCGGACCGCCGTAGCCTGAGGGCGGGGTCTGAAATTGTTTGACCAAGAGTTAAAGTAACGTATGTATGTAGGCTGTATCTTTCAGATTACCTAGAGTATTAACCAAATATATCCTCGTACGGGCGTCGCGTATCTCACTTGTAATTATTGCAGACACCATTATTTTTGTTTTAAATTAATTACTTCATTCTTTTCTTCTTTTACCTTTCTATCTATTTGTTGCTGACTTTCTGAGTATATTTTTAGGGTTTCGTTTTCAAAGGGTGTCAAACGGGACTCTATTACTAAGCCGACGCTGTCTGTCTGTCCGTCGGTCTTAGCTTTCGTAAGAGATACTGGATTGATTTTTTCCTTTATGTATGTTAAAACGGCGGATTTATAAATAGAAATAGAAATAATTACAAGCGTCAAATTTGGTATTGTATAATAAATGCTCAAGCGTGAGAACGGCTCGTACTGATTCGATTCTAAATTAAAAATGAAATCTAATGATAACTACCATGCGGCGGAAAGGGGTCTCCCTCGCGATCCCTAACATCGTTTGTCCTAAAATCACTTGCCCGAACTGTTTTGCTCTAATGGGCATTAGCCCTAATGATCAATTGCCATAACAATCATTTTTCATAATGTAATGATTGCCCTAAAACTCATTTGCCCGAGTATTTTTTACCATAAGTATTAATATTTCTAATGTTATTTGGCATATTCCTCAAAATCCCTATTGTATGTATAATCGATGTATAATATATATGTGTGCATGAGCGAGCGAGCGAGCGAAGCGAGCGAGCAAGACCTTCCTGAGCAAAACCGACTCGGCAAGGTTAGGTTAGAAGGCTATGGCGGGAGCGAAGCGTAGCGAGCTCCCGCCTTAGCCTTCGAGGTTATTTTTTTTGACATCCCTTGAAAAATCTATGCTAATATTCTCCGTTTTTGGGGCTTAAAATAAGGCAGGGAGTACCTATAGTGCAAGAACAAAACAACTTGAATTTACCTCTGTTTGAAATTTTACATTAATAACTTGAATCCGGTCGTGCCAGACTTAGACGACACGGATGACACATGACTATTATGGCACATAACGTTAGGATGAAGAATCAATATGGCAAGTGATGTTAGGAAATAAAACATTATGGAAAAAAAAATCATCCATACGATGTTAGGAATCCTAAAGATAGGCCATGTGAGCGTTAGGACAAGTGATCATTATGACATACAACGTTATAAAAATAGGTTAAAAAACTTTAGGGATTCAGATATAGATCCGGCGGAAAGGATCCCTGGGTACGCGAGTCCGACTCGCACTTGATTGTGTTAGATTTGAGAATATACATGTTTCCTATATTTCTTACTAGGTACCTCTCTTCTTGCTGCTTTTACATACTGTGAACCATGTCCTAATTACCTGCTGCATCCTGTTGATGTCCCGGTCGAGCGGCGAGTGCGCGCGCCGGGCGTCGCCCCGCACGGACACGGCGGCGTCTCCGGCGGCGGCCAGGTCCAGGACGCGCACGCCGTCCGCCGCCAGCCCCGCCATCACGCCGCTGAACGACCGCGCGCCGCCCGCGCCGCCGCCGACCGCTATCGTGGACATGCTGTTGAAGATGGTAGACTGCTGCCCACCTGGTACATAACACGATCATGTATTTAGCAGTGTATCGCTGCTACGTTGGGATGCCGGTTAAGAAATATTTTGTTGCGTAATCCACTATATTACTTTCTTTTTTTATTATTGTAAATACTATATTACGTAGTACCATAGTACTGTTGTCTACCGAGTAAGGATTTCATGATTTTGTCTTTCATTGTATATTTGCTGTTCGGTGTTTAGTAAGGGTGGAGCCAGACGAGCGTAATTTCTGTCTATACAAAAGTCCAACTCAATTTGCGTCGCCGTGTGAACAAAACAGTAGATTTACATGGAACCGAACGTAGCAGAAATTACTAGGTCTACCTTCACCCTAAAGCTTATTTGTATTGTACTGTATAAAATATTCAGTGAAAGAGTTTATGGAACTTCATATTTTAGTTAAGGCTGACTTAAAATCTCGTAAATACAATCATGAAATAATTTTATATAGTATAATATTATTTAATTATAGATCAATGTCGTCAAGATCATTGAAGGAATATTAAGCCTTCTGAGTCACCTTTTAAGTTTACCGTCAAAACAAGGTAAAGAACTGCATTCCCTAATTTAAACTTGGATTTTCATCACAAATCTTCCTCAACCAACACTCACCCTGAGGGTGTCGTATAATGACCGCGTAGTTATCCAACTGCAGCGCCGCTCGGCTACCGTTTCGAGTGAACCGCGCGACGTGGTAGGCACCATCATCGACGCGCGCCGTCTCGTCGCCGAGCGGGTGGTCACCACCACCCACGTTGTATACCATGAATAGGTTGCCGCGGATCTGGAAAAGAGATTGAAGATTGTACGGAAATTAACTTGGCGACAGATGGGCGTTTTCCAATAAAAGTAGCTATCGTTAAGGACAAAATCTAACAACGGTAATTTTTGCATTACGTCACGAAAATTAGTCATATATTTACGAGTATATACAGCCGTTATAAGCTAACAGGCGGTAAGCAAACCTCACCTGTTAGTAACATGATCGAAGTTGCTACAGGAGTTATGTCTGACATGCCACTACTTCTCTTAAAGCAGTAACAGTTAATTTTCGTGACGTAATGGAAAAATTACGGTTGTTAATTAAGTACCTTTTTAGAAAACGCCCAGATATATACCAGGTATGAAACCCAGGACCGCAAGCTTCATAGGCAGAGTTAATTTTTAGGGTTAAAAACCCAAAGGGTAAAACGGGACCCTATTCCTAAGACTCCGCTGTCCCTCCATCCGTCCGTCTGTCACCAGGCTTTATCTCATGACCAGTGATAGATAGACAGTTGAAATCACAATCACAGATGATATGTTTCTGTTGCCGCTATAACAAATATTATAAAACAGAATAAATTAAGGGAGCTCTCGTGGCAACAGGTAGACGCTTAAAATTTTCACAGAATATTTAGATAAATATTCATAAAAAAAAAAAATAAGGGGGCTCCTATACAACAGACATGATTTTTTTGCCGTTTTTATAGATAATGGTGCGGAACCCTTCGGTTGCGATTCCGACTCACACTTGACCGGTTTTTGTATAAAGTCAAGTGTCCCACAAGCTCATGCCTGGTTTTTTAGTATAAAATTAATTTGGGACTAGGTCAATTTGTGTGACATTGTCCCGTGATATTATTATTATTATTATTATTAAAATTACACTGGAAATGCCACACACTATTCAAACACAAATACTCACGATCTCCATCTGTAAATAGTCCTGCGTGTTCGAAGAATCGATTCGAAGCAGCACAGCATCAGCCTTGCTGGTGACGAAGCCAACCGCAATCCGGTCAGTCTCCGTGTCGGCCACGGAACTGGGCGGGAACGTGTACGTTATGATTCCACGTCCCGGTCCAAACTCGTACGCTATTGACTCTGTAATGTACAGTTCCAGCTTTAATTTACAAGTTTGAAAGTGCTAGAATATTCTATGGGATTTTAACTTGAATAAAGGTATAACATTAGTATTATAAAAGCTTGCTATGGCCGATAGAAAATATATAACTGTATTTTCATTGCAAGTCATGAATCACGCATTATTTTAAGGATTATTTAATGTCGCTTCCATTGAGATTTTTCAATATCTACAAGGATTTAGTGACAACAGAATAAAGTATTACAAAGATGCATAATTACGTATGATTTGAGATTTATATTCATCATGTACCAAAATCTTATAACTCACCATCATAGCAAGTTGGTCCAGTAAAGGATGTAAGGTCACAATCACAAACGTATGCGTTCCATTGCTGCACGCACACACCTTTGTTAGCACACGCGTTATGAGTACACTTTGTGGGGCCTGAAATGGATAACATATTGGCATCAAATACAAAAATAGTCATAACAGTTATTTTAAAAATCAATGAAATTTTTAGAAAGCCTTATGGGATTAACATTATTAAATAATTAAAAAACGAAGAACTTTGCGAAAACACTCTTGAAAAAAAACAACTTCACGGGTTCAAAAGTGTTCCATGCAGATGATCCCATACCGAACACTTTCTAAGCTCTTACTAAATGTACTGTGCGTAACACCTCAATCGCATTCGCGATAAAGTCTCAAATCAGCATGCAAATATAACAGTGCCAATAGCAGCGACTATTAGAAACAAATTGACACTATCTATGCAAACACGATCAAAAATATCGCAAAAACGAACACTAGTTTATACCTAATAATTAATGTATTTGGAATTACCTTCACATCCAGACACCAGTGAAGAGCTAGGCACCACTGCATCTTCCAGTAACGAAGGCGATTCTCCCGGTAGGTCCAAACTCGACATGCATCCCTCGAAGCCTTGCCGAGATAACACTCCCACTGGTAATGCTGAGTACATGTCTTTAGGAACCCCTCCAACGTAGAGTACGCTATCAAGCTCTAGCATTAAGTTTGAACCTGGAATTTGTAAAGAAATACCTAGTTCTGATGGTCATTTACATCTCTATACCTTGGAACGTATAAGTAATGCTTGTATTAATAGTTAGTACAACAAGATTGGATCAGAAGTTATTCCGCCGACCAGAACACAAGAGTTTGGTTCTTCTCTTGGAGTTGTGTAAAGCTTGCCTATTTTCCAAGTATTGGTATTGAATCAGCATCGTCTATTGATTGCACTTATCTTATATTAATGCAAAAACAAACCAAATCTTCTAATCTTTACAAAGTATAAAACCAAGTCGCATTTTGCGTCTGTCTTTCCGTCGGTCTCTACATCCGCTAACTCCTAAACCAAGAAACGGATTTTGATGCGCTTTTCACCATTAGTTAGTTTTTTTTTACGAAGTTTGTAATTTATAATCATTTAATTGCTGGTTTATTTGCATGTGCTACAGAAAACGCACATAAACCAAAGCAAAGCGTGGGCTGGACGCTCGTTAGATATAAAACTAAGAAGTTTTTAATGTGATCAAAGTTATCGAAGAGAAAATTCTCTGGTTATTTTATTTCACGAATGTGATGTTAAATTTGTTATTTGGAGTAAAGTGGATAAACTCTATGGACTTTTCTAACAGAAGCAGTAAAATGGGGGGTTATTATGACCTAGCTATGCAGTTCACTTTACGGTGAGCGTAAAGGACAGAGCTATGGCCGTCATATAGCTCTGTCCTTTTCTCTGAGCGTAAACAGAACTGCATAGTTATGTCATAATAACCTCCCTGAATACGTAAATTATTAACTATCAAAATAATACTTACTTGTTGTATGCATTTCTATATCATCATCAACTTGCAATGTATGCATTTTGGGTGTCGGTCTTCTAACTGACACAGTGTGCCATCTATTGTCATTCACGAGACTCTTCAGCTTATCCTTCATAGTCACCACTCCATCCCCAAGGTTGAAGACACAATGCACGTGACCGTTCACCAGCTCAATTGCAATGAAATCTTGCTTCTTTCCACCGTTATAAAACAGCAAGCCATCCATTTCAGTGGTACGGAAATAAAAATCTAAATAGGTGTTCCCATATGCTCTCAGTAAAGGCAGGCCAACGTAAGTATGCTTCGATTTGAATGTCACCGACTTGTACACATTCAAAGCATCAGGCTTCACAAACGCTCCAGTAAAGATTATATTAGAAGAGTCGTATATATTGTTATTTCCGTCGTTCCCCATACCAATAGCCTTAGCTAAATCTATGTACTTCATTCCGTTGAAGACAAATTTCTGTAGGTGACCAACAAAGTTTGGTAGGGTCGACGTCATTTGTATTTCTTCTTCTGGATGGAAAAGACCTCCTAGATGCAGTGTGGAAATTTCCAAAGTCGACGCTTTACCTAGAATCGTTTCAGCTGCAAACGCAAGTCAAAATAAATCAGTAATTATGAAATGGTGGAAGTCCGGACGAAAGCACAACATTGACATTGAAACAAAAAATAAATTAGCTCAAAAGATTTTAGATTATCGCGGGCAATATACAGTGGCTTTACATAGACATATAGAGTTGCACAGTTATTGAACATTGATAGAGAAGCCGAATAGAACATTAGATTGACTACAGATTAGCATTTTGTACACACTGCCATTCTAATTGGAAAGAGCCAACCTACTTCATTCAAAATGCTTTGAGCTTACTAATTCTAGAGAAGTGTCAAATTCATTGTTTTTAGCCAGCCAGCTTTATTATTTTACCATAGTAATCATTAGATACCAGTTTATCATTTAATTTAGCATTTTACTTGCTTTATTACCATTCAACTAACCTTACCTTGTTTTATACAACTTACATTATCACAATTTTGAAAAGACAATTTGGAAAAAGATTATTAAAATTTAGCACATTCACATAGGAGACTACAGGAGAAAGAAACTTAATCAAAGTCAGTCAGGGCATCCAACTAAAAGGTGAAGGTATCAAGTGCCAGCTAGAAACCAACGGAAAATAAGCAGCTAACTACATCGCTAATAGGACATCTAACACCAATAAAAACCGTTTCAACAAAAACGTATTTTTAACATAAATATACATTAATTCACTACTTGTATATTTGGCTTCACTCCGTCGATATAACTTTTGGGTCCCTATATCTTACTTTATCATCATATTTAATATGAGTATATCAGCTAAAGGGTGACCACTGCTGGCCATGGATATTCCCCGTACTTTATCACTATCATCAATATTTTGTGTCTTTCATCTTTTTTATTTGGTATCATTTACAAATTTTTGGTATTTAGTACAAAGTTTACTATAAGGTTAGGGCCGCCACTATTTATCTAGCATCTCCTGCGCTGACCCGCGTGGCCCTACATCTGCACGAAGCAAGACCTTTGACACCAGTGACTATGCGGCTCCCATAGCAGAATATTGTTCAGATCATAAATATAATACGCCGTTGACACTTTAAAAAGCGGAACATGTTACCTTCGCAACAGCATGGTAGATAACCTATTTTTTAGATCTAGCTTTCATGTGTTTTTTCAAGTCGAAAAAGTTAGTGTCCCAATTTTACTTCTTCACAATGAATCATTTGAATTTTTTAACCTATGTCCATCATCCGGAGTGAAACCAAAACCAACCTTATATCCTTCTACTTTGGGGGTAAAATAAAAGTGTGCGGGTGCGTCCCGTGCATACGTACATAACGTACCGCGCACTGGCGGCGCATCGTCCACTTGCAGCCTAAGGTTGGACGCGCGCCGCGAGAAGCGAACCGTATGCCAGTTGTCGTCGGCGACGTTTGACCCGGCTAGGAGATTCTGAAAGAAATATTCATCGTCAGGTCTATCGAAGATACGAGAACGAATTCTTCGTATGCAGATTATCTATTGTTTGCCCGAAATTCATATGCTATAATTTTCACTTGCCCGAATTTCTTTTGACGGAATTTTATATGCCCGAATGTTACATTTCCCAGAAAAGTTATTTAACATACTCTTGTTTTCCCGAAAGTTAGATACCATAATGATACTGATGCCATACGTAATGTTTTCCATATTAGTAAGTGCAATAATTTTATTTAATAGAATATTTAAACGCCATACTAAAAAGTTTATTTTCGAATCCATCCTGGCTATGCATTTGCTTAAAAATTTCTGTAGGCGCTCGATTTTTTTTTCCTAAACTTAAACTTTGCCGAAGGTTGGCACAATCGTATTAATACAATAATGGCAAAATGCCATCCCGGTTTTTATTTTTTCAGCACAGAAATTATAAAAGAATCGCATGTAGTAATGCTGCAAATTGAAACTATTCTCAATGGTGAACCAGAAATGAAAAGAAGAAGAAAAACTATTAATCGTACAAATAAAATAAATGACATATTATCCAACAAAAGCGAGTATTCAAAAGAAGAATTTTTGCGTGCTTTAGCGTCAAATCTGTATTTACATTAAGTATATATTTGTTATGTTACACTTGGTCATATTGAAATAAATAAATATATTGATTGAATAACATTTTTTTATTATTATATTACTAATGTAATTAAACCTAACATATTTGTGTTCATTCACGACTGATATGGACATAAATGATCGAAACTAATGTCGACGGAGCTCCGTTGCGCGGAGCTCCTATTCCACGTAGATGAGGCGCTTCGCGCCTTGTTGCAACTCTAACCTAACCTAACCTATGTAGGTAAATATTGCCTAATTCAAACATCACCATTCACCATTTACACGGATGGCAAATGACATTATGGCATGTGACAAATATGGATTAAAATGATTATGAAAAATGAAATTATTGAAATTAATATTATGGAAAACAAAGATTCTGTTATTTGACTACTATGATAAACAATCTGTATATCATATGAAATTATAAGATGTAACATTATGCCATTTGTAAATTATGGCTGGTGAAATTCGGGCATATGAAATTCTGGGAAGTAAAGGTATACCTCGTATGCATTAACTGCCACCAGGGTAAAATTTCCAAAAGTGAATGTTCATTACTACTTTGCGCTTTACCTTAACGCGCCTCCACAAGCAGTTGACAAGGCTCCCCAGGCCGAAATAACTCGCCTTAGTTTTGATACCTTACATGATCTTAAAACAAAACCAGTGAACGTTGTATTAACTAAAGCATGATGCTCGCTCAATTACAGACGTCTACATAAGTTAACACATTCACGGACAGTACGTCGAGAGACGTAAACTAAGACCCTCGTGATATGGCACTACGGCTGTGGCCGGTGTTTATAATTACACCAATAGCGGAGCTCCGTCTACGGCCGGCTATTCCCATAGCATTTATAGAAAGCACGGACACCTGTGCCAGTTTAGGCTTTAACATAAGCCGCTAGTGCCACCGCAAAAAAGCTTTAGGGCAACCTGAACCTCATGCACTGCCCTTAAAGGGGAACGACGCGTGTTGTGACACATAACGGCTGTGGACGTAACGGCCCTGGACGAGCTGCCACATTCGGTAACATTTGTTATTGTACGAAATTACATACATATTTTCCGTCATACTATATACATATATGGCACAATGTTTGACACAACGTTAAATGTGACAGTTCGTCCATTGCCGTAGAAAATTTTGTATGAGATTAATTTGTGCCATATCTTGCAATTTTGAACATGGTGCAGTGTCCATGAACGTGTTAATATCAATGACAAAATTATAAGCGATTGAATTAGCCTTATGTTAAATTTAAAACAATTTTTGTTACCTTTTCCCTATCTCCCAGCCGCACATTGGCACGCACGCGCCCTGCAGCCACCGCCAGCTCTATCCTGTCTGCAGAGTGTTCAGAAGCTGTCCTCAGCAGCAGACCAGCTCTGTTGGTCTTAAAGCGCAGCATCAGCTCTTCAGTCTGTGTCACGTGCTCAGGACCCAAAGCGGCTGAGAGGTGCTGGCTTCCGTTCAGGAATATTGTTGGAGATTCTGGAAAAGATAATTTAAGAAAATACTTTTTTTTTTCTCGAAATTGAAGAATAGTGTTTTTTGTACAAATGAATACAATAAGACATGGTTTAATATTCATGAATTGACTTAAATAAAAATACCTGGGAAAAGTTACTGAAAACGACAGGAAAGCCTGAAGAATATTAGTGGTGGTAGGACCCTGTGCAGGGTCCGTCCGGATCGCTACCACCATCTTATCCATTAACCACCCGCCAAGCAACAGTGTTCGCATTATTGTGTTCCGGCGTGGGGATAAGACAACCGGTGAAATTACTAGCATAGAGGCATTCCATCTTAGTCCTCAGGGTTGGCAACGCATTTGAGGTCTTAAGATTATAGTCTTGAGAATTCAAATGTGTATGGGTCTCAGATTCCACTTACCATCAGGTGGCCTGAGTGCTCGTGTGCCTTCTCCTTAACATAAAAAAAAAAAAAAAAACCCTTTTAAATCCTTTCCACACTTAGAACATAATTGCCTAATTGGATAATTTCTAAGTAATTCTGTCTAATAGTGTAATTTAGTATAATTAGGTTTGCCTATTATTCTCTAATAGTCTCTCCAAATATGTAGCAACCCATCGGAAACTGTGAGTATTGTCGTCAAATATCAAATAGGCCCAAGTCAAATGACAATGGATATTATTATTACCTAACTTGATGATTATTACTACCAACCAAGTGTATCATTAAATTTATAGCCGAAATGTCTTGTATCTCTGGTGATATAAAACTTAACTAGGGAAAAGATACTTTGTTACTTGGGACTTTATTAAATTAAAGATAATTTGATATAATTAGGTGATAACAAAAGAATCAGTGGGGCTAGTCAAGTTGCATTCGACATTCGTTAGCGCTTATGTTTCGATTGAATAATGAATGGAATTGACGTAAGCCACTGCGATAGTACCACGTGACTATCTCGGGGGCTTACGTCAATTCCATACATTTTTCAATCGAAACATAAGCGCTAACGAATGTCGAATGCAACTTGACTAGCCCTACTGAGACGACAAGCATAATACTGCCCTGCTAACATAAAATGCAGTATCTGAGACAAAACTTCTGTAGCAAATTTAACCTTATTCCTAACGGTTTAGGGTTGAATCTGCTTTGGCCATTCAATCTGAGATACTGCTTTTTTGCTAAGGAGGGCAGAATAGCGTATGGCTAACAGAGGACTGGGTACCGTAGGCTGATGATCAAATACTGAATACTGATCTTCAAATACAAACGACTCTATTTATTGATAAAGTGGAACAGTGTTATGAAGTGTCAAAACCAGCAAGCTAAAAAGAGACGGAAATATGTGACTACTGTAGCTTCCTCACTACCCGAAACTTGGCACCGTATTTACACTTCAAAGTAAGTCCTTTGAAGATCCAACTAAAGTGACGAGTGCAAAAATGGAACCCCAGTTAGTGCGCAACAAGTTCGAGGCAGTGAGCTAGCTACAGAACTCTCATATCTCCGTCCCTTTTTCTTCTTGCTGGTTTTGATAATTCAAGCGCTTGACCGGCTTTTTAGCATTCCACAGTCAAACTACAGGAACCCTTATAGTTTCGCCATGTCCATCCGTCTGCAGCCTAGCTCAGGGACTCTTATTACTAGAAAGCTGCAATTTGGCATGAATATACATATTAGCACACGCTAACATAGTGGTTCAAGAAAATCGTGAAAGTAATTTCTTTTTTAGTGTACCTCACCTACACGTAGCGTGGGGATGTATTATTTTTTCTCGTCTAACCCTTAGTGTAGGGTGTCGTGGGATAGCAGGTGTTTCAAAAGTATAATGGGTTGAAGAAAAATTAAGCTTTAAAGCGCTATTTTTATTAGAGTCAAGTGTCCCTTACACTCTACAGCTAAAATTACAAATAATAAAACTCTGAAAAAAATCCTAAATGAAAGCGCATATAACGAATTTTAAAGGAAAACTTTCACGACTAAGTATACATTGGTTCTTGAGATACAGGCGATTGAAGTGTTTATAACTACTAAAATCATCTAAGACGGCTCTAAATGACTTTAAATAGAAAATTAGTTATTACTTGTCGATTTTTATGTTTGTAGTACTTAACGGCTTCGGAACCCTAACTGAGCATCCGTCATGCTCTTGCCCGGTTTTTCTGTTAAAATTAGCTTACCTCGTCCACAAGTAGGTCCGCTATATTTCGTCGCTGAACAGTCGCAAAGGGGTCGATTCCAACCCTCGGAACACACGCCTCCATGCTGACAGGGTGAGTTGGCACACTGCTTCATCAGCACATGGCATGCGGGGCGGACAGAAGCTGGAAGAAAAGGTGATTATTAAAATTGTACATCAAAATGGGAAGCCGTTAGTAGAAGTACAGCATACAGTGCAGTGGTTTTGGGTTCGGATAAATTACTTATACGTGATCGTGTTTAGCGTGTAATCTGCCGTGATTTTACTGGATGACAACAGGCCTATCGACTGTCAGTATTTTTGTTCGTCTGTTTGTCACGAATCAAAGCTTTTCCATTCTTTCTCTATAGATCAAAATTGCAACGGTTATTAAAATTTGAAGAAACCCTCAAAAAAAATCGGCGTAGTGTACTTACGATAAGAGTCGAACTTGATGAAAGTTGAAAATTAAGTTCTTCAATGTACGCAATAAAATGGTTTTTAATTGACAATATACAGGGTGAAAGTTGTCAAGGACCCCTTCCGAAAGCAAGGTGTATAATCGATGGATGTATAATCGAATTGTAATGGTCAAAAAAATTACATGCTCAATAATGAAGACAACCCTAAGGTATGAAGACTGGTTCTCTTGTTTTGAGTCTTTCATCTGTTAGGGTTAGAATGATAACTTTTTGGTTTAAACTTTAACAATTGGTATTTGAAAACGGTTACATTAAAGTTTCTTAGAGATACATAATTGCACAGTTTTGGGCTGGGTCATCCATTTCCACCTCGTGAGTTTAATGATGAAAATGAAATCCTCACCAGAATCTTGCTGCCTTGCATACGCTGTCAGGTCCTGTGGTTTCCCGTTCAGCACCAGATCCCTGATGCAGCCCACGAACCCTTGCCTCAGAGCCGCCGTCCACAAGACAGGAGCAGTCTTGGCTGCAGAGTACTCCGAGCCCAACCCACCGACAAAGAGAGGACCGTCCAGCTCTAGTTGATTTGATTCTCCTGGAAAATAGATTTGTACGCTACCTTTAGATGTAGTTATTGTTACCGTATGGGTAATTTTATTACTCGTATTTCCAAGGTGCTTCTGCTTAGTGCGGGCTTTCAAAGAGCTTTCTCAACACTGCTCGGCTGCTGTTCTGGTTTAGTGGTGGTAGGACCCTGTGCAGGGTCCGTCCGGATTGCTACCACCACCCACCAAGCAACAATGTTCACATTGTTGTGTTCCGGTGTGGGGATAAGACAAACGGTGAAATTACTAGCATATAGGCATTCCATCTTAGTCCTCAGGGTTGGCAACGCATCGGAGGTGTTAGGATTATAGTCTTGAGAATTCAAATGTCTATGGGTCTCAGATTCCACTTTCCATCAGGTGGCCTGACTGCTCGTGTGCCTTCTCCTTAATATATAAAAAAAATACGAACTGGTTTGGGGTCTGAAAACTTCACTTTTATGTCAACAAAATAAAAATTGTTTCTTCATCAGCTGATGATGATCATCAACCTACTTCCGTCCACTGCTGGACATGGGCCTCTCCTACGGCATGCCACTGAGTTCGGTCTTGAGTTTTTGTTTGAAAAATATTCTACTTCACACTCATTCCGTAAATAATAGAGAAAATGGTTTTATTTCCTCGCTGTAGTTGAGAAGCACTACGTCTGCCTCGGCACAAAGTGCAATTTATAGACTGTTGCACAAGAGGACCTCAACTACGTTTAAGCCAGCTATACTCGTATGAATCGTCGCTAAAATACTCAGTTAGAAAGAGCCAAAAATTTTTTTTTTATAATGACAAGAAATTACAAAAAAAAAACAATATTAAAGTAATCTTAATCTTGGTCTCAAAATTTTATTAAGTATTTGTTTTAAGATTGGTTTTTATTCAGTAATATTTGTTTTGAGTAATAACATAATTTAAAAATCTTACTAGTATTCCAAGAATACATTGCCAAGGTTGTTTTCTAAGAACGATCAATTTTTAAAGTACTTACTTACTTTATTAACCAAACTTAATATGTTTTTTCGAGAATATGTAAAACCTATGAGCTACTTTAATTTTAATCTGCGCTTTTGAAAATTTTTGTGTTTGAAAATTTTATTATAATTATTATATTCTACCGATCACAGTTCTGGTTGAGTTCAAATCTACCATTGCCTAACTTACCAGGAGTCTTAAACTCAGCGTTAGCCCCATTGACAGTGACCCTGCCATCCCTCCCAGTCCTCCTCAGAAGAAACTCATGCCATTCGGAGTCATCGACCCTCCTCCGGGACGCCCTGACCCTTACACCACCAGAACCAAGATCCATGTGGACATAGACATATCCATTCAGCATCTCCACAGCAAAAAGGTCGGCCTGGAAAAAAAACGCGCTGTGCTAGAAATAATTATGCGTGATAAATTAAATATAGATCGTAAACTAGTTAAAGATAATAATATCAACATTATAAACAGCATGCAATTACTACTATTAATACCTTTTGACAATTCTGCATGCAAACTACTTTAAAACCTTTATCTTAAAGATATTTAACATCCTGCAATGAACAATGCAACTATTGAGAATACATTGCAGTTTAACTCAACAGTTTTATAACTTACCATCTGTACTCCGCATGCAATGGCAACTTCTCATTTATTATTACAAAACTTTATGACCACGTAACAATTTCCATAAGCATGTACAAGTCAATTATACTTGCAGAACGCTAGCCACTAAAAATAGAACGTAGCCTAATGCAAATCGATAATACCGTAAGTTACAGCAAAATAAAAACTGTCTGAATGCACGTATACATGCGACTGTTCACAAACAAAAGTAGCATGCTTAGCCTGGTATAAGGAATGTTAGAACTAGAAAAGAGTTTGTTGAAATCAGAAAGTTGTAATCACTAAATTATTGATATCGAAGTTAAACTAGTGAACTGTGGTTAAATCAAAGATGTTTCAAAAGTAAAAGTTGACTAAGTTTCAAATGATAAACTAAGCGTTGAGATTGTTGTGAAAGTTAAAACTGTGAAAGCCATAGTGCAAATTTGTGTATGTATTAATAAAGCCCTCTCTATCGTCAAGCTTGTAAATAAGTTTCTGTCAGCATTGGCGTCTATCATACGTGTGGGACTCCTATCAGTGTATTCCGTGATCTTACTTCTACTGTGCACCAGATAACAGATATAAACAAAAAACACTTCAACATTAAAAAAGTGGGTGAAACTTTATAAGGTACCATACACAAATTCCCCTATTTATGTGTCTTCAAATTTTTACTTCGTTCAATATCGGAGCCTACCATGCAGGCTTGTTCAATGGATGCGGGGTTTTCTTTGATCATTAAATTGGATAAATCTGTACGATTTCTTTCTTATTCGATCAAATCAGAATTATTTATCCATTTAGTTATGTTTGCATAGGGAATTGCAGTACTTTTTTGCCTTTAGATAGAGAAAGCGACAATTTGAAAGCCATATTCACAACGCACGCTTCAATTTAGAAAAAAATGCAATCCCCTATTGATGGTCGTTATGTTGATGAATTGAATGATAGTGAACACTTTGATGATTTGATTGATTTGGATGATTATGAGGATGTTATTAGTGATCGGTTCAACCCCAAAAGCTTCACCCCTTACCGTGCAACCTACCCTTGGTGGCTTCGCGCCCATATTGAAGAGAATGAGACCGTTAGGCTCATTTGTTCGAAATTTGAACGATATAGTTCCAGTTCTCACAGCGTCCCATTTTGGTAGAATCTGTAGAAAAAAATCGAGCTAAATAAAAGGATAATACCTAAATATACATACAGTTGGCTCAAAACTTTAGAAATGCGAAATGCAAAAACCTGCAAAATAAGAAAAGACATAAAATTTTAATTACAATTTCTAAGCACTGTTGCTAACGAACTTTATAACTGTAATTTGCCTTAAAAATAAACTTTGAATTGAATATAAATACTCGTAGATCTTCCAAAACAGGGAAGAGGACTCTCAGTATTCTTTGAACCAAGCGTAAGAGGATCTGGATGTTACGAAACATCGTGAGATTTTTCTCATGATAACTTTTGTAACTGAAAAGCCCTGTACATTCTTTGAAGGAGAATTAATTTCTAATAAAAGTTTAACCTAATTTAACTTATATTATCACACGTTTTCAAAATAAAAAAGCAAGTCTTACGATTCTATAGTCGACGGACCTATTATATGCCATTCAGGAGTTTACGAGTATATGGCCAGTTGAATGATATCATATTATGGTCATCATTTTATCGAATTTCACTTCATCAATTATATCGTTTCATCTAAAACATTACATGAAATGCTTTTTCTGCTGAAACCATGATGATTATAGCATAATCTTCAACATTAATTACTGTGCTTCTTTTTTTTATGTCATTGAGAAGGCAAACGAGCACACAGGCCACCTGATGTTAAGTGGAAACTGTGACCCATAGACATTCGCATTCACAAGACTGCAATCCTAAGACCTTAAATGCGTTGCCGACCCTGAGGACTAAGATGGTATGCCTCTATGCTACTTATTTCACCGGCTGTCTTATCCCCATCCGGAACAAAACAATGCGAACACTATTTCCTTTTTTTTTTAGTGCCCCTCGACAAGCTTAGTTTTCCTATGAAACACGAGTGACAAACATACTGTCTGATGCAAGTGCGAGTGAGACAGCGACAGTTAGCTGAAGGGCATTAAGAGACTAGAAGCACCGTAGGTTAGGTTAGACTTGTCATCACCAACAAAAAATAACTCATGTGGCGAGAAATGCCTTTCGATTAAATGAAAACATCTAAGTTGGGTGAAAGGTGTTTCGATTGAACAATAGGTACCCTTTTAATAAACTATCGTATCGACATCGCATTACGTAAGTGTGTAAAGTTTTCAGTATATCTGACTAAGGTAACAACACCAATGTTCGACACTTTTAGCTGACATGCACCAATAATCGACAGAAGCTTTTAATTCTAAGATCATAGGGTTATAAATTGATTGTTGCAAAACAAATGAATAACTCTTATCTTCTTTGAGTAAGAATCAATGTCGAACATTGGTCCTTTGTCGACTACTGGTGTCTTTACCTTACTAGAAAAAGGTTTAAAACGACATCCATTGAAGCTGTTATTAGTGTGCTAATAATAATTGAGATATCCCAAATAAAACGCTTTTTTTTAATAAAACAAACTAATTGAAGACACTAATTTCGTTGTTTTAGCATTTAAATAAGTGTCTGACCTTTCTCTGCGCCTGGTCGACGCAACACGTGTTTTTTTTTTTTTTAGGGACCTACGTAGTTATCCTCTGGTGGCTTTGACTACTTCGCCGGAGAGAGGGCGGACTCCTGATGGGAGTCCACGTGGTAAAGGGTTTTTACACTAGCATGCCTAAGGGCGCCCCTATTGGGCCGACCTCGGACTTAGGACGCTAGGGGAGAATTTCAATCGAATTGGACGCAACTCGTGACCAAAATGTTGGCCTCTACTTGGCACAAAGATTAGGCATTGCCATTCAACGTGGCAATGCTGCCAGCATTTTGGGAACGATGCCCTTTGGTAGCGGTCTGTTAGAGTAAAATAGTTTTAAGTAAGTTTGTAAGTTCTTTTTTATTGTTTCTTTGTCTTGTTAAGCAAATATTTGAAACAATAAAATAAAATAGAAATAAGTGTATTTATTTATTTAAAAATTTAAGGAAAATTATTCTCGAAATGGTTTCCTAATCATCATACATTACAAAATTATGGGATAACCTAATTGAAAAAAGATACAAAAAGGAAATCTTCGTTTTCCAAAACAAGTTCAATTATTTACTCGTCTCTCTAACGGGATAATTGACTGTTAACGAACTTTATCTAACTGATTAATATTCTTGCTTTTCATTAACTATTAAAGAAAGAGATAAGTTCGTCTATATATATTTATATTTTGTAAATGTTCTATTTGGATTTGGTGTTTCATACGGGTACATACTATTCATCACCTTTTCAAACCTAAGGTTTACCTGTAATTTTGAAGGCACCTGTTAATGGCACCTAGTTGTCGGACATTGCGTACCACCCTCATCAAGAAGGAGTTTATACGTACGTCAACTCCTATTACGGACATGCCAAAAATACTAGAGCCTATAGCCAAGATGCGTTCGCTAACTAGCGTTTCAATTCGTTTGGTTCTTAAACCAATCGCGTTACTCGTAGTTCACGTGACTTTTCGTATCACGTCATCTACCAGTGACGCGATTGGCTTTAAAACAAATTGAATAGAAACGCTTGTTAGCGAACGCATCTTGGCTAAAGGCCCTTGGGTGGTATCGTAAGATAAGACGTTCAAATTATGGTATTGTTAATTATTTGCACCCAATATTTTGACTCTAGTGTTTTGGGAATCTGGGAAAGATAATCCGTTATTTTGATATTCTGTTTCTTTGTGCGACTTCAACTAGGTAAAAGGAAAATAGGAAGCCAAACCTGACACCTGTCATCGCGCATTTAAATAACTTTCTTGGGTTTGAGGTTATAATTTGTACTGGAAAGACAAGTCAGTCTTGGCTTATTATCGTTATTTTATTCTTATCTAATATCCTTCTTTTAATGTCAGAGATGATTTTTCAATGTCCATACAACATTATCCCATCCATCCAGCCTCTACGAGGGAACAAAAAAAAACTTTTTAAGCTATTGCATAGCTTTAATCGCGGGCTTTAAGCGCGGCGACCGAATCAAGAAATTCCGTAACGAAAATAAACCTAACACCCCCACCGGAATAGCGGTGCGGCGTTGAAAGCCGTGCATCGTCTAACATCACTTCAGCAGAGTCGTCGTTTGGCAGACTTCGGCACGGTGTTTGTGTGCGTGCAACAAGACGTATGCGTGTAGACTAGCTGCTAACTACTCATAACTGATTCTATCTATTTTTGGCCGCGTGCTTTTTGGCCGCGTCCACGGGTGATTTCGAGACCGCGACTAGTTGAACCTTAACGTGTATGTATTTGGTACGACTGTACGAAAATATAATTGCATAAGTTGATAAAAAATGCAATAGCTTTATTATATTTTTTATCTTTTATACATACATACTGGTCAAAAACATTACCCCCCTCCTGCAACAATCGGGCAATAACCTACTTCACCAAATATCAAACATGTGATATATTCAAACTTCAAACGAAATGCAGACATGCGACTTTTTAACGCCCAAAAAGCACTTTAATTTGATTTACGCGTCACTTTCCAACTTTCTGTAAAGTCGCCCTTAAAGTTGAATAATAAAGAAGTTCAATAAAATAATTTGTAACGGGGGAAGTTTATCGGAATCTTGATAATGTTGGCCCAAGGTTTTAGACGAGGGTCGTCTGAAGACACAAGGGTAATAATTAAGAAATTATACTTATGATAACAGATGGAGATTTGTTAAGGTTCAACGCTAAGCAATCCCTTTGAAACGCATTTGACAAAACAATACGTTAGACCATAGTGCATCAGAAATCGATTTCGTTGACAATATACATCATCGACATTTCCTAAGGAGATACGTAATCAAGGTTATTTAGTTTTAACTTTATTTTAACGAGTATAAGGTTAATTTTAATTTGTTTGAAAACTTAAAATGTAATTTACGAGCAAGGGCAATTGAACTTAATTTCCTTGGAGGTAGATTCAAATTCCCAATAACTCACGAGGATAAGTCTGTTTCGCCGCGTATACTTATAAGCTAAAATATATTGTATTTTTTTCTTTTTAAATCACTAATACCTAAGTAAAAAATTCTTCAACAACATTAGCAATTTAGTTAGTACGTGTTTTTAAATAAAAAATAATAATATTGAATCCGTGTGGAGGCCGGGTTAGAATAGTACCACCATGTCTTCCCGTGGATGTCGTAAGAGGCGACCAAGGGAATAAGGGCTTGTAGTACTGTTAGGCGATGGGCTTGCAACCTGTCACTAATACTCTAGTAAACTACTAGGCCTGATTGCGCAAAATGTGCATATAGAATTATATACAAGTCTTTTTAGATTTGTTGGTATTTCTGTAGCTCTGCCTACCCCAATCTGGAAATGAAGGCGTTATGTGCATATGTTTGTATGTAATATTGAATATGTTTCCTCAGGCGTTATTGAATACTTAATTTATAAACAAAAGCAAATGTGAAGTTGTATCGATTACGACTACAATAATGCTCGACTGTTTAAATATAACCCTGCCAATGCCGGTTTAAAAGTCAACCCTGTCCCCGCCAGCGAAGGTTGCGGCCTCGGTCGTAATTGACTAAATGATCGAATTCTTGGCAACCAACTATTTGTGTACGTACAATTCGTAGTACGTATTGATTTATCCTTCGGAACTCCGCTAGTTTAGGTAGGATTCTAAGGGTTCGTGTTTCAAGAAGTTTGAACTAATAATTATTTATAGCTAGTTTTGGCAATGATAAATCTACTTTTTTGTTCTATTGAGACAATACTTACACAGAATTCAGAATAAGATGCGAAAGAGATACAACAAAAATCAAAATTATTTTACAATTCTCTCTAAGAATTAATAACGAGAGATAAAGTTAGTGGTTACGGCTGTTATTTAATTAGTTTACGAATGTTGAAGAAGTGTAATGACACAAATCGGCAACAGAACAGAAATTAAATCTAAATATATCTAATTTATAATTAAGTACCTCAGTATTTGCTTTCCTATCTACGTTGTTTTCTCTTTCATTAAATTTTTATAAGTGAAAGACAAAATGAAACATCCCAGTTATCCCCGTTTCTAACGGCGACAAAATGAAAGAGTCTTAGTACCAATTTCACCACACCAGGTTAAATTTAATCAATGTTAATTGACTAATTAGTTCATACATTTTGACAACTGTTAACGCTCTAATCGTCTGTTAAGTGGTTAACATCGTATGGTGAAATTGGTACTTAGTAATGTAACTGGGAAGTAAATCTAGTATTCAAATAATATACATACATACATAAAATAACGCCTTCATTCCCAGAGTGGGGTAGGGAGAACTACAGAAATACCAACAACCCCAAAAAGACTTGTATGAATTCAGTAACCACATTTTGCACAATCAGGCCAAGAAGTTTACTAGTGCATTAGTGACAGGTTTCAAGCCCATCGCCTAACAGTACTACAAGCCTTTATTCCCTTAGTCGCCTCTTACGACATCCACGGGAAGACATGGAGTGGCACTATTCTAACCCGGCAATCACACGGACGCCTAATTAATATTAATAATGATTATTAATATTAATTAGATTTGTATTCAAATAATATAAACCTTATTAATATTAATAAACATTATTAACAAAGACACCAATTCCCAATAGAATTCATTGACTTAATTAAATTTCATAACGTGAGAAATATCTAAATGGCCCTGACGCTTTTGCCCCAAGGCCCTAGGGGCAAGGGTAACACGATCGAGCTGAAACACCTGATGTTCGGTCTAATTGGTGAGAAGTATCTGAACAAAGCCTTAAAATTCAAAACATTCTCGAAGGACCTTACTTTACACCAATAATCAGAATTTTATATTGACGCAATGGGTGTTTTCCTCAGCTTAAAATATGGCTCACTATCGAATTCTCGGCAGAGTGAAATAATCCGTTCACTCCTCAGTTTAACAATCACCTCATCTTTGCCAACAAACAGGTATTCTGACAATAAGAAGACGTTTGACACAGAGGACGTATTAAAGCTTGTCACACATTGCCCTAAATCAGATCTCAGTAATTAGAAGGCACACGATCTCATCGGGCCTGATGGTGTGGGTTTCATAGCCCTAGGGCATTGCAATCTCAATACTATAAATGCCTTGCCAACCCTGAGGACGAAATTAAGATATTTCACTGGTTGTCTTTTCCACATTTACGCGTCAGTGGATAAGATGACATTTTTAGGCAAAGTTTAACATTAAATAAACGGGTAAGGTTAAAAAAGTTGGGCATGCTAACTCACGCAATTAAATTTTCTATGAAAAATTTCCGTTGTGCGATCAAAATTAGCCATACAATTGTAAGGATACTTTTCGTCACACAGCGGAACTCCTTTCGCGCATGTTATTTGTATGGTTAACTACGCTTTTTGGTCTTCACCCAAATATAGTTCTAAACGTTGATTATTCTCGATGTCATTAATCACGTCATTTAACTTCAATATTTGAAGATACCGTTTTTATTTTGCCAGAACGTTGATTTACTTGTATTTTTTTTCAAATTTACGCCACCATGCTTACTGTTCATTTTGCTACTAGTGGGTGGCAATGTAGTTAATATTTTAGATTTTAATTCATTGTTTCATTATAATTCACTTATAGGTGGAACTATCTATTTTGTTACCTAAACATAAAATCATATTGCGTAAGTGTACTTATAATACCCATGGTTATTTAATCGCTAACAAATAGTTTTTTTTTTACTTTACTTGCATCCAAAATGTACTGCATAAAGTTCCCAACATTAAAATCCTTTTAAGTTAAGCTCTTATGAAATTGGCAAACATGACGCCTCGTCTAACTATAGTAACCTTGTCATAAGTGATTTGAATGTCACCCAAACTTGCTAAGTTGCTGGCAACGAAGGGTCACAAACATAGCCACAACACAACCAATCACTGAAGTACTCGGTCTGCCCGCAATCTCCAAAACGCTTAGCGCCGATCGAACATCGCAATCTAATCGGGGAGCATTGCCCTCAACAAGCTACTTCTAAGCAATCGACCAAATTCAAGAGGCCACCCATTAAAGGGCCCTCAGCACTAGCAAACTACGTCTTTAACGATCAGGGCTGCGGGGATTTTTCACGCGGGCGACGACAGACCATTGTTTTTAATTGGTGCTTAGTTTTCCCGGCTCTTCCCGCGTAATGAGGTGTCCCAGGGAGTGCCCGAAAAATGCTCAATTACGTGACTGCCGAGCATCTCGATCCTCGGCTTAACGAAGCCTTTGTGGTTTTATTTGACGAAAAAATTCATTGTGATTTCCACAAAAGGATGGCTACTACGGTTTTTGAATTGTACGACGTTGACACGGTGTTGAGCGCTGCTGGGATTTTCCGCAAGTTGGAATTATGACCTTTGTTAGGTCAGATATTCTTCACGCGCATTAAGTTCACATTTTGTTCTTGAATTTTATGTTTTGGCACCGTTATTTAAATGTTTCTAGGCCATATATTTCAATTTCGACCCAACGATAGGGCGTCATTAGAAAATAATCTATTTCTTCTTTTTCTGAGTAAATACCCGATTGATTCCCACTTAACCACTATGTTTGACTTTCAAACAATAGACTTGATTTTTTGATCTCCCTAAGCCATACCCGATTTGGAATTACCGCAGGATCAATCCGGATCACCACCACCATCTTGTCCTGTAACCTGAGTTCGCATTATTGTGTCCTGGTGAGGGGATAAAACCATCGATAAAATGATTAACATAGAGGCATTCCATCTTAGTGCTCAGAGTTGGCAACGCATTTACAGTCTTAGGACCATATCGATAATGACTGATATTGACTGTGATGCGTTTCAAGATGCGTCAAAAAAAAGAAACCTGTCATTTTATCGAATTTCACTTCATCGATTGTATCATTTCATCGGACGTCATTTTCTGCTGAAACCATGATGTTCTCAGGATATCTTAAATATTAATTACGGTAGGTTCATGCGGCGTGAAATTCCTTTCGACAAAATTAAAATTCTACATAACGATACGTTCATTGAAAAGTGTTTCGATTAAATAATTGGTACCCGTCAAAAGTACGTTTTTTAATGGGCTGATGATTACTTTTATGTGTCCTGAGACGGGCATCTTGGGGTTGTTGTTTTAATGCACATGTCTGTGGGTCTCAGATCTCCCATACCATCAGGTGGCCTGCGTGCTTGTTTGTGTTTCTCGCAACATAAAAGCTGTAGATCCTTACCAAGTGCGCATCCCTGGTGGTGAAGGTGACAGGATCAGCGGAGTCAGTGGCACTGCAGGCGTACTCAAGCCGACCGGTGACAGTGATGAGCTTGCTGCCGGTTCGGGCTAGGTCTATGAGGTTCAGGCGAAGAGTGTCAGCTGAGAATTCCACCTGGGGAGAAATTTGAAGATACAATGGATATGAATAAATTATGTATGCGCGCATAGTGCGTTTTCAGCGTTGGAGAAACATGATTCAAAGTAAAACAAAAAGAGTTTCTACAAAAAAAAAATGGACATGTTTTTACTAATTGAAAAAAAAATTTGAGTGAATTACAACTACAAGCCCTGATTCCCTTAGACACCTCTTACAACTTATGGGACATACACAGATTTAGGTAACCGTCTTTCCTGTGGACATACCGAAAGTTAACGTTTTTAAGGCATAATTTTCTGGCTAAGCCCATTCCCGCAAAAATGCCGTCAGGACTGCTTTAGACCTTTCATATAAAAATATAACTTGTATGCACACAAGCTAATTAACTATTGACCACGGGAGAGACAACTTTTGTTTTTAAGAGTGTGTATGACCCAATTAAACATTGCAAGTTAATAAAAAGCTTAAACAAAACAGAGATGAGAATATTTATAAATTATGAAACAACGGCTATTAATTATGGTTAAAAAGATATAGTTGTTAAAGGTAGAATAGTAGATGTATCGACAGACAACATAGGCTTAAGAATAGAGTCCCGTACGATAGGAAGGCTTAAAGAAAAAAGGAACAAAAACTTACTTTCTTCAAGCACCCAATGAAGTTAGTATGAACCCTGGCTCCAGGCAGAGCCCTGGCGTTCAGGGAGCCTCCGACATGGGCCCGGGAACTGGCCAGCATAGTGAAGGACCCAGCCACGTGGGAGTGTTCCGTGTACACATCGTCGACCACCGCTGATACCTGCCGAAGAAACGAAAATTTAATTGGTTAAGGAGTTAAAATTTTCAAAAAAAAGGTAAATACGTACACACATAACATCACGCCTTCATCCCATGAGTGGGGTAGGCAGAGCTACAGAAATACCAACAACTCTAAAAAGACTTGTTGATAACTCTGTAACCACATTTTGCAAAATCAAGCTAAGATGTTTATTAGAGTATTAGTGACAGGCTGCAAGCCCATCGCCTAACAGTACTATAAGCCCTCATTCCCTTAGTCGCCTCTTACGACATCCACGGGAAGACATGGGGTGGCACTACTGTAACTTGGTAACCACACTTATAATTAAAAAAAACAGTCACTTTCAGTTGTTTGATTTTTGTACTATAATGGATGAGTCAGTCAAAGTAATTAAAAATAGGCGATGCTCACAAACACTTGATCTGCTGATGCGTGTTCCGAGAAAAATAATTTGTAAGGTGACAAAATAATATTATTTTTCAAGGAATGATGTTTGAACTTTTACTAAACTTCATGCATTTATTGAGTGGTAAGGAATTACTCTTCACATCAAATATTTCGTAACACACAGGATAGGCGGTTCAAACGTTTTTGAGCCTTACCTAAAATAATTATCAAATAATTTCTTATTTGCATAAGGGTGATGTGCAAACAAAAAACACAAGGCTGATTACGATTACCTATCTTAACTACTATTCGCCATCCTATCCTCTTTAACGCCTCTTCAAAAAACACTTTCTAAATGATACATTAGGAGAACCCAACATAAAATATATTATTAAAACATTATGTTACATACGATACGAGTATATGAAGGCGCCATTAGCCAAAGCTTTTTAATGTTTTAGTGTTAAATGTGTTTCAGTCAATTGATTTAATGGAGTGGCACTTAGTTCTGACTTTGAAATATACTATTTTGTAGCCAATAAATAGTGTTTCTTTTTTTTGTAATTTATTACCTTTACATTTCTTACAAAGGTCAAGACTTGTTTCATTTAGTTCACTTATTTAGTTTTTGTAAACTTGGTTTTTAGACTTATGTCTACTCGTTGCCACTTTTTAGGGTTCCGGAGCCGAATGGCAAAACGGAACCCTTATAATTTCGTCATGTCCGTCTGTCCGTCTGTATGTCACAGCCATTTTACTCGGAGCCTATTGGCACTAAAAGGAAATTTGGTGGATGGTTCTATGAACCGCTATACAATGATGTAGTAAAATTAGGGGTAGCACTCCATACATGTAACTAGGGGACGAAAAACTTTTTTTGAGTTACATCAGCGTGTGGGGTATTTTTCGATAGGACTTCCAAAATGATACCGAGGTTTTTAAGTGACTTTTTTACGTAAGTGAACAGTTGGCGAGATATACGCTTCTAAAGTCGCTTTTGAACTGTTAAATAGAACATTCTAATAAAAATTACAGTAGTAGAACATACGAAATACTTCCAACCAAAATTTTTTGAACACGATAAGCTGTATGGTTTTTGAGATTTTTATAAAAAAAAAGAAAAACAACCATGAACGTTCATCCCAGCTACGGAACCCTTCACTGTGCGTGGTCCGACATGCACTTGGCCGTTTTTTTTCTTATTTCATTCTATTACTCGAAGGTGAGCTGGAAGTGATCAACTCAAGGGATTAGTACGCCTTTGTACAGTTCTAGTTAGATTTTTTGTCTTTCACTTCAGTAGTAATCAAAATCTAATATAACTATAATCTATTTTATTTTATTTTATTTTATTTTATTTTATTTTATTTTATTTTAAACTAATTTATTCAATTTTGTAATGTACTTTGTTTTTGTGTTCACTTTTTACTATTTTTACTATTATAATTTAATTCTATTTCTGACGATTTCAATGTAACTGCATATAATTTGACATGTAATGTAATTTATACTGTGTTATATTGAGTAATAAAAATAAATAAAAAAAAAACTTCTAAATTTTATGTTTTTGTAAGTACTGTAAAGAAAAGCGATAGACAGCCTAATACTATTAATATATAAATATGTGGTTTTACTGTAATAATATTAAATTGGTTGTTACTAAAACTCAACAGCTCGTGAAAGCGATAAAAAAGTTTCTAACTAAACAAAGTCAAGGACGATGATAATTCGTGCGTGTTCAACGTTCGTGTCCAAACGATTCCAGTTACGAAAGCGTTAATTAGTCACAACGAATTGACTAATTCCTTAATCCTTTTAACTTGTCCTATTTTCACGCAGAAACCACCTCGCATTGGAGCAGATGTGTTTTATTGGAGGCCAAAACACGGCAAACGTAATTGTATGGTCCTTTTTATTATAGGCACAAAAAAAAACGTTTTTATAGTCATAAATGGCAAATGAGCAGCCGGTAAACAGTCACCGTCGCCCATTAACATCAGCAGCGCGTTTTTTAATTTCAGAGAATACTCTTTTTAAGCCGCGTAAGGAGGACATGTCGTATTGCTCAGGAAACATCGTGAAAGGAAGTTCATTCCATAGTCTCAAAGTAAGAGGAACAAAGGACCTTTGGAAAAGGACTGCTGTCGATTTTAATGGTTCAGAGTAGTATGGATGAACTAAACTCCGGTGGTGAGTGCTTTGATAGAATGTTGCCGTAGGATTTACTCTAAACAATACGTCAAAGCACTCTCCGTGATGCCTATACAGCACTCAAAGAGATCTAAAGTCCCTTCCCAGCTCCAAAGGTTACTCCGATTTTCGTAATATTGGGATCGCCGACGATTCAAAATGATCGTCGTTGCATAGAGTTGCAGGGAAGCAATTGGTATTTCAGAGCCCCTGAACAAAAATGAGATTAATATTCTACGTGTGGTCTGATCTGAGCATTCTAAAGCACCAGAAAAATAAAACAAAAGTTCATGTTAATAGTAATAAAAGGCATTCAAAAAATAACACGAATTTCAGTTTCTTTTGGCATGGAGGCAAACCAGCACACAGGCCACCTGATGGTGTATTAACTCTGAATCCCATAAACATTCGCAGTTGCAAGACTACAATCTTGCGATGACAATTTCAAGACGCCTTGCCAACCCTGAGGATTTAGATGGAATACCTCTATGATAGATAGTTCACCGGTTGTCTAATCCCTGCATCGGAACACAACAATGCAAAAACTTCTGTTTGGTGGCAGGTTAAAGACCTTGCATAAGGTTTAACATGGTCTTTGATACCATAAAGACTTAAAATAAACGTTGTACCGACGAGAAACTTTCCAAATTGTGATAGTTTCTTATAAGAAATTCTCGGTAACTTAATGATATTCTTAATTGTTGTATGGAAAGAGAACAGTCTAAATACTTCAAAATTCTTCAAATGTTCTCGGTAAATTCTTGAGAACATTTCTGAACTGGGAAAATTCTGCAACTTTCACATTGAACAATTTGTAGTAAATTTAAAGCAGACATTGCAAGACATCTCAGAGTAGATAAAATATGGTCTCATACGAATTATGTTTGCAGCGAACTCCTTTCAGATATGCAACTAGACTTTGGCACTAAACAAATAGGACTCATGAGAAATAAGTCACTTTACCGCATTGCCATGTAGACAAATCACTTGAGGGATGCAATTTTAAACAAGATTATATCCCTCAAACATTCTATCTTGTTCATTTTTAAAACCAGACTTTTGGTTTGAAAAGGAAAAACCAAAACAAATGATTTATTCGGTGTTAATAAATTAATTTAATGTAACATAATAGAAAATAACAATATACTTCAGCAACAAAACCGTTACAGTAAACATGCATGACAATCAGGGCTGGGATTCTACACGGTAATAACGATAACGTATTTGACGTGTTTCCGTATTGTCAACGTTTTCATAGCTCTTATGTCATTTACAATAATGGCGACTGTGACCTAAACGATTCTAAAACACGTCAAACACGATATCGTTATAATGCGGTTGAATAGAGGCCCAGAATTGAGTTTCGTTGATACGATTTATACACTTAGTTTTGACCCGTTTATTAAGATTTTATACAGAATCAAAACTTGTTAAAAATTTAAAACTTCTTTTCATGTATAGTTTATTCTTTTCAGCATCCTCATTTTGTTTACGTATTATTTTAATTCAACGATATTAGCTTAAACATAGTAATTTACGAAATAAATGCAAACTTTATAAGGTCCAGTCGTCGATTTTGTATAGAGTGTCTTTGCAGGGCGTCTAAACTATGACTTTTTAAAACTACATATTTTATGAAAAAAATACACGATAATTATTTCGCTTATACAGTTATTCCTCTCTTTTATAGTACTTTCCAGAAAGCTTAAAAAATAATAATACATGTTCCCTATAGCAAACAAAAAGTAATTTCAGTACCTAATGTTAACACCGAAATGGTTGCCACTCGGCATGGTGTCAGGCTTACATGCCTTGACACTGTTTTTCAGGGATACCATAGAAAAGAGAGAAGAGCGCTCAATTAAACCCAATGAAGTCGTTAAGTTCTGTTCACTTGTCTATCCTTCTGCATTGTCTTTTCATAGTCTACGCCAAGGTTAACTGGAAGTGATCCTATATGTGATAAGTTCGCCTGCGTATAGTTCAGGAAATATGATTTGTCCATCTGTTATCCACTTTGCGATCCTGCTGTGCGTTAACATGTCACAGATTCAGAACAATAATAATAATAATAATAATAATCATTTTATTTCAAACCGGGGTCCATATTTTATTAGTAACATTTTCTTAAAATACAATAGTGACCCAATTAAAATTTCAGCTTTTAAACTTTTAGTCATAAATTTATTACTGTAGGGACCTAATTCGAAATTAAAAAATTCTGAACTAGGTCACTATTGTTCTGAACATGCGAATTATCCACAATATGACTCAAGTATCACCTTTCAACCCGCTGTGCTGTTTGTGGAGCAAGGGCAGTTTTACGATTGGTTTTTGTTTGTTGTTAACAAACACAGCATAGTGAACATTTATATTTCTTACCCCCTATTTCACCATCTTGACAGTGACTCGTGACAGGTGACAATTCGGTATACATTGCAACGTTAACACGCTGATACATCACTGGGATTGGTATAAGCAGCGCCATGTACACTGAAATGTCATCACCTGTCATTGAAGGATGGTGAAATAGGGTGCTGAACTCCTTCATATCAATGCAAATGTCTTGTAATTGTTTAAGTGCAATTAAGAGCTACGTACATACTTAAATTAACATATTTTTACCCGACTGCTGGAGAAGGAACGTAATGTTTATACCTTTACGACTTATGTGGGTATATATGGTTCTTTGTTCTCTTGCAGACTAATCTGATGACCCGATGACAACAAACGAGGCTTCCTTATATTATACTAAGTCTCGCTATTGTCAATGGTAGTTACTTTAATTCAATAGATGGATTTTAATATATTTAAATAATTAATGTAGCTACACGATGGAAATAGATGACGCGACGGCTCAACTATGTATGTATGTAAGAAACAACATGCATGACTACAAACTGAGTTCGTCCAAAAGGCGACCTCTGCTGATCATTCCGAGCCGCCGGCTTGCTAAGTCGCGTAGGTTACTCAGCATCATGGGGCCTACCCTATACAACGTGCTCCCGACTAATATAAAAAACTCAACCAGCAATAGTATATTTAAGAGCAAGCTTAAATCATTGCTTATGGAACAGGCATGTTACTCAATTGACGAGTTTTTGCACACTCAGAAGGATCTGGCACCGTAATGTGTTACTTGTGTACCTAATTTAATTTAATTTAATTGTAATTGCAAATTATGACTTGTAAAATGTACTTTTACCAATAAAGATCTGTATTCTGTATTCTGTATTCAACTCAAAAAAACCGGGCAAGAGCATGTAGGACCAAGCTCAGTGTAGGGTTCCGAAGCCGCTAAGTATTACAAACATAAAAAATCATCAAGCAATCACTAATTTTCTATTTAAAGTCATTTGGTGCCAAAAGATGATTTTAGTAAGAATAAACACTTCAATCTCCTGTATCTCAAGAACCAATGATGTCTACTTAGTCATGATAGTTTTCCTTTAAAATTCGTTGTCCTTTCATTTAACAAGTTTTCAGATTTTTTGCATTTGTAGTTTTGGCTGTAGGGGGGGAGGACGGGGACACTTGGGTCTAACATAAATTAGTGCTTTAAAGCTTAATATTTCATAAACCGATTACTTAATTAAAAAACTGTTGTCCCAAACTTGTAATATTTTTGAAAGACCTATCCAACGACACCCCATAGGGTAGTATAGGGTAGACGAAAAAAAAATACATCCCCACGTTACTTGTAGGGGAGGTACACTAAAAAAAAAAAAAACTTTTTATTGTACCACTTTGTTGGCGTGACTAATATATTTATGCCAAATTGCAGCTTTCTAGTACTAATAGTCTTTGCACTAGGCTGCGGACGGACGTACGGACGGACATGGCGAAACTATAAGGGTTCCTAGTTTGACTACGGAACCCTAAAAATGGGAGATTATATATATTAACTTGTTTAGTGCTTTATTTTCTCCAAGAAATCATGTTAATATCTGTCACCGTTTTCAAGTTACAGCGTATCAGAATTTAAGTAAAAACTTAACGTTTCAACCCCAACAGAATGGGACGGTCAATGTCAGGCATCGACCGTTCCATCTTGACCTTCTTATTATACTTGGGTTGAGATGGGCCTTGTGTGCCGCTTCGACCGTTACGACAGCCCTTCGTTTGGAGTTCACTGCAAAAGCCCGTTGCGTCCAGGAATTTCCAGATGCTTTGGGCAGTGAGGAGTATCTCTTGAGTGTACGTCGAACCTTGACTTTACTAAAAAACAATCTTTATACCTTAGGGATGACATAAATATTGTCTTTATACACGGGACTATGGGAGTCCCGGACCTTTGGAAGGCATACATGTAGCCAAAGCCAATATGCAGAGGCCCTTTAACCAACTATGATTTAGTAAAGTGAGACACAATATGGTATTATCTATATAATAAAAACGAATCACTGAATGTGTTGCTAAGCGCAAATCTCGAGAGCAGCTGAACCGATTTCGCTAATTCTTTTTTTATTGCGTTTGTTATTGTCAGGAGAAGGTTCTTATGAAAGAAAACAACTGAAAAATCCAGCGGGAACGTCAGAAATTTGCAGCGGTGTGGCGGCATATTTTGAATTTTTAACAATTATAAATATTCTTTTGATACCATTAAAAATTGATCAACATATCACTTATTTGATATAGTATTTTCCCTCTTCCCCTTCCAACCTGTAAAAGCATCAATAAATCAAATTATACACTTGGTTTTTTTTTCTTAAATCTGTCTTTTTAAAGCTTATTTTTGTGTACTATCGCAGAAGTATCGTTACAAGCTGTTTACCCAGTATCCTTTCCTCTTAACTTAAAAATTGCATTTTAAACAACCCTGCAACAACTTGCTGCTTTAATGGCACTTTACATTATAAATACTCTAAGTTTTCTAGACTCCTTTATGGCCGAACTAGTACTAAGCAAACTTTTTTCATATCGCCCGAAGGGTTTGATGAAATTTGTTTCCTTTTAGGCTATTACGCTTAAAATGTATTGGAACAACATTCTGTCGGTGGGGGCGTGAACCAGATGTCGCTAAACAAGTTTTAGGGTTTCGTACAGAGTGGAAACCAGTATGAACTAGTTATGAGGTTGTCTGGAGATTGTTTACTTAGCGATAACGCTGTATGGTTTAAGGGCTGGGATTCTACACGGTAACAACGATATCCGTCTTTGACGTGTTTCCGTATTGTCAACGTTTTGATAACTCTTATGCCAAATACAATAATGGCGACTGTGACATAAACGATTCTAAAATACGTCAAACACGATATCGTTATAACGCAGTAGAATAGACGCCCTGTACACATGTTTTTTCAGGGTTAGTTGGTTTGCTATCCAATTTTTGTACAAATTTCTGTAACAACGAATGATTATATTTATTAAATACTAGCTTTTGCCAGCGGCTCTGTCCGCTTAGAAGTCGTTTATCGCTGCTCCCTTGGGAACTGTACAATTTTCCGGGATAAAAATTAGCCTATGTCCTTCCTTGGAACTCAAACTGGTTCCATACCGAGTTTTATGTTAATCGGTTCAGAACTTTAAGCGTAAGACAGACAGACAGACACACTTTCGGTCAGTCATTCTTTCTTTAATAATAAATTATTCGTTAGGATTTCTGGTCAATAGTTCCTGATCAAAATTCAATATGATTCAACACGTTTTTTTTCCTACGGTAATATGCTATGTTGTAGTGAATTTACTGGACCTTTACATAGTATAAAACTTAGTCGCTTTCCACGTCTGTCTATCTGTATGCATATCCACTAACCACGCAACGGATTTTAATGAGATTTTCACCATGTATAATAAATTCTGGTGTGCGTATGTGGTGTTATAGTAATCTCACATAAACCCAAGCAAGGCAAGGGCGAGTTGCTAGTAAGTGATAAAACATAGTTTTGTTGGCAACCCTTGTCGAGCTGCGTATGTCAGTCTGACAGTTACGAAAAGGCGGGAATTTTAAAAAAAATATGACCATCGGTCTTCTGTCATTCGTGATTGCTATGCGCTCTGCTCTTTAAATAAAAACTTAGTTCTCGTATTAAGACTGGATTAAACTGATTTAACTGTGGTATTTAATTGATAACTCAAATTGTTTACAGTTTTAATTAAATTGATAATTAAAGCTAAGTGAAGAGAAACTAAAACTTAAAGTTATCCTCACCCCCTTGTAACGAGGTTGTTACAACCTCCTTTTTACCTTCCTGGCCACTCTTTCATTTCGTTTTAATCTTTCTAAATTCAAAATTGTTTTTGATCCATTTTTTTATATCGATCCATCAGATCACACTCGGATTATCTTTGGTTAACACCAGGCACGCTCGTCCCGTGTCTTGCTATATTATTTTTCGATTTTTTTTATTTAAAACAACAATTCTATTTTAAAGATTGTTTCATTTACTAAATTACCACCTTTAATATTCTTCCTCTACGGGTCACCGAGATACTTACCACTGCTACGTCAGAAATGGCTCTCCGGCGGGGAATCGAACCCCGGTCTCCCGCGTGACAGGCGGGGATACTTACCACTATAATACCGAAGAGATTATATACAACACAAGAAGGAAAAAGAAAATAAAATGAATGTCAAATGAAAAAAAAGGAAATCGTGATATTAATTAACTAATGGTAATGATTTTATACTGAGATAATAAAAACTACAAGTGTGGGACAAGGTTTCTATTTGTTTTTTAACGAAATTAGATTATCAGAAGGGGCTTCCAAACGAATACGTACCTCGTACTCTAATTCAGGTTTGTTTAGAAAAATATATCTAATCGGGCGAGACATGGTAACTCTGTGTAAAGGAAGAAGTTTAAGTAAAGCCGAAATACACTAGAGGAAGTGTTGTTTTAGAATTTGGAAGGATTTTTTTCCTAATAACTACTATTTTTGATCTCTAAAACATATACGGAACCTTTTATCGTATTTAAGATAATACCTCAGCCGGCTTCTATAATAACATTGCGGTCTATTAGGGAATATCGGGGCTCAGGCGCTATCTATTCCGCCCCGTTGAATTTTCCTGTACATTGTTCGCGACGTACTCGTAATGTAACGATATTTTCAACGATAATGTTACTACTACGTTGACTAGATACTTCATAATCTCCAATAATGAAAATAGGCCAGGCTAGGCTGGGCATAGGCGGCGGTGACCACTTCTCATCAGGTGGGCTTTCTGTATGTTTGACTGGCGATGGTTTTTTTTTGACCTTTTTTATGGAATACGGACTGCGGGGAATTAATTTTGGATCTTATCTTCCTTCAATATTGGACGAATCTCTTCTTAGAATAATGTAAATAATATTTAGCATAAGAAGTCGGTAATAAATTTTGGTTACCATAGGTTTTGCATTAATAGCTCGTATTATAAATTATAAAAACATTAAACTGAACCAGATTCAAAACAGACCATAATAATTTTAGAACATCTATTATTTGGTTATGAAAATGGTTGCCGGGTTGGAATAGGCCACTCCATATCTTCCCGTGGATGTTGTAAGAGGCGACTAAGGGCTTAAGGGCTGTTAGGCGATGGGCTTGCAACCTGTCACTAAACCACTGCAAAATGTGGATACAGAATTATAAGCAAGTCTTTTTTAGAGTTTTTTAGAGTGATATTTCCGTACCTCTGCCTACCCCCTCTGAAAATGAAGGCGTGATGTTATGTACGTATGTATGAAAATTAGAAACATCTTTACGTTTCTAAATATATTTTTGCGAGTCTTCCTTCTCCTTATTTATAAATGTGCTATCCTTCTTAGCAGAATATTTTTTTTAACGCTGGCAAACTAGACTAGATTCCAAATTCGAAACGCAACTTTTTTACAGACGTGTAACCAGCCAGTAACAGCCTCGTTTTGAAAATTATAAGAGCGCGTGTAATTAGGAAGTTTGGAGTTTAATTGGTGTGCCCGAGTAATTGTAAGTAAGGAATTAACCAAGTTCGCAGCCTGTTTTCTTGTTATACGCAATTTACAAGTACTTTGCTGGAGTTAACGTACCTTTAAACGTGACTGGTTTACTAAGGGTGGGCTGTACGAATGTGTGAGTCAAGGGTAACGTTGGGTCTACGACCAGGGTCGCATAGTTACAATATAGTTTAGTAATAAGAGTTTGACGTGGGACCGAATATTCGAGATTTTCGACCACCATCTTTGTCGTCTTCAATATATTGTCGAAAATAGTGATAACGACCTTCTGATGTAAATAGGTATCAAATAAACTGGTTAATTTAATCAAGAAATAACATGGGAAAACGATATTCACGGCAGCTGAGATATTCTAAAATGCCAATAAATCGCAAATTTTGGGTAAACATTAAATTGAGTCGTTGTTTTCACTCCAAACAATGCACCCACATTTTTCCCACTCTTTATTGATTTGAAAAGATTTGATTTTTTGTTTGATGTCACTCAAAAAACGACTAGTCCAATTTTGTAAATTCTTTGACTTGTGTTAGTGTACTACATTATTATCACTGTGCAACATATGCTATGCTTAAGGCACCCTACAGATGATCAATTTATTTGTGCAATCACACTGATTGCCCAAACTTTTTAATCGTCTATGGCTATGATTGAAGTTTGCGCAATCATTTTATAAAAGTTTGACAGAGTTGAAATTTGTTTGTGCCATCACGTGTGATTGTGTTGTCTGTAGTAGTGATTGCACAATTTACCGTTTTATTCTTTCTTTTTTAATTAAATTATCAGCGCAATTGCGGCAGCCAAATCCTTGTTCATCAGACATCTTTCATAATATCTCAATGTAGCTGTTTTTCACGTGACGTTGAGCCTGATAACTCCGTTTTAGTTTTTAATAGATCATGGACCATAGATATTATCATAATGATTGATGATTGACTCAATCAATTGTAGGGACAGAACCTGTTTCAATCAATTTGTACAAAAAGACGATTGCGCAAACATTTTGTAGGTCTGTGGGGGCCTTATAATTCTACGTGGAATGGATCGAGGGCTAAAGCTAATAATTATGTACCATGTTATAACCGTAACACTTGGTTATTTTTCAAAGTCTCCGAAAGCATTTGCATTTAGGAAATGTAATGTTAAACATGTGTGGTTGCTCCCCGTGTGGTTGCCGGGTTAGAATAGTACCACTCCATGTCTTCCCGTGGATGTCGTAAGATGCGAGGCTTGTAGTACTGTTAGGCGATAGGCTTGCAACCTGTCACTAGTACACTGGTAAACATCTTAGCCTGACTGCCAAATGTGGATACAGAATTATCAACAAGTTTAGAGTTGTTGGTATTCTGTAGCTCTGCATACCCAATTCTGGGAATAAAGGCGTGACGTTATGTATGTACGTATGTTAAACATTATTTAATGTATATTTATACCAAATTCTAACCAACCATAATATATTTATGCCGTACCATTACGAGTTACGCTTATAAATATAAATGCTAACTCTATTATTAAATATCTTCGCAGCTGCGAGAATTTCATTGCCTATCATTATTGTATTTCCAAAGTGCATTATTTTCAGGCCTGTCTCTATTGTGGCTGCATTGTCAAGGCTTTCTATTCAGGCGACGTCTATTATTCATGACAATGCATTATTTCCAAAGAGATTCCGGTTTTATTTTTCACGTGTGGCACTCGCGTATTTTCTTTAAGGCCAAAACTTAAATCTTTACTTAGTTAAGTATGTTTACAATACGTTGTTTTCTTTTCTTATATGTTAAAGTCAAAATCATAAGATATTCATTTTTGGACCTTCTCAAATCGTCGGAATCCAAATCAAGACTACATTTTTTTTAGGTTCCGTACCCAAAGGGTAAAACCGGGACCCTATTACTAAGACTCCACTGTCCGTCTGTCTGTCTGTCTGTCTGTCACCAGACTGTATCTCATGAACCGTGATAGCTAGACATTTGAAAATTTCACAGATGATGTATTTCTGTTAGTGCTATAACAAAAAATACTAAATACAGAATAAAATTAATATTTAAAGGGGCAAGGTATGCATGTTGTACGTCATATTTTTTTTTTTTAGTTTTATCATTCTCTTATTTTAGAAGTGACAGGGGGATACACATTTTACCACTTTGGAAGTGTCTCTCGCGCAATTCATTCAGTTTAGTTTTTTTTTTAATTAGAAACCTCAATATCATTTTTGAAAACCTATCCACAGATACCACACGTATGGGTTCGATGAAAAAAAAATTGAGTTTCAGTTCTATGTATGGGAAACCCACAAAATGCATTGTTTTTTTTTTCTATTTTCGTGTGAAAATCTTAATGTGGTTCACAGGATACATCTACTTACCAAGTTTCAACAGTATAGTTCTTATAGTTTCGGAAAAAGTGGCTGTGACATACGGACAGACAGACAGACATGACGAATCCATAAGGGTTCCGTTTTTTGCCATTTGGCTACGGAACCCTAAAAACGATCAAGGCTTATTAATTTACATGAAAATGGTCATCATCTATGATTATGACGAATGAATTGGCGTACGGTTTCCTCAGTCATGGTAAGGTTAATTGGAAATCCATTAAAGGGAGTTCGACATCGTACACGTAATTCTCAAGTTTATGTAGGTATTTACTTCTAATTAGTTTTATGTGCAACAAAGTGTTTACATACGAACATACATAAAGTGAAATATCGGATGTCCCAAAAAGGTTTCCAAATAGCAACAGCATACATACATACATAATATCACGCCTTCATTCCCAGAGTGGGGTAGGCAGAGCTACAGGAACACCAACAGCTCAAAAAAGATTTGTAGGTAATTCTGTAATCACATTTTGTACAATTAAGCTAAGATGTTTACCAGTGTATTAGTGACAGGTTGCAAGTCCATCGCCTATCAGTACTACAAGCCTTTATTCCCATATTCGCCTCTAACAACATCCGCAGGACGATATGGAGTAGCACTATTCTAACCCGGCAACCACACGGGCTCGAGCAAAAGCAGTATTAATTAAAGTGCAAAACATCTGACCCACCGTATATAACGTAAATGAAAATGTAAACATTCTTACCCTGCAAAAACTGGTTGTAGCCGTAACCTGTGGACAAGAAACAAACAACATTAAAACATGTTACGTTAGGTTACGTATTTAAAATTATATTTAGATAGAGCAGTGTATTTGGCAAACGTTGTCGTTATCATATTATATTTGATATAATGTATGTCTTTTTATTTTCTTCTAATTTTTTTCTGTTTAAATATTTATGTGTGTAACCTTCCGTGGTTTAACCTGATGGTTCCAACGGAAGACCAGCGCTGACAAACGTCAGCATTACGTTGAGTTGGGACCATTTCCTGAAAACATTCTTCTTGTGCGTATTCCTCTGTTCTTACTTGTTGTTTGTCACGAATAAATGTTTTTTTTTTTTTTTTTTCTTATTTTCTTATCGAAAATGTATAGGATTGACGTAAGCTGACGGTAGCGTCGAGAGTTTATCGTCGGTGATACTACAGAGTATCTAACAAATTCAATAAGTTACAAAAGGTAATGCGTACTTGTTAAGGTGTATTTTGCACTTTGGTCACTTTGGTCTTTGCGTGGTATTAAATAAAAATATTAGTCTCATTTACAAAAACAACAAAGTTTCTTCAGTATTGGTTTTTGCTTATTAACCTTATCTGTTACTGTTTATCCATACCTTGTTTATTGTCCTCAAAAAAAATGTATTATAACACGGAACTTACAATTAACATATATATACCTACTAATCAACATCATCTTCATTAACTTAAGAGCTGTTCTCTTGTCGGTGGAGTAGTTTCCATTCTCCCCTATTCCGAGCCTTCTCTTCAACACACTGATACGGCACGACGCCTACTTTTTCTTTTAACTGGTTTTAGTTGTTTTTTTTATGTTAAGGAGAAGGCACACGAGCACTCAGGCCACCTGATGGTAAGTGGAATCTGAGACCCATAGACATTTGAATTCTCAAGACTATAATCCCAAGACCTCAAATGTGTTGCGAACCCTGAGGATTAAGATGGAATGCCTCTATGCTAGTAATTTGACCGGTTGTCTTATCCCCACACCGGAACACAACAATGCGAACACTGTTGCTTGGCGGGTGGATAATGGATAAGATGGTGGTAGCGATCCGGAAGGACCCTGCACAGGGTCCTACCACCACTAAAGCTATGCTCTAGATGTACACCTTAACAAGCTAATCATACTGCCTACTAATATTATAACATACACATACATAACATCACGCCTTCATTCCCAGAGTGGGGTAGGCAGAGCTACAGAAATACCAACAACTCTAAAATGACTTGTTGATAATTCTGTAACCACATTTTGCACAATCCGGCCAAGAAATTTACTAGTGTATTAGTGACAGGTTGCAAGCCCATCGCCTAACAATACTACAAGCCCTTATTCCTGTAGTCGCCTCTTACGACATCCACGGGAAGACATGGAGTGGCACTATTCTAACCCGGCAACCACTAATATTATATATTTGAAAATATCTCTGTCTCTCTGACTGTCTGTTTGTTACGCTTTCACGGATAAACCACTGAACCGATTTAGATGATATTTGGTATGGAGATAGTTTGAGTCCCAGGGAAGGACATAGGGTGCTTTTTACTAAAAAAACCCGGACGGCTCTTGAGGGAATAGCGATAAGCACAATTTAGTATCACATAAACTAAGGAATATAACCTGACCTAGATCACCAACGCTTTCACAAAATAATGATCATAAATCAAAAACATTATACTAAGCAATGTTCTTACAGAGAAACGCTTTCTATAACATTATTGTATCGACACAAAGTACCAAGAGTTACTTGCAAATGTTCTTAGAAAGCTCGTTTGTTAGAAGCAGTTTCTAAAGGTAGCACAATAAATAATATTGAATTGACGCGACCCTACGACCTTTCAGTCGGCGAGGGACATGCATAAACTATTAACGGTTGCCTGAACAAGCGTGAGGACATAAATAAAGTAAATATCAAGTATAAAAGGACCAGACACCCTGTATGTAGTATTGAGAGCATCGTAAATGACAAGCGTAAATATGTCATTAATGTAAATGACAGCGTTAAAGTATTTACTTGTATTTCACTGTCGTCCTGTCAATACAAAATACAGATGTAGTGAATAATCCTTTCCCATCGTCAAAACTCGGAGCACAAGAAGACTTCCGAATGATAGCGACGTGTCTATGAATTATTGTATTATAAAGTGACGTGTTTGTATTAAATAAATAGAGTACTTTAGTTATCAGGGCCTCTATTCAACTGCGTTATAACGATATCGTGTTTGACATGTTTTAGAATCGTTTATGTCACAGTCACCATTATTGTAAATGACATAAGAGTTATGAAAACGTTGACAATACGGAAACACGTCAAATACGATATCGTTATTACCGTGTAGAATCTCAGCCCAGTACGTGATGGCACGAGTTTGAAGTATGTCACACTGGGATGTTAAATCCACCACAATCAAGAAATGTGGTGGAAGGTCGCGTCGCGAGATTAATAATCGATATAGAGTGGTTAATACCACAGTTTTTTTTTTGTTAAGATTTATTTAAGTTATTTACACCTATTCTCTATAATATCGTGTTTTACTACTGCTACTTCAGTTCGACTCAGTACCCATCAAGACAACGTGGGAGAATGTCTGGAGGGGATTTATATTTGATATAGAGTGGTTAAAACCGTTTTTTTTAATTATTTATCTTTTTACGTTACTAATCGATATAGAGTGGTTAATACCACAGTTTTTTTTTGTTAAGGTTTAAGTTATTTACACCTATTCTCTATAATATCGTGTTTTCTCGGAAATGTTCAGATTTGTTATGCTACTTCAGTTCGACTCAGTACCCATCAAGACAACGTAGGAGAATTTTGCATCGCGAGATTAATATTCGATATAGAGTGGTTAAAACCAGTTTTTTTTTGTTATTATTTATCTTTTTAAGTTACCTACACCTATCCTATCTATGTAGAGAATGCGAACATTTCCGAGAAAACACGATGTGAAAGGATTTTTCACTACTTCTGTAGCAAGTCTTAGAAACTCGACTGCCTGTGTAGGATACGAATTGCTTCTGGCAGCAAGGAACATGGAGTTGTAACTTATAGTTAAGAATAAACATCTTTGCTTGATAATGACACGTTGGCGTTAGTAGCCCTGCCTTTGAAGCTAGCGGTCCCGGCTTCAAATCCCGGCAAGGTCAGACATGTGTGTGATGAGCACAAGTATTTATTTCTGAGTCTTTGATGTTTTCTATGTATTAAAGTATGTATGTTATTACTACGTAAGTATTTTTATCGTTGTCTAGTACCCATAGACAAAGCCTAGATCTTAGTTTGGGACTAGATCAAATATCCATTTGTTAGTCCTTTACCTCAAAACCATAAATTTCTTGTAGTGATTATTTGTTAGATGTCGCTGTTCAAACCACAAACGTGAAAGTTTTTCTTTCGTAGATATAGTCCAACCGTAATGTAACTTTTTAATGGACGCTATAACGACGTGAGTAAAGCCGCAGGTAAAAGCCAGTTAATAAGCCGGTGTTAATATGTATGAACGTCCTTTATTATATAAAGGTTAATTACCAAAGTTCTAAGTACATGTGCGAGTACTAAAACGTAGTACACATTCGGTCTACCAGCCTAATACAACTGGAATATATTTTAGGGCAAGCCTACGATCGCCAGTTACCGTTAAAGTATATAATAGTTTCTTTTGTCACACATACTCGGAAAGGGTGTTATAACACGCAGGGGTATAGGGCAGTTATAGCCCATTTACTTCCCACGGGAGATATGGGTTAAGTTTTATAATATAGAACCCACTATTACATTGTTTCAGACTCAGGAGGTGTAAAATCAGCCAAGGTTTATTTCCTATTTTCAAAACTACAGTACATTTAAATTCATTTTAATTATATTTTACCTTTATTTCAGCTATATTTGAAATTAATTTTATTAAATTTTACATTGAAAATCGGTAGAATCTGGCAGTATGGCCTGTCAAGATTGAAAATAAATGGCAGTTCTTAGCATTCTGTAGAAGATCTCTTTTAGCGAGTCGAAAGCCATTCATTTTTGATTGTTGTTGTCTTTAATAGTATTTTTTTTTGTTTCCTTGCAAATGTGATGAAACCCATTGTGTGCATCACGGGCAGTAAACGGATAACAAACTCTAGTCATTAAAAGCCCTCCGCCTACGGCGTCTGGCTGATAATCTCGTTAGTTATCCCTTGTGGCTTTCTTTGATGCACAATGGACTACATTAATAAAAATAGAAACAAACAAAAAACACACTTTTGCACTTTTAATATTCAGAATTACTAAGTGAGTTTATTTAGTGGTGGTGTTTTTTTTTTAGTGGTGGTAGGACCCTGTGCAGGGTCCGTCCGGATCGCTACCACCATCTTATCCATTAACCACCTGCCAAGCAGCATTCGCGTTGTTGTGTTCCGGTTTGGGGATAAGACAACCGGTGAAATTACTAGCATAGAGGCATTCCATCTTAGTCCTCAGGGTTGGCAACGCATTTTAGGGCTTAGGATTATAGTATTGAGAATTCAAATGTCTATGGGTCTCAGATTCCACTTACCGTCAGGTGGCCTAAGTGCTAGTGTGCCTTCTCCTCAACATAAAAAAAAAAAAAAAAACTTTATTCCTTATGATAGGACTAATATACCAAAGTTTCTCGCCACTTGTACATACATATTTGTTAAAATTCATGGTCTTCCTTTTATTTCTGACACTACGTTATTTAACAAAAATAATCCTTATGATGAAGCCTTTCGATCGGTATGATAAAAATACAGGGTAATTATTTACCTCGTGTAACGAGTTCGATTCCCGGTTCAACCATGTAATTATTTAAATATCTATGTATGCAGTTTAAATTTTTTTTAAATTAAAATAATGTCTTCTTTCAGTAAAATGTTACATCTACAATATTCAAGGTACTTTCCTTCCTTGTGGCATAGCCGTGGGACGCCCTGTATACTAACAACTCTAAAAAAACTTGTTGATAATTTTGTAACCACACCTATGCACAATCAAGCTAAGATGTGGACCAGTGTATTAGTGACAGCACCGCCTAACAGTATTACAAGCCCTTATTTTCCCGAGTATCGTATTAATGGAAATTCGCATTGATGTGTATAAAAGACATCGAGTAAATTCGATATTGGCTCCCATGGCCCCGATAACGAAAATTCAATAACTTCTTGACACAGAAACCGACACAGAACGAAAGCATTTTTATTAAAACGTGTTGAATGTGATACGAGGCCGCTTCCGAGTTGAAAAGAAATCGTGTAAAGTGAAATGTGTTTCGATAATCGTGTCAAATCAAAATACATTTACGTTGGTGAGTTTTTACAAACGACACCTTGTCTACGAAGCTAGCAGTCCCGGGTTTATAGTAAATTCCAATATTGGCAGATATTTGTGTGATGAGCACGAGTATTCATTGGGACTGTTGGAAGTCTTTCATTGCATAAAAGAAGTTTTGGCCTCACTGATTCATTTCCCAAACATATCATTTGACCAAACTGATTTTTTTTCCGTAACTGTTAATATATCAGGTCCATAGGTTAGGTTAGTTTTATAAAAATCCTGAAATGTTTGCAGTTTCTAAAAACAGCAATTTGGTCCAATGATATTATATTTGGAAAATAAATCCGTTTGCCAAATTTTATTGATGAAACGAAGATGACGCGTATTCGTTCCTATGAGACTTGGGTGTTTTCTATGTAATTAAGTATATATTCCACTATATAAATAAGTTTATCGTTGTCTAGAACCCATAGTACTAACCTAGAGCTTATATTGGGACTTGTTCAATATGTGTGACAGAGTCCCGTGATATTTATTTATATATTTATTCAAGGTACGATGGATTTAAATTACGATACAATGACAAAAGAATTCAAATTTGTTGCAAATATGGAGGAACTACGACCATAAATCATTACCCTTCCTTTGCTTCGCCGTAGTTGGTTAAAAAGGCTCGCTGACAAACTTATTTGAAGAAAGATAACTTACTGATCACGCATTGCTATCGAATTAGTATTTCTAAAAACATTCTCCACAAATGTACTCTAATAAGAATCACCATTGAATAATATATCAGTGTTAAGTTTTAATTTAATAACTCTAGGTTTTATTTTAGTTTTATATTGTATTTATTGTTCTTTTTGGTTGTTTGATATGTTGTGGACTTTCAAAACGGTGTTAGAGGAAGACCAGCTTTGGCCTCAAAACTATTAAAATGCTGTGCTGGGATCATTTTACATCATCAAGCACCAAGGGAATTATTTATTGTTTCGTTTGCTACTAAATATTAATTATCTTCTGTCTTTTTGTTAGATGATATATGAAAAAAAACGTGTTTCATGCAATAGTCCCCAGCGTATTAAAAAGTGGTCTGAACCCTAAAATTATGTAAAGTATTGTAACAATTATCCTTTAAACCTGTGTTTTGGTAAGATGAGACAATGGTGAAATTACTAGCAAGAGATATTTTATCTCGTCTTCAGTGTTGGCAACTCATTTGAAGTCTAAAGATTGCAATCTTAAAAAATTTAATGTCTATAGGGCATCAGGTGGCCTGTGTGCTCGTTTGCCTTAATTGTCTATGCCATAAAAATGGTTCAATTATAGGTAAAATGTCTTTCCCATTGGTTCACCATTATTTCAATACCCAGGGGGATCAATTCCAATTCCACCAACCCAAGGGCTGGTAGATATTAAAAGGAATCAATCATAAATTTGAACCAAGGTTTTTTTCTAGAACCTCTTAATCGCAATGTAAAGTCAGAGGTGGGCGGTGTTAATTTTCTTTTCATTGACTTTGGCAAAATACACAGCCTAGAGGCTTCTGCTGAGGGGGAATATTTTGGATAAGTAAAATATTATTCCGAAAATGGAAAACGGTTTCTTACCAGAATAATAGAATGATGTAATAGACACTATTTGAAATGATTGTGTAATATTATCATTCCCGTGGATGTTTTAAGAGGTGACTAAGGGAATAAGGGCTTGTAGTACTGTTAGGCGTTTGGCTTGAACCTGCCACTAATACACTGGTAAACATTTTAGCCTGATTGTGCAAAATGTGGTTACAGATAATCAACAAGTTTTTTTAGAGTTGTTGGTATTTCTGTAGCTCTGCCTACCCCACTCTGGGAATGAAGGCGTGACGTTATGTATGTATGTATTTACCACTCTTGTGTTATTTTTACCATGGTACCGAATAAATCAGTATGAGTATAAGAGGATGAAGAAGGAAAGGTTTTTAGACCTGTTTGTATGAATGTAGGTACATTAGGCAGACAGAGTTACTTTCACAATTATAATATACTAGCGACCCGCTCTCGCTTCGCTCCGGGTTAAAGTATTATACATATAAACCTTCCTTTTGAGTCATTCTATCTATTTAAAACGCATCAAAATCCGTTGCGTAGTTTTAAAGATCTAAGCATACATAGGGACAGACAGCGGGAAGTGACTTTGTTTTATACTATGTAGTGAAGTATAGATATATCTATTCGTTCTACCTTAACGAGGCAAAAAGCAACCATTCCTTTATGAATTTGCAAGGACAATAAAATTTCTTGTACCCAAGGGCAAATTAACCGAATGATACCTTTTTGCACATCCGTGTACATGTTTTATGTTAGCCCGGTCGTATTTCAGTGCCAAATTACCTACAAGAGAATACTATTACGGAGTTCATTAGGGACCGTATTAGTGGAGAGGCAGACGTGTGCAAACAAGTCGGGCAGGACGTGGCTCCAGCTGGTTGCTTGAATGAAAATACAGGCTGAAAATACTGGTTAAGGTTTTGTGATGTTTTAACTTTAGCGGAAAAATCTGGAAGAAGCTGTAAACTAGAGTTAAAAATCAGGCGAGAGCATGTTGGACCATGCCCAGTGTAGGGTTCCGGAGCCGTTAAGTACTACAAACATAAAATCAACAAGTATTAGAACTAACTTTCTAATTAAAGCCATTTGGTGCCGTCTTTGTTGATTTTACTAGGTGTAAACACTTTAATCGCCCGTATCTCAAGAACCAACGATTTCTACTGAGTCGTGATAGATTTCCTTCTAAATTCGTTAAATATGCTTTCATTTTAGTTGCTTTTCAGATTTTTAGAGTTTGTAGTTTTGGCGGACACTTGATGTCCCGTCCCCCAAACGCCAAAACTACAAAAATTTGCGCTTTAAAGCTTAATATTTCATTAAAGGATCCCTTGATCGAAAAATTGCTTTTACAAGCCCATAATATTTTTGAAATATCTATCTAACGATACCCCACAGGATGGGGCAAACGAGAAAAAAAACATCCACACGTTACGTGTAGGGGAGGTAAATTGCCGGCGACTAAATTTTTAATCGATTAATTCATTACATTAATTTTCTCTCGTTAGATGTAAGGAAAGGTATTCGGAAGTAACTTGTACAAGGTCCTACCACCACTTAATTATTGCTGGTTATTGGTGGATTGATATAGTCCGTTGTGACTCGAGTTTGTTATCATTTGCGAGGAAACAAAAAAAAATACTATTAAAGAAAACCGCAATAAAAAAATGGATGGACATCGACTTGCTCAAAGAAAATGGCAACTTTTTCAACACAAGTCTTCCACAGATAATGCTAAGAACTGCGTTTAGTTTTGAAACTTGACAGGCCAAACTGCCAGATTGTACCAATTTTAAAAAAAATGCAAACGTCCCTGAAATAATAGTGAAATATAAATATAATGCAGTTCAATGTACTGTATAAGTTTAATATGCAGTAAAATTGTTTTGTAGCTAAGTCATGAAGACAGGAAATAAACCTTGGCTGATTTTAAATCCCTATAGTCTGAAGTGACGTACGATAGTGGGTTGTATATTTAAAAATAAAAGTCATTACTCCTTCGAGAGTTATAAAAATCCATAACTCTCACGGATGGTAAATCGTCTATAACTACTCTATACGCCTTTGGCGAGCAAGTGTGATGAAAAATTATTAAGCATTAAGTACCCTTTCCTTTTTTCCTGCCCTAAGGACCATTATTCAGCATTTGTAATAAACAGCACATTATTCCCAACTAGTTTCGCGTGTTCCCCACCAATTATGTACCTATGCATTATTAAACTAACTTCCAATATTGTGGAGTTACCACCAATTTGATCCAATTACGTGTGGCACAAAAACATCGATCAGGGAGTAAGTAATTAGTGGTGAACGAGCGATCGATTCCCGATAGCTCTACGTTCTATCTTTTGTATGAGTGCGTTTGTATTGTTATTTTAACCTCGTGTGACCTGCCCCCTATCCGACAACACTTTACAAGTGTACAATTTGACAAATTTCTAAGGTTTTCCATAGAAAAAGTTGACAATATTGTCAACTTGTAGACTTGTAAAGTTTTGTGGGATAGGGGCCCGGTGTGCTTGTATAATGAAAATCATATACTTTCAATTACATTTTAATGAGTATAAAAATGTGTGGTTTCCGGGTTAGAATAGTGCCACTCCATGTCTTTCAGTAGAAGAGACGATGGGCTTGTAACCTGTCACTAATACACAGGTAGACATCTTGGCCTGATTATGCAAAATGTGGTGACAGAATTATCTACAAGTCTTTTTAGAGTTGTTGTTATTTCTGTAGCTTTGCCTACCCCACTCTGGGATTTAAATTGTGATGTTATGTATGCATAGAGTTAAGTCAAAATAGAAAATGACATTTGAGAGCAAAGGATATTGAAATTTATTCACTTAATGGTAAATCGCCCTGCGTGTAGTATGATATTACGATGTTAAGGGAAGTATCGTAAATGTCGCATTAAGTACTATTCAGATATTCACACATATTTGTAGTTTAACGGGACCTAATTACTGACGTCGCGTACTATTCGTCCAAAGGAACCCTGACCCACCACAGAACCCTCACCATGAGTTGCCATTACCAAACTCGCTAGCGAGTCGAATGCCTCTGTCCCTCCCATTCTATAACAACACTGTGAGGGACAGAACATTCGACTCGCTAGCGAGTATGGTAATTGCAACTCACGGTAAGGGTACAGGGCCTCTATTCAGGTGCGTTAAAACGATATCGTGTTTGACACGTTTAAGAATCGTTTATGTCACAGTCGCCATTATTGCAAATGACATAAGAGTTATCAAAACGTTGACAATACGGAAACAGGTCAAAAACGATATCGTTATAACGCAGTTGAATAGAGGCCCTGAACGGTGTCACAGTGACATTATTATAAAACAATTTATTTGACACTTGTCTTGTACAGAATACAGAATACAGAATACAGATCTTTTTTGGTAAAAGTACATTTTACAAGTCATAATTTGCAATTACAATTAACTTAAATTAAATTAGGTACACAAGTAACACATTAGGGTGCCAGATCCTTCTGAGTGTGCAAAAACTCGTCAATTCTCGTTTCTTGTAACGACTTGAATCATTACGTCACTGTGACACAGGCAACGCCTGGTTTGACGGGAGCCAGAATGCACTTCTGCTAGTGCTTAATTAAATATCAAATCTTCTATTGACATCCATATGAAACGATTTTTGAATGTCAATGCTATATAATTATTTTTCCTATTACTTGGCATCCTCTTTATTTTATGCTTATCGCAATTATAATCAACTCGGTATGTAAATCTTTATTATTATAATTTTAAATAATTTGGCCCGATTAACACACTTTATTTAGAATGATCATTTAGCTGTCTGAAATAGATATAATCACCAAGGCGAAGAAATTTTAAAACGGAAAGAATGTTAATTTCAAGCAGTTAATTTTTATATAATGTACAATTATAATATTTTGGAATGACATAACGGTAATACGGTTTTTCCCAAAATTGACAACGTGACAGATCGATTTTGCGCCCCCGTGATCCTCTATGCCTATGAAATCGTTAGTCGTTTTCGAAGTCACATAACACCTCAATAACAAAAAACCTAACGAAATCATCTGTTTGTTGAGTGGATACATAATAGGAATACATAATGTAGGAGGAATAACCAAGCTCCTAAGAATTCTCGACAAAATACACACCACGCGGTGTTCTTATGAATATTCTATACAACGGGTTAACAAAAACAATGTTACTGGATAATTCATTTGAACTACGTAAGATAGAGGCTTGTTGTAAGTTATTTTAGGACTTAGTAAACCTTAAGGCAAGCCTAGTTTGAAGTTCTTCTTCTTTCTTTCTTAATTTTTTGTAACTCAGTCTGCCTTTTCTTTGTCTCTCTCTTTCTCTTTTTCTTTTTTCTAACTTTATTTTCTTTCTTTTTATAACTCGACTCAGACATGTGAAAGTGTTTACAGAATAATGATTTTCATTCTCGAAGCTAACGGCCCCGGTTTCGGTTATTTCTCCCTGAAGCTGGGATGTTTGTCATGTATTTAAGTATTTAATCACTGTGTATTTCAACCTGTTGCTGTATATCAGTATTTATGTATGCGTGTTATTATAATTATTTATATTATTTTTGCCTCTATTTATATTAGTTCACACAAAAAATAAGGGTCATACACACTCTTAAAAACAAAAGTTGTCTCTCCTGTGGTCAATAGTTAAAGCTTGTGTGCATATAAGTTATGTTTTTATATGATAGGTCTAAAGCAGTCCTGACGGCGTTTTTGCGGGAATGGGCTTAGCTAGTAAATTAGGCCTTAAAAACGTTAACTTTCGGTGTGTCCACAGGAAAGACGATAACCTAAATCTGTGTATGACCCATAACTGAGTTATTACAGCGTTCCGTGACCCACTGCCACCTCATCATTATGCTGAGCCAGCGTCCGTTTCACTGCCACGAGGACACACATTTTCATTACCTGTTGCCTTCATTCATTATGCAATGTCTTGGGATTAGAGACTTAATATTATTTCTTTTACAGGCTAATGTGGATCTGACGACTCCTCCGGGTCCAATGCGGTCATGAGCGGAGGTGATATCTCACTATCACGTAACCATGTTTACTTCTTTGGCTTCCTGTTTCAATATTGATAGCCAAATACGAAATGTTCCGAAAATACTCGAGCGTCACGTGTTTCGAAAACCAATTACTGTATCTCTTGAGAGTAATTGTATCTTCCTCAGTAAACGTAAGCATTTGGAACATAGTTTTCCTTATTCTGATAAATTGTCTCATCCCACACCTGAACCCAAGAATGTAAGGTGGTACAGTAGAATTATTTTGAGTTTACCACTGACAGATGAAATGCCTTCATTTAATTGTTAGCTTAAATCTCACACAAATAAAATAGTTATTACTAGATCGGTAGACGTGGGTATTCTGAAAATTGCTTTATTTGTATGAAATTAAAGTTAAAAATTAAATGAAGGAAAACTTCGTCAGTGGTAAACTTACAGTATTCGTACAGAGGCCCTTGCCAAGATGCAAACGCTCCTAACGTTTATCGTTTCTATCGCTCATAATTTATGGAATGACAGTTGACCACGTTGTTTATCGGAACATGCGAGAATGTCATTCCATACATTTTGAGTGATAGAAAAGATAAACGTTAGAAGCGTTTGCATTTTGGCTAGGGCGCCAGGGCTGAGATTCTATACGTTAATGACGTGTCTTTGACGTGTTTCCATGTTTTCAACGTTTTGATAACTCGTATGTATTTGACAGTAATGACGACCGAGTAATAAACGATACTAAAACACGTCATACGCAATATCGATTTAAAGCAGTAGAATAGAGGCCCTATAGGTTAAAGGATAAGATGGTGGTAGCGATCCGGATGGACACTACACAGGGTCCATATACCGCTAAAGTGTGAAATACTCGCACTTATCTTAATTTAAACCCAGAAAGAAAACGAAAGATGTCGATATTTGAAGATGATTCTTATGTCCTTAACACAACCTTACCTCTTGTATCCTCCTGTGCACCGTCAGCTTATGCCACTGGTGGTCATCAAAGCGCGTCTTCGCCGGCTTGATGTGCATCTCCTGTTTTCCGTTCCCGAGGCCCATGGTGAGGGAGACTCCTCCATCACGCACGGCCAGATTCAGGTAGTCTGCTTCATGACCTGGAAGAATGGATTCCGTTAGTGGACCACGCAGATGTTTACTAGGGACTTAATTGGATGGTAAAACTAATAGGAGCTAGGTTAATTAGGCTGGTTTAGCCCCGATTCGACCAAACTTTTTACACGGGGGTAAAGCTTACTCTGAGATTAGTAATGTCAAAATGCCATAGAAAACTGTCATTTTTTGACATTACTAATCTTAGAGTAAGCGTTTACCCGGTATAAAAGTTTGGTCGAATCGGGCCTAAGAGTGTTTCAGGACCGCTAACAAACCGAGTCATGGACATGAGTTTAGTGGTGGTAGGACCTTGTGCAGGGTCCGTCCGGATCGCTACCACCATCTTATCCATTAACCAATCGCCAAGCAGCAGTGTTCGCATTGTTGTGTTTCGGTGTGGGGATAAGACAACCGAGGCATTTCATTTTAGTCCTTAGGGTTGGCAAAGCATTTCAGGTCTTAGGATTGTAGTCTAGAAGATTATAATCTTGAGAATTCAAATGTCTATCGTCGTTCGGCATTCAGTACCGCGAATGTCGCATTGGGTCACAATTAAACATTCGCGGTACTGAATGCCGAACGACGCTATGGTTCTCAGATTCCACTTACCATCTGGTGGCCTGAGTGCTCGTGTGCCTTCTCCTTACCATTAAAATCGCTCGCGACTACGTACGCGTGGAATAGTTTTCTGCTACTCTTCCTCCCCCTATTTCTTCCATTTTTGGGTTGATTGTCGAAAAATCCTTTCTTATTGCACTCCTAGACCTCATAAGGAAACTACGTTCCAAATTTGGAATCTCTAGACCCAGCGGTTTGGTCTGTGCGTTGATATGTCAGTCAGTCATTCAGTCAGGGTTCCATTTCGCTGATTGTACTACCTCTGAGGTCAAACAAGAGCAGCCATGTTTTAAATATGAGTATCAGCAGTGCGGCTTCATCATTGTACCTACAATCATTTTTTTGTACAGTCGATTAAAATCTGTGTATTAGGATTTCATAGAGAATACTGTAACGTCACTCTTTTCATCGTTGAATAGTCTACATATTATGTTAAAGCCTGACAAAACCAGTTACAAGTTACAAGTTTGTATTGAAATAGGGCCAGATAGAAACTTGTCAGGGCCTCTATTCAACTGCGTTATAACGATATTGTATTTGACGTGTTTCCGTATTGTCAACGTTTTGATAACTCTTATGTCATTTACAATAATGGCGACTGTGACATAAACGATTCTTAAACGTGTCAAATACGCTATCGTTTTAACGCACCTGAATAGAGGCTCAGGCTTTACATCCGAAGCAACCAAAATAACTATTTCGATACGCTCTAGACAACCGAAAAAAAATTGAAAATAGAACTTCGTATTTAAATAATATGTGCCCTTGTTTAAGGAGACTTGATGCGGTACAAAATTGCCAATGTATAGCGTTTTGGAACGAGCATCGCGTTATCTGACAAAAATCTACTTAAACATGCTGCTGTATCCAGGGCATAAAAAAAAACTACGCTTTGTGATTGGCTAGTATTTTTAGCTTGGCACAGTACTGCAACATTACGGATGCCGGTGAATAAGAAGAATAAGAAGAATAAGAGACTAAATTTATTTGAAAAAAGCATACATGGTTATCTAGTTACATTTCAATATCCGTCAGACCCCGAACTAGGCTGAGCCTGTATCTCGGGACCTAGCAGTGCGTTGTACACATTGGGTTTTAATATAGAGACACGTCACTTTTGGATGAAACAAATAAACAAAATGTTTATAACTTACTCAAATTTTCTTATTTACGGCCTGTGTGTGTTTGCGCGTGTATGTGTGTGTGTGTGTGTGTGTGTGATAACTTTTCTTTTCAAAGCTAAGAAGTTTACGTTTTTTCTGTGGAAATAAAAATCAGACCTTAAGCTTAAAAAGTTAAAATATAAACTAAGAAAATGAGTAGTGACAGTGAAGAAACATCTTTTACTCCTCTAGAAAAAACTATTTCAATTATCTTGTGTAAAAGAAGTCGGATAGTAGAACTAGACAATTATAATACTTACGATATTTAGTTTTCTTATATAGGTACTCGTATTAATGATTTAAATTATTAATTTTAATGAACTCGAACAAAAAGTATTGTTCACTATAATGTCATAATCAAACTATTTAATCTCGTACCTTACTTAGGCCACTCAGCGAGGTTCGTGGCCTAAACACGGTACTCGACTAAAAAGCTCTCTATTATAACACGATTGTGAAAAATACTATTTATCAACGTTTGGGCACTATATTGTCTAATGATAGACATGAATTAAAGGAAGAAAAGATTACTAAAATCAATATAAAACATATTTTTTTTGACACGTATCATAAGTCGTCTATAATGCGATCAGAACCCGCTGGCAATGACCAGCATTACAATATTCAAGTTTGTTACCTGCGGCGGAGTGGTCGTGGTGGTGGGTGTGCTAGCGGTTGTAACGTAATGTTCTTATAACGATATCAAAATGATAGAGTTATAATAAGTTACAAATTTGGAACATTTTCCGAAGCCAACCCAAATTAAATAGGTCCCAATTCTAGCATCAATTAAAATTAAAACTTAGTCAATAGGAAACTTAGCTTAGCACGTACAGATCTATTACGGTAACACTGGTAGCAATGCAGGTCATTTGCCTTCGAATTCTAAACCAACCTTTGACATACATACATACATAACGTCACGCCTTTATTCCCAGAGTGGGGTAGGCAGAGCAACAGAATACCAACAACTCTAAACTTGTTGATAACTCTGTTACCACATTTTGCAGTCAGGCTAAGACCAACCTTTGAGTACTTATAATTATGTGTACCTAAATAAAATAAGGCATGCAACTGTTACATAATTGGGCCTTAAAACACACGTGCTTTAAGACCCCTCATTATGTAACAGTTACATAAACAACTACGAGTATTCCGTCATTGTTTCAAAATTTCGAATAATATTCTAATCATGATTGGACATGATATGAAATATGGTTTCCGTTAATTCAGGTATTCAGGGTGACTTCACAATTATTTAGATAGTTGAACAGCGTTTCCAGTAACGGTGTATTTATAGAGAGAGTGGTTATTTGAATGCCTCCCATTACATTACATTCATTCGGCGGAGAGATTAAGTACTGTTAGGTACCGTTTCATCACAAAACAGACTAATATATACTGTTGCTTTTGTTGGAGAATTGTAGTTGTAATAAAGATTGTATCTTTACTCTCTAGTATCAAAATAAAGTATGAAGAATGTTAAAAAAAAACTGTGTGTAAAAGAAAAGTCACACTATAACAAGCTAAAAAGGAAGGGTACCCAACTGTCGGTTTGTTTGATTTTCCGTATATCCAAAGTACTGAAAAGTGACTAAACCCTTTCTAACTTCTGTAGAGAGTTGTGTTCAAGCAACAAATAAGCAATTTAAACTGTTCTGTGTGTTTTTTTTAGCACATAATCTGTATAGTGTGTGTGTATGTGTGTAAAGTGTCATTCTATGGAACTTGCTAACTATGTAAACAAGCCGCCATACTAAAATTGACATTAGATGTCAATTTCAATATATTGTTTGTTTACATAGTTAGCAAGTTCCATAGAATTACAGTATATGTGTGTGTGTGTGTGTGTGTGTGTGTGTGTGTGTGTGTGTGTGAAGTGAATATGGTCGTTTAGTTTTCGATCGATAACTTTCTTAATTTTTTCTTTGATATAAACCTTCTGTTGGCCGTAACGAACACAACAAAAATTAATAAGCGAAATTGGTCCAGCCTTTCACGTGTGTGACATTCATAAGAATGCTGAAGGTAAGCCGTAATGAATGTAAATTGTTATTGCCACTTTGTATAATAACGTTTTTTTTTCAATCTAAATTAATTTGGCACGCAATGTATCGGTATCAAGGCGTTTTTCAAAAAAAGTGTACATCGTTAAGGACAAAAATTAAGAAAATTCATCTTTTCCATTTCGTCACGAAAATTATCCATACATTTAGATACGTTAATTTTCGTAACGAAATGGAAAAATTTAAGTTTCTTTATTTTGTCCTGAACTATATACACTTTTTTTAAAACCGCCCATCACAGCTAACAACAGACACTAACGTTTGTTTGTTTTCAAAATTCACTATTATAGTCTATTCAACATAGGATGGGTACGGTAACACATGACACTTGGCAGATAAAGTGTTGTGGCCTTGTGAAATTGAAAGGATTATTGACGATTATCGATTACGTTTGCTAAGGGAAAATAATCGATTCTTAATGCACTTGCCAATATTTTTTATTTCTTTAAACTATATTGTAAATTGTGAATTCAGTAACTAAATAAATGTTAGAAGACAATACCTAATATACACATAAATTACGTTAATAGTGTTACGGGTACTAGACAATAATACGTATGTATATGGCAGGCAGAGGTGACGCGAGTGAAGCGATTTGTTTGTTCGATTCGGTCGATGACAGATGTGTTGCCAATCTCTATTAACGGTTCCATTCACGTATCGGGAGTTGCAGTGTATTTATTTTATTGACCTATTTTCACTACATAAACACGTCATTTAATTGAACTGGACTACTACCTATACTACGAAAAACGATAAATGTAATTTATTGGTAATAATTTCTATGAAATATATATTTTTTTAATTTGATGACAGCTGGATTGGTTAAAACGGTTTTTGCGTAAAATGTAAAACTGTCATGTGTCGCCGTACCCATCCTATCCTGAATAGATTATAGTAACACCCTGACACCTTGTCAATTACCTACATTTAGTTGTCAACAAATCAAGGAAATAAAATTAGTTCAGCATCTTTGTATAATATTGTTGCTCGAGTTTTTTTTTTTAAATTATTACTGCATTAGAAAGGGTTTTTTTTATTAAACGGTTCACAGCACTTAAAGCTATCGTAACTTAAAATTAATGTTCTTATGTTATGTCACACGCGGTATATTAAAAATACAGTAAAATAGAGGATATAATCTACTTCTAGCTGGAAACTAGGACATTAAAGCTAACTGTGCGGGAAATAGTCCCCTCGCGCGGAGACTAGCCGAGGGAATAATAAATATAATCACATCCCTATTTATCCTGATTAAGTGGCCGTATACGAAATTTTGCCGATTTCGCTGATTTACGTGATATTGCAGACGTGATTTTACAGTTGAAATACTTTACTTCTACAAATTTTAATGCGCAATACGAAACATAATTTCATTTTTCAACGAATGTATATGAGCTAGTTTTTTGATTATTTCATTATTATTTCATTTTGAACAATCGACCTGAAAGCGGCGACTGTTTTGTGATTTTTGCTGAAAGAGGTTTAGAATATCGCATATTCACTAATCGTTTTAATGTCTACAAGGTATGAAAAAATTACCATTTATTGCTTTAAAAAAAAATTGACAAAAAATTGATTTTGATTTCGGCTAATTAAAACTCTCGATCATAAAATTAAAACAACAGTAATAAATTTCAGTTCAAAATCAATCCATTACCATGAAAAACATTCAAAGAATGAAAAAGAAATAGCAGTATGTGATGTTTTAAAACAACCTAAATCTCGCATCTCCTCACTAAGACACAAATAAAAAAGTAGCACATTCATTCGTAACTCATTTATTCGATCATAACTGAAATGATAATTAAATAACTTATAGAACAGCAATTATTTCAACTGTAAAATCAAGAAAATAAGCAAAACCGGCAAAATTTCGTATACGGCCTCTTAAGGAGCACTGGATAAAGCACAAATTTTGACCAGGAGGAGAATATTAGTGGGAATGTGTTTGAAGTTTAAACAAAAATATGAAATTTTAGTATAAAAATTGCTAGAATCTACACTAGCTTAGTTGGGAGTGACCCTGCTATCGAAGCCAGCGGCCCTTGGTTCCAATCCCGGTAAGGGCAGATATTAGTGTGATGAGCGCGAATATTTGCTCCTGAGTCTTAGATGTTTTCTATGTATTTATCTATGTCTAGGACCTATAGTTCAAGCCTAGAGCTTGTTTTTGGTAGCAGAACTTATTGTTGAATTCTTGGAGTAGTTTATGTGATAGTAGTGTTATACTTGATATGATGTTTATGATCATGATGATGAAGAAGCCGAAGGAAATTGATCACGGATGTTTAAAATTAGATTGTGAGACGTGTGTCTAATGCTTTTTCTCATTTTTTTTTCAATTGAAAAGCGTACTTTCTTTATAATGGTAAATTTTCGTTTAGCTTTATAATCGAATAGTTTTGCCTGCGACACCGTCCACGTAGAAATCGTTTATCGCTATTCCCTTAAGAACTGTCCAATTATTAGTTTTTTATATTCTTCCCCGAGACCTTAATTATCTCCATACCAAATTTCATCAAAATCGGTTCAGCGGCTTAACGGTGAAAGAAGGACAAACAAACACACTTTCGAATTTATAATATTAAAGTATGGAAGTATGGGCGTATTTCTTATTGTTTTTTGCAATATGTAGCCATTTAAATTTACTACTAGTTGTACCTATATGGTAACGCAGTTTGCATCATTAATGCTTTTTAGTCTAGTAAATGGCTAATTAAATACAACAACGATGAATCAAGACGCGGGCAGAAAAGATAGTTGAACAAAGAATTATCTGGAGTTTTGTACATTTGTCAGGAACGCGGTTAGAATTTGTAAAATATATAAAAGTGCCTCGTTTAGCAACTGAGATGAGCTATAAACTGTACTGAGCTATGTACTGATAGTACTTAACGTTTTGCAGTTTGCAGCACCATCTACAAACAGGGAGATTTTTATAAGAATTTCAATCTAGTAAGGAAATAAAGTGCAATTACCGTTGCTCTTAAATGCCGTTTTCAATTTAGAAAAACAAAATAACTTTGTAATGACAGAAATAATGTTTAAACTAAATTGCCTTGATTATGTACCTCTTACAGCAGACCGGGTCTCACGAAGTTAAAGAAGGTCAAGAGACATGACTTTACATGTTTGTATTAAGCCCTAGTTTATCTATAATATAATAATGGGTCGTAAAATGTGTTGGTAAGCGCATAACTCAACAACGGCTGCACCAATTTTAACAATGTTATTTTTAAATGTTCGTTGAATTATTATGTCATATGGTATTTTACTGTGGGGTAGTGCTGCTGATGTAAATAGCATCTTTGTTCTGCAGAAGAGGGCTATTCGTGCTGTCTACAAGATGGGCCAGAGAGACTCGCTTAGAGATAAGTTTAAAGAAATTAATATATTGACCATGCACAGACAATACATTTATGAAAACATTATGTATGTTCATAAAAACATCGCTAAATTTAGAAAGAACTGTGACATACATAATGTTAATACCAGAAATAAACATAAGCTCGCAGTGCCCTTCACGCGGCTCCATAAAATAAAAAACTCTTTTATGGGTAATTGTATTAGGTTCTATAATAAGCTCCCAAGTAATGTTACTGAACTATCAGTAAATAAATTTAAGAGTTACGTTAAGCGTAAACTAATTTCTAAAGCATATTATAGTATTAAAGACTATATTAATGATAACAATGCTTTGGACTGAATTGCTTGTAATAAAATGTTTAGTCCTTACGACAAAAGGTTGCGACCGTCGAAAAAAAAAAGACATCCGACAGAGTTTCTTACAGGTTCTTCTCTGATCGGTCGCGATTTGAACCTGCAGTCAATTTAGGCTAAGTCGCTACTATGACGTTTCAAAAGAGTTTATTATTTGTAAACCTACTTGAATAAAGATTATTCTGATTCTGATTCTGAAGTCCACGGATGGTTTTTAGGGCGAGAAAAACTCGAATAATTTCCGGGAAAGTTAGAAATTTGCAGCGGGGCTAAGCCGCTGGCGGGCCGCTAGTCTATTTAATAATTATCACTAAGGTTCGGATAGCACGGTAATGTCAAAAAGATCAGGAGGTTGTATGTATGTATGTAAACACTTTATAGTACAATAAAAACATTAAAAAGATGTACAAAGGCGAAGTTATCCCTTTAAAGGATCTCTTCCAGCTATTAGTAGCCTTGTTAGACTGAGATAAGTGAAAGGTTGCGCACAGAGTAAGCAAGTGTATAAATGTATTTAGAACATAAAAAAATGTTCAAGTGCGAGTCGGACTCGCGCACTGAGGGTTCCGTACAGCCGCAGAGAAGATATTATTCAATTACATTTTCAATTCGATTTCGATACCCCACTCTGGGAATGAAGGCATGATGTTATGTATATTAGTAAGTCGGCTGTAATAACACATATTCTGGTAAAAAATACGCTATCTCTTACTGGTCAAAAGATACATAGCTCTTTAAAGCTAGGACGGACGGACGGACAAACAGCGTAGGCTTAGTAATAGGGTTCCGTTTGACACCCCTCAGAAACAGAACCCTAAAAAATTACTAACCAATGAAAGAAAAAAATACATTCAAATGCCTAATTAAATAGATACAGAACACAAATCGCGTGATAATCATACTCAATCATTTATGGCATTTCAAAATTGAATTAAATCAATGTTAAAGTATATTACGATCTTTTTTTAGTATTCCATATTAATGTCATGACATATTTGACGTTATACTAACTTATTCATATGGTATTCAGTTCACGATGGCTTGTCCCGCAGCACAAATAGGTTGCGTCAATGTACGTCAAATTAAGCACTTACCTACCTACTCATTATTATAATCCTATTAATATGATAGTTAAATAAAAACGTTTGCCATGTGGTTGCCGGGTTAGAATAGTGCCACGTCATGTCTTCCCGTGGACTTCGTTCAGGAATAATGGTTTGTAGAACTGTTAGGCGATGGGGTTGCAACCTGTCATTAATACACTAGTCAATCTCTTGGCCTGATTGTGTAAAATGTGGTTAACGACTTATCAACAAGGTTCTTTAGAATCGTTGGTATTTCTGTAGCTCTGCCTACCCTACTCTAGGAATGAAGGCGTGATGTTATGTATGTATAAACGCAATAAAAACACTTAAAACAATATTTACATACATACATACATATTATCACGCCTTCATTCCCAGAGTGGGGTAGGCAGAGCTGCAGAAATACCAACAACTACAACACGAGTTGTTGGCTATTCTGTAACCACATTTTGCACAAACAGGCTAAGATGTTTACCAGTGTATTAGTGACAGGTTGCAAGCCCATCGCCTAACAGTACTAGAAGCCCCCATTCCCTTAGTCGATTCTTACGACATCCCCGGGAAGACATGGAGTGGCACTATTCTAACCCGGCAACCCCACGGGCGCACAATATTTTTTTTATGAAATTAATTGTATATTTAGTAATACGCGAGTATGGATTATGGCAACTCCATATCTCTCTTTAGTCTAAGATATCACTTACCAGTATAAAACAGAAGTCCATTAGGTTGTCTGGTTTTGAAGTATAGTGATATTGCATCCTGCGTGCTGACTATTGGCTCCCCTCCAGTCTGAGTGAGGTCGTAGGAGAGGAACTCAGCTCCTCGAAACGTCGCCTCCGAAGGTGCTTTGTCTGAAACAAAGGGCTTTTTAAAGGAGCTGCATTGTTGGAACATTGCTCTTTGGCTGGAAGGCATGCTTTAAAAGCACTAGGGATAAAATACTCTAGGAAGGACTAGTGTGATATTCCATTTTGAAAGTTGTAGTGACATTGGAGAGTTATTGCGGACGGTGCAGCTTCATATATAGACCTAAAGAAATTTAATTCTTTTTCACCAAATTTACTTTTTGAGTTGCATATGATTCTGTTAAGATTTGAGAAAGATGATCGGGTCATTCTTCTTTTTTACCGACAATTGCCTGTCCTCATTTTACCATACGTTATCAGTTAGAGTATTGATTATTAATGTTTTAGTGTTTGAATATACGTCCAAACATTTATTCATCTATTAGTAGTACTAAATAATCTTTCACTTTCTCTATCCAGTGTTTTTTTTTTACAAGTTTGTTTTTCATAGAATCGCGTGACAGAGTGGTAATACAAAATTTAGTCTCCTCTGAAAACGGCCACTCTGTCACAGTATATTCTGAAAAACCACTATAAAGAAAAAAACATTATCGCCACCGAAATAATCATTAATTAGCCCAAATAAAAATTCACGCAAAGTATTTTAAAATCAAAAATTAAAACCATAATTATCAATCGTTAAAAAAGCAAAATATAGAAAAATTACGATGTAGATACATACATACATACATAACCTCACGCCTTCATTCCCAAAGTGGAGTAGGCAGAGCTACAGAAATATCAACTACTCTAAAAAGACTTCTTGATAGTTCTGTAACCACATTTTGCTTCATCAGGCCAATATGTTTCCCAGTGTATTAGTGACAGGTTGCAAGCCCATCGCCTAGCAGTACTACAAGCCCTTATTCCCTTAGTCGCCTCTTACGAAATCTACGGGAAGACATGGAGTGGCACTATTCTAACCCGGCAACCACACGGAATAAACACATGTTAAAATGACGATGTATTGTCGGTTAAAAAGTAGAACGACCCAATTAAGCTTTTTTTTTAGGTGTTACACTATTTTCTGCTGAAACCATAATGTTTTCAGGATATCTTAAATATCTACGTAACCTAACCTACGTAATTAATGTTGAATATACCTTGAAAACATTTTGGTTTCTGCAGAAAATAGCGTTCGATGAAATGAAATTCGATGAAATGAAACATTCGATGAAGTGATGTTTTATTTTATTTCTTTCGAAAACGTGACTATGAAGCACTAAACTCAAAACTTGGCACCATTTCCCTTTCACTCGTATATCAAAACAAAATCGGGAAAAAGTTATAGAGATTCGAACTTTGAACTGCGATTTTCAAAATAGTTTTCCGGGTAGACGCACTTCCTATTGAAAAGTGCTTATTGATAATTCACGCTTAACTCTTTCTTTGTCGGTCGCCATCTTTAAAACGCCATTGCTAAAGTATGCATACACCCAGACAACAGTTTTTTTATGGCATGGAAAAAGCAAACGACCACACCGGCCACCTGATGTAAGTGGGATCTGTGACCCATTGACTCTTGAGTCTTTAAACCTAAGACCTTAAATGCGTTGGCAATACTAAAGAATAAGATGGAATTCCTCTATGCTAGTAATTTTTACTGCTGCACGGTGGTAGCTTAAAGGATAAAATGGTGGTAGCGATCTGGATGAACCTTAAACTTTAATTTAAAGTCTTTGAACAGCCTCTGCAGGGTAATTTTTTTATCAGTGCACATATTTTAACATGTGTTTTTGTATTGTTAACATAATATATTACGACAGTTAAACGAGTTCAAAAATATTTTATTTTTTGTTGCAATTTATCTCTCTTTTACCTTCTCGTGTCGACACAAAGTCACACTAGAAATGATGACATGGGTTGTCAAGCTGTAGGTATGCGATACACTGTATTGATATTCGAAATTAGAAATTTCATGTCCAGCTTATCAGACAACAAGCCCCTCTCCTACTGATATTCTAAATTTGAAATTTCATTTATTAACTTACTTAACAACACTGCCCTCTCCTCGCACCCCTGCATTAGAGGGTCCATGAATATCGTTAAGTTAGTGGAATCATTGAATCGGCAATATCTCTAATATTTTTTAAGCTAGAGTAAAAATAACACAACATGTGTTATTGATTAACAATAACGAAGCAAATATTAAAATTTGTGCACCTATTAAAAAATTACCCTGTATAATACTCTTTAGCCTCATTAAATCTTGCTACAGTACTAACTAGTGCTTGAGTAGTACAGTCAAGGACTTCTTGTGACTCTTGACTCTTAGGTCTTAAGTCAATCTGACATTCTACAGCAATAAGGTTGAATTTCCTCTAAGTTACAAATGACTTGGCATCTCTAAGGACATTGACAACGTCAAGCAGTTTTTTTTTTGAAATGAGGCTTTAATTTACACATCGATACGTCATCATAGCAACCGGCCATGATTGCAATCGGATCAGTGAGCAGAGTCCTTTGTGAGATTATGTAGGGTGCCAGTACAGGCGTGTGATAATGATAAAAGATGTTTATATGCAGTAAGAAACGTCAAAAATCTAACAGCGCTTCCTAAAACAAGACCAATATTGTAAGGAAACGCCGAAAAAACTCAAAATCAGAAACGTTTTCAACACAACACAGATAATGATATTTCATTGGGATTAATTTAAAAGCGATCGGGCGGAATATTATAATAACAGGCTACAATTATTTATATATATTACCGATTCTCCCAAATAAAATAGTCTTTACTGTGTACTTACATAATTGGCAGAAATAATTATTCAAGTAAATAAAGTAAATAATTATTTCACAACATTTTGAGACCACTTACACGAGAAACAAATTTCTTCAACCTAGATTAGAGACTGACGGTTAAGGTACATTAGTGTTTTAGAATAAACCTACTTTTATATTTTTGCTGTAACTGGCTTTTACAGTTATTTTGCAATGATCATTAGTATTCATCCATAAAGCACGTTTGCTTTTTCTACCCTGCTAAAACACATGGCGATACAAGTATCTCGGACAAAACTAATGTAGCAAGCGCAACCTTATTACAAATGGAAAAGGATTGCATCTTGCCAATGTATTAGAGATACCGCATTTCGGCTTATGACGGCAGTATATCGCTTTCTTTTGAAATACTCTACTTCTCATCATGTCACAGATATACAACCAGATTAACCGAATACTATCAATACTTTATCTATAATCCCGCTGACAGTGGCACCCCACGTTATTAATTAACTGCAGCTCAACACAGAGAACCTTGCTAGTGTGCGTTGAGCAAACGCAACTTGGGTTATTAAAAAAGTTACGCTCAAAGCGAAATGTCATGTCGGCGAAATTAAATTGAATGGTCTTGAAACAGGCTACGATACACATTACAGGCCGTTCATTGCCAGTCTCACCCACTTAAGGCGATGGGTAAGACATCGTTTTTAGGGTTTCGTAGTCAAACTAGGAACCCTTATAGTTTCGCCATGTCCGTCCGTCCGTCCGTCCGCAGCCTAGCGCAGACTCTTAGTACTAGAAAGCTGTAATTTGGCATGAATATGCATATTAGTCACGCCAACAAAGTGTACAATAAAGAGTAAAAAAAAATTTTTTTAAGGTACCTCCCCTACACGTAACGTGGGGATGTATTTTTTTTTGGCGTCTACCACATTGTGTGGGGTATTGTTGGATAGGTCTTTCAAAAATATTACGGGGTTGTTAAAACAGTTTTTCGATTAAGCAAACCGTTTAAAGCGCTAATTTTTGTTAGACTCCGACTCAAGTGTGTCCCCCCCCCTACAACCAAAACTACAAATGCTAAAAATCTGAAAAAATGTTAAATGAAAGGACATATAACGAATTTTAAAGGAAAACTATCATGACTAGACATCATTGGTTCTTGAGATACAGGCGATTAAAGTGTTTATATCTACTAAAATCATCTAAGACGGCACCAAATGACCATAAATGGAAAAGTAGTTATTACTTGTTGTTTGTTATGTTTGTAGTACTTAACGGCTTCGGAACTCTAAACTGAGCATGGTCCGCATGCTCTTGCCCGGTTTTTACTACTACATTAGTCACGATGCATCCCACATTGACCAAACTTAAGAGAGACGAAGACGAAATGTTCGTTTCGACAAGAAAATACTGTACCCTTTCAATGGGACCCAATGGACTCATTAACTTACCCTCACATAGTAAAGAATTCATAAGCCATACATCGGAGAAGTTGCACGAGGAGACAATCATCTAAGACGGCACCAAATGACCATAAATGGAAAAGTAGTTATTACTTGTTGATTTTTATATTTGTAGTACTTAACGGCTTCGGAACCCTATACTGAGCATGGTCCGACATGCTCTTGCCCGGTTTTTCCATACTAATTTTGCGAAGGTTTTTTTGTAATGATGCCATTAGAAAAGTAACTTCTTTTCGCAGTCTGTATTTTTGGTTAAATTAGTGCAATAACTTAATTTCATTGTATATTTCTAGTAAATGGACGCTTTGGCAATGAACTTTCAATCTAATTTAAATGCCACCAGCCAAAGTATATTTAAAGTGTTCGTAAGCAATTTTTATTCCTCGGCTTGAAGTTCATTCGTTTTTCGAAATAACACTTGCAACCTGTCACTAATACGCTGGTAATCATCTTAGCCTGATTGTGCAAAATGTGGTTACAGAATCATCAACAAGCCTTTTTAGAGTTGTTGGTATTTCTGTAGCTCTGCCTACACCTCTTTGAGAATGAAGGCGTGATGTTATGTATGTATGTATGCATTGTTACTTTACTTACGTACTAAGTATTCAATTTATTTTAATTTTGTGACTTATGATTTGTTGTTAGGTTGTCCGCTTGAAAAGATCAATATTTGAGTATTTCTTGTTATAATTTGTTTACCGAATAATTTGGCAAAATACTTAGGTACTCCCTTACTAAGAACTTAACCCATACTTAAAATAGACATACATAACCTACCATACTTGTATCAAGCCCAACTTCAAACAAAATTCCAAACTATAAAGTAAACTTAAGCGTTGATTAATTGGCCGCCGGCGCAGTCAAAATTGCCTGTAATATTAAAAACGGCTCGGAACTTTCCGTATTAATCATCCCGCAGGTGTTGAGGCTTGGGTGATTAAAACTGCAGTGCAAGTGCATGTGGAATTATGCAGTCGATAGTCGAGACATTACGTTACCTGGTTTAGAAAGGTTGCGGTGGAAGAATGATGTCATGGACGGGGGAAAATGCTATAAAACTTTGTGATTTAAAAGTTAAATTACAGAGGAAAAAAACTATTATTAACACAAAAGAACGATGGGCTGATTTTAAATTAATGTTTATAGTGTCATGTTTAATTTATATGTAACAATATTATTATCATGGTGGTTCAACCAAAGGTGCCAACCAAAAACCAGCGCTGCGGTCCACTGACCACAGCATTATGTTGGAACCTTTTTGGCGCCAGAATTCATGCATGCTGTATATTATTTTCTAAATGTTATTTGTTTTTTGGTGTCATAAATTATATTCTATTCTATTCTATTCTATTCTTAAAGAGAGTTATTAAGGTTTTTGTAAGCTTATAGTAAGAAATAAGATCTTTTCAAACCACTGTTGTACAGTTCCCGGGAGACGCCTGTGTGGATTATTATGTTTCCAAGATAAGACGTTTAAGCGCAATTGTTAAAGAGACTAAGCCTTTTTTTAAATTGCTTTTTAAAGCTTCACAATGCTCTTCTTCATCTAAAAGTCATATCCGGGCTATAAACGGAACAAACAAACAAACACACTTTTAAGAGGATGGTTAGTCGGGTCTATACTTGCAAAAGCACGCCATGTTTTATCCAATCGTCAGTAAATCTCACTTCTGATTGATGTGCTTGCACAAAGTCCTTATGTATCAAGTTTTGGTGTGGTATTATTTAAAAAAACTTCCCACAGAACTGCAGAGCTTTCTAAAACTGGAATCCTTGAAAGGAAAACGTTAAAAAACAAATAACAGGGTGAAAGATACGAACGGAATAACAATATGTTTTTCTTAATTACCACTTTTTTACAAATGTGAAAGTTCGTAAAAAGTTCTATTTCTTCATTAATGACATTCACTCCTTTTTAAAAGGTGTATTCCATCGATGTCGAGTTTTAGAACATCACCCTGAATTTATGAATATCACAATCTATGGATATGGAGGACAATTGTTCGGTGAAAGAGTATTTACTCTGGTGGACAAAACAGAAGTACATGGAGTTGACGACACGCTAGCCTAGTTGGAAGTGACCCGGCCTTTGAAGCTAAGGGTCCTGGGATCAAATCCCGGTAAGGGCAGATATTTGTGTGATGAGCGCGAGTATTTGTTCCTGAGTCTTGGATGTTTTCTATGTATTTAAGTATATATTTCTCTATATAAGTAAGTTTATCGTTGTCTAGTACCCATAGAACAAGCCTAGAGCTTAGTTTGGGACTAGGTCAATTTGTGTGACATTGTCCTGTGATATTTATTTATTTTAGTTAGCTCCACGCGCTTCTGTAAAGTTTTCTACTGTTTTGAAATGTGTGGAGTTGACATAAGCGATCAACGCAATCCGTCTCTTAAGTTAGGTTTTCACGACTGGTTAGCATTTAATTGGACCTACAAGGCTTTTTTATCATTAAAAATATATTCTAAATATCCACACTCTTTACGAACACCTATCTGACACTTTACACTTTCCAAGGCGTTTTAAGTAATATGCAAGAAGACTTTTTTGACGACCGTAAAAATATTGCGTCCTTTTACAACACTTACACCTGCAACCGCTGACCACTGTACACTTACACCGCTTCTCAAACTCCACGGTGAATACGTGGTGAACTAGCGAACTCCAGTCGTTTTCTAGATTGAATGCAAAAACAAGCAAGATATTCAAATTGAGACGTAATTTATTCGAAAACAGAGAGTTTTAATCTCCCTCTTGTATGCAAGAAGGCGTGTGACATTTTGCATGAATTTTAAATTGCAATTGCAATTTCCGACTTTTTTTAAAGTGTCATTTAGAAAAATGCGTCTCTATACTACGGATGCTTTATTAGTAAATACTGATCACCATTAATTATAGAATTAATTGTTATCTTTTACTCATTCTTCAATATGAAACCAAACAAAGATTTTTAGTTGTTTGCCGCAGCCGTATTTTATTTCTCAGAGATAAGTATTGTTTGACGTTTTTTCCCACGATCATTCATCTTCAGAAAAAAATAGAATCGTTGAAGTCTTCGGGAAAAACCACTAACACAATAAATTAAAACGAGATGAAAAAACTACCCGCTCTCCAGGTTTGTATATCTAAAGCTACGCAGTCAGAGGGAATTGGCAATGGGCGCTGTGTGGGGGACACAGATAATTAATGTGGTAGATCGTCGATGTAAATGTTTTCTTGTTGACGTAAAGTACTACAAGCCTTTATTCCCTTAGTCGGCTCTTACGGCATCTAAGGGACGACATGGAGTGGCACTATTCTAACCCGGCAACCACACAGAGCAACTTTGTCTACCGCAGAATATGCAATATGCATGTTGTAAAAGGGTATTTCCAGATAGAAGTTTTAGCATCAATTTACAGAGCACTTTATTCAGATGCGCTGTCAGAGGGAATCGGCAATGGGCGCTGTTCGGGAGACACAGATAATTATGTTTTAGATCGTCGATGTAAATGTTTTCTTATTGACGTAAAGTAGCGCTATTACATACATACATACATAACGTCACGCCTTCATTCCTAGAGTGGGTTAGGCAAAGCTACAGAATACCTACAACTGTAAACTTGTTGATAATTCTGTAACCACATTTTGCACAATCAGGCTAAGATGTAACACCGGTGTATTAATTAATGATAGGTTGCAAGCCCATCGCCTAACAGTACTACCAGCCTTTTTTCCGCCTCTTACGACATCCACGGGAAGACACTATTCTAACCCGGCAACCAAATGGGTAAGCGCTATTTACATTCTATACAAAACTGATTTGAAATCAATATCAGGAAACGTATGGAAGCGATTTGGTTCTACAATTTAAATATTAATAGGGTAATTTTTAAGCTCAAAAAATTTGACCTCTTCTGAGGGAATAGCGTTAAACGACTTCTACGCGGTTGGAGTCGCGGGAAACAGATATCTTAAGATACGCACAGAAAGTCAAACAAAAGTTTCAAATATCGCTGACACAAAAGTTTTTACCGGTCCTCAAATATTTAAAACCAATACTTTCTTCTCAACTAACTCTACGCAAGTTCACACCTCTTCGATTATTGAGCCAAGCTGCCACAGATAAAGTTAGTTCACGAACTGGAAAGGAAAACTTACGTACGGTGTTCCTTGTAGGTTTCTTAGTCCTTCGCCACTTTTAAACTTTAACAATATCGTACAATATGTTGAATAGTTTACGTTTGACGACACGTTAGCCTAGTTATTAGTGGCTCTGACTACGAAGCTAGCGGTCCCGGGTTCAAATCCCTGTAAGGGCAGATATTTGTGTGATGAGCGCGAGTAGGTATTTGTTGTAATCCTAGAGCTTAGTTTGGGATTAGGTCAATTTGTGCGATATTGTCCCTGCATATTTAGTTTTTACGAATGAATGAATCAAATTGTGTATTAGGTAGGCAAAAGGCTACCTTATGGTAATTACTGACAAAAGTAATAAAAATTTGAATACTTTGTAATTGTTAGACTCCGTACGTGTGAAACCTACAGAGACTGGTCATAGGGTAGCAAATTAATTGGTGCGGAAAACATAAAACAGTTTCCATATAACGAGAACGGATTGAGTTTAAAACAAATATAATTTAATTCACATCGCACACTGATGCCTCGTTGACTGTGGGTGCTAAATTAACCCAAATTTATGAGCGAGTCGCACTAACTTGTTGAGTGGCTGGCGTATTAGGTTATACTATGATGACAAAATTTACAAAGTGGAAAGTGGAACGTTTGCAAGTATCAGACACTTGCGAGTACAAAATGTTCTTATTCAGGTTCTCTGTATTTGTATCATTTGTAAGGAACTATACTTTAAACCACTATTTATATTGTAATAATTAACATTTACAAGTAAGCTTCAAGAATTTAGATGGGCGAGAAGCCTGGAGGGAAGAAAAGGGAAGTTAGTGCCTGTGGCTGACAATGATCCGTTTTATCCGTGGAATACTTTTCCTAGTGCAAGTTTATCCTGAGTCCTGTCTAACTGACCTAACCAGCCCTGACTAATCGAAAACAATACAATACAAAAACGCTTTATTGATACAAAAACCACGGTGTATTCCATCTTAAAAATAGGGACAATACATAGCAGGTGTCGGAACTGGTAAGTGGAAATAAACAAGTGTAACAAAAAGCAAACCTTGAATGAGGACAGGCCTGATGAGTTTCTATTATAGCCATTGATCGGGGAAAACGATGTAAAACTTTAACAAAACTTGTAACGCTGACATAAAGGAGAACTTACAACCAAGAAAAATTAGAATATTATAGAAAAATTACAATATTATTAGCAGATTAGTGTTCAATTTAACTCTATATCAGATTTCGGATTTGGTATAAGGATATTAATATTTTCATGGCTGCAATGTAAGATTTTTGTTAAAGTTTTGCACCGTTTTCCCCGATCACTGATTTGTAGCGTATGACACGTTACTCCTTGGGTGAATACCAATCCAACGATACCCTGAACTCTAAAATCCAAGGCGTTTAGTCTACACGAGACATGGATACATACACGAAAAATATTAACCTACTTTTTTGACAACTGGGGACCACTCTCTCGTTTAGTAACTCGTCCAAGTACTTGTCCTAAGTGAAATACCATGAAAGGGAACGCCATCTCAATATGGAAATCAACTCAAGGTCGGCTGGACTCGTGGAAACGTTAATACAAGGCCAATCAGACCTCGTAAACGGTTGAATGTATAATAGAATTTAATGTGATTTCAATTGCAAAGTGGGGGGCAACCCACGGACCGTTTCAACTATGATTACAAAACCATATAGTCCAAACACTCTTTAAAAAACACCATGTCAAAAAAATACAGTTCAATTTATTAATAGGCGTTACAATACTGGCAGTTTTTCCACTAAATAGCGATTTCTTTTATACGAACTTAGATAGAGAAATAGCTAGGAGCAAAAATACAAAGCAATCGTTGTAAACCAATTATATTAAAAATAACCATATGTTAACTGTACAAAATGGATAAAATAAATGTTTTAAAAAACAAAAAACCCCCTTGCAAAACGCAAAAAATAACTTCTTTTAAAATTGTAGGCACCTAGGCACCCACCTAACAGGTTAGTCCAATTGAACTCGGCTTTTTGGCTGAAAATATTGTGGTCGCCGACTCCAGTTGGACTAACCTATTAGGTAGGTGCCTACAATTTTAAAAGAAGTTATTTTTTGCGTTTTTAAAAGGCGGTTTTTAGTTTTTTCAAACATTAATTCTATTTTATACTTTTTAGTGATCATATTAATACGCTGTTCCGTAGTCTCACTTACTAGTTCATATGAAACTTCAAGTTTCAAGCGCGCCGCAAGCATCACCGCTGGATTGTCATAGTCATATTTCAACAAGTAAATATTCTTCGTTGTAGTCGCTCAACTATCTTAATCGAGATATCTGATCGCCACCCTCGAAATAGGTACCGTTGAGGAGTTCCGACGGCCATCTGTGGTCAGTCAGTCTTCATCGTCAGTTCCACTGCCCCAAATGATACTTTCTGAATGCAATTGCTAGATTTGTTACTAAAAATACTAAAACCGCTATATGTTTGCCTACAATATTTGAGGAGTCTTTCTGTTCCTCAATGATCCCCTCATCAGATTCAGATTTGGTGACAATGGAACCTCGGAAGTATACTCTATCAAACCAAAATAAAATTTTCAAAATCAGTCGGTGAACATACATAAAAAAATATCATACAATGAAACGTATAACCCCCCTACCTACCTACCTACCCCACCTACCTTGCCTACTTGTGCAAGATGTGGTTACAGAATTATTAACATGCCTTTTTAGAGTTGTTGGTACTTCTGTAGCTCTGCCTACCCCGCTCTAGGAATGAGGGCGTGATATTATGTATGTTTTTTGTATGTATGAAACGTATAATAACCTCCACCTTATTTGAAGTCAGTTAAAAAGTATAACATGTTATAGTTATCACAAGACCCCGCAGACGGAGACACAGTCGTGGCTAATGACAGTTTTGAGTTAGGGTTGGCGATCATATTTTTTTTATTACCCATCGTTTATTGTAAGCAATATTAATTAAACAATAACCTTATTGACTTTCTTTTGACATACTCTGTATGTTTGCTATTGACGAGAAGCAACAAATTAAATATCAATGACGATGTGATATAAACTTAAATTTATCTTTCGTTGTTTGTAAAATCACGACTTTTACGCTGTACATACATACACATACATAACGTCACGCCTTTATTCCCACAGTGGGGTAGGCAGAGCAACAGAATACCAACAAATCTAAACTTGTTGATAATTCTGTAACCTCATTTTGCATAGTCAGGCTAAGATGTTTACCAGTGTATTAGTGACAGGTTGCAAGCCCATCGCCTAACAGTACAACAAGCTTTTATTCCCTTAGTCGCCTCTCACGACATCCACGGGAAGACATGGAGTGGCACTATTCTAACCCGGCAACCACACGGGGGGGGTTTCGCTGTATTGTTTCAAATATTACACGTAATATGGAGTCGAGTCGAAAACCAAGAAGGTAATATTAAATTAATCCAGTTTCCCTTCACGTTTAAATTATCTCATATTATCACTTATCAACAAATGGGTGTCATTACTCGCAATAATATGGACATGACTCCAATTTTAATTAAACAAATTAAATTATATTAATTTATTTCTTAACTGAGTTTTAATCTTGATCCTTGGCAGGATAGTTTTAAATAAATAATACAGGATTGGCCATTGGTATTATATTAATTTAAGTACATAATTAAGTTTGCTCCATTAAAATCCGTGGATTGCGAAAGGAGCTTTCACCTCATAAGTTTATTTTAGCCGTGAAAAGGAATTAATAACCACGGAAAAATATTAAAATCCCTGTTTAATTGCTTTAATAAATATACACAATAACAAATCTTTGTATCATTTATTTATTAATTATTACTGCCTTGCAAAGGATCAAAATATGTTTTAGGGTAAGTAATCAATTAATGTAATTTAATTTGTTTAATTAAAATCTTTGGAGTCATGTCCACATTATTGCGAGTAATGACGCCCATTTGCCCGATCTCTGCTTATCGAGCTTCCTGCCTTTACTTGTCGTTTAGCTACTACTCCAAGTACTTGCCCTAAGTTAACTACCATGAGAAGGAACGACATCTCAATATGGTAATCAGCCCAAGGTCGGCTGGACTCCGGGAAACGTTGATACAACGCCCAATCAGATCTCGCAAACAACTGAATGTATAATGGAATTTAATGTGATTTCAATTGCAAAGCGGGAGGCAGCGTGCGACAGTTTTAACTATAATTACAGGGGCCCTAGCCAAGATGCGTGCGATACAAGCGTTTCTATTCGTTTTTCTAACTCTTCGTATCACGTGACTACCAGTGACGCGATTGGTTTAAAAAACGAATGGAAACGCCAGTTAGTGTATAGTCCATTCGCTTAGATAGTGTCGCTACACCCGCCCGCACTTGTGGTTATTGTAATAAAATACGAATTTAATTCGATGTAAACTGCCAAATTCGCTTGCGGGTACGCCGCTTGCATTCTTTGTCTTTTTAATGGTAAGGAAAAGGCACACGAGCACTCAGGCCACCTGTTGGTAAGTGGAATCTGAGACCCATAGACATTTGAACTCTCAAGACTATAATCTTAACACCTGAAATACGTTAGCAACCCTGAGGACTAAGATGGAATGCCCCTATGCTAGTAATTTCACCGGTTGTCTTTTCCTGACATCAGAACATAACAATGCGAACACTGTTGCTTGGCGGTAGGTCAATGGATAGTAATATGGTAGTAGCGATCCAGACGGACTTTGCACAGGGTCCTACCACCACTAAACTTGTTTACGCGGCGGTACCCATTGACAAAGGATAAGGGCAGATATTTTGTGTGATGAGCACGAATATTTGTTAGCACAAGTAAGTTAATCGTTGTCTACCCATAGTACAAGCCCAGAGCTTAGTTTGGGACTGGGTCAATTTGTGTAACATTGTCCTGTGATATTTATTTTATGTTTAAATGACCATTTTTGACTTAAGAAGGGTGATCTTGAATTATTGGCCATAGTATTTACAGGGCAGGGAGAAGTGGATGAGGAAACGGAAGGTCTTTGCTTAGCTGTGGGACCTGCAAAATGGCAAGCAAAAAGAAAACCAATTACTGGTAAATGCGTTTAAATGTATTATTTAATTGAAGAAAGCTAACGGGGCATGTGGGTTCTGAGGTCTAAACATTTGAGATCTCAAGCCTAGTAAAACACGCCCAGAAGAAACCCATATCGCAAGCAGGTGGTTTAGTGGTGGTAGGACCCTGTGCAGGGTCCGTCCGGATCGCTACCACCATCTTATCCATTAACCACCCGCCAAGCAACAGTGTTCGCATTATTGTGTTCCGGCGTGGGGATAAGACAACCGGTGAAATTACTAGCATAGAGGCATTCCATCTTAGTCCTCAGGGTTGGCAACGCATTTGAGGTCTCAGGATTATGGTCTTGAGAATTCAAATGTCTATGGGTCTCAGATTCCACTTACCATCAGGTGGCCTGAGTGCTCGTGTGCCTTCTCCTTAACATAAAAAAAAAAAAAAAAGCAGAAATGGAAATCTAAAAATAAATATTAAATTAACGGCTTTAACAATATACTGGGTGATTTTGAGGTCATGATCCGGAATGGCCAAGAGCGAGTATGATGGAGTATGACTGAACAACTTTTCCCATGGGACCAACCACGAAATAGCCAAAAAAAAAACCGCTGATCCATACATTAACGGTGAATTAATTGAAAGTTAATGTATGGAACAGCTGGATTCTTTCTGGCGATTTCGTGGTTGTTCCCATCGGAAAAGTTGTTCAGTATGACCATCTTATTCACTTTTAGCCATTCCGGATCATGACCCCAAAATCATCCAGTATTAAGTATTATATTTATTTATTCATAATATCATTACGAATCGACATTTATTTACCGAGACTATGATTTTCCGTCCTGGACATTCTTCTTACGGTAAATTATTTCTACAGTTTTTAACACACTGAGGCTTTGTGATACGTGACACTGTTGCCGTAGTTGACGGCAAACTAAATTCAAATAAGCTCTCAATTTGAAGTAAAGGTACTGATACACATGCTAATTACTAGCACGAAAGCATGCTACTATTGAGCAAATGCTACCTATTAGCATGTGTGTCTACGACGTGCTCATAATTAGCATGCTTTTTAGTAGCATACTCAAAGATAGCACGCCCTGCTATTTTTGAGCGTGCTACCTGAGGCGGGGGTAGAGAGGGGAATGGTAATAGCAAGTGTGAACACGTTTGCTAATAAGCATGCTAGTATCGATCTGTTGTTTGCAACAGGTGCATGTGCCTGCGTCTGCCAAAATGTCTCGCTGGGGTGACGAGAAAACCATACGTTTTATTAATACAGAAATAATGAATTAGCCGGAATAGCATTTCGCATAAAAAGTCAAATTGATGTGGAAGCATACGCAAATGATTTTTATAACCCGCAATATCTTCTTCTCGCATTTCTCTTATCAAACGTACACTAGCTCCAAGGTCTTGTCTCCTGGTCAACCAATCACGAACCCAAATCTTCCTGCTTTTTTTCTTCTTTCTATTTCTCAAAACGTTGGTGATGCATTGTATCGCCACCAAAAGAATTATTTTATTGAGCTCTAGGCGGAAAGCTACGACGTCCATCGTTCGTGGCAGAGAGCACGCTACTAAATGGCATGTGTATTCGGAGTATTTGCTTTGAGCATGCTTATTCGTGAGTATGCTCAAAATTAGCATGCTTATTTGTAGCAAATGTGAACAGTGCATAAGCACGCTCAAACCAAGCATGCTCATAAGCACACTTTTAAGCATGCTATTATAGAGCATGTGTATCAGTACCTTAAGGCCATACTCACTTGGCCGTGTTTGGTTCTGTGTGTGTGGTTATTTAGTTGAGTATTGTAGATCGAAGCTTAAGGACGTTAGACATTGGCAATCACACTAATACAAATACGTAAAAACAGAATGCCTATACTTAGTCGAAGTTTATTAGAAAGGGCTAATTTGCTTAATATAAAATGAGAACCAAGATCTATTGTTATTTTTAAAATACTGCCGCGGCCTAATGCCTTCGGGCGCCATTTCTATAGTTCTATTTTCACGGCTAAATCACCTGAGAATCAAAATGGCGGATGACATTTAAAACTTTTTAAATACCTAGTCCGCGGTCAGGGAGAGATGGGCCAATTGTTTAATTTGGCTTCAGAACTGTAATCCAAAAGAAAAAGGCCGTATAAGAGTACGAATTCCATACGCGCATATTGTCTTTTTGCTTCGAGGGCACAGAAGTGGCTGGCGCGAAGTTATCCTTGTCTAGCTGAGTTTGAAGGCCGCAGAGGTCCACCAGCTAACGACTCGAATATTCAGATTCGCCGTGTTGGCAAAAACTTTAACAGTAACGAAGCTAATATTATTCTTTGTATTTCTAAATTTATTCTATTAGAAGCTAAAGTTATGCTTGTAGAAGAACGTGAAGAGGCTTATTCTGAACTGCTAACATAAAAGGCAGTATCTCAGAGAAAACTTCTGTAGCAAATGTAACCTTATTACTAACAGTATAGGATTGAATCTGCTTTGGACATTATATCTGAGATACTGCTTTTTTGCTTAGGAGGGCAGTATTGTTGTTATTCTGAATAGTATATTCATGTTATAAGTTGCTACATTTCTTTATCCCTTTTATGTAATTAATATTCTAAAAATTAGAATATAATAGAATAGAATAGAATTTATTGCCACAAACTTTTGTTACAAATTATTACAAAGGTAAGAAAAAATCAATCAGATATTGCGGCAAAAGGAGCCAACTCAGCATTTGCTGTCAGTGCGGCAGGCCGCATCTGGACCCCTTTCACTTTTACGATCTAAATCTTTTTTATTTTATCTTAGGTAAATCTTACAAACTGATGCCCTTATACCTAGTAAACATCTAATTAAAGTACCCGTAATCCACAACTTTTTCAACACAAAAGAAATCTTAAAATCACAAAAATGTATTGTGTAATCCTCAATTATCTAATGTTTTATAATACGTATATCGTCACTACTTTGAAAAAACCTCGTATATCATATTTCGTGATGAACGATTTTAAACTTATTTCTCTTCACGTTTAAGTTTAAAATCGTACATCACTAAATATGAGATACGAGGTTTTTTCAAAGTAGTGACAATATAGTCTCTGCAGCATTATGCTGAGTCAGCGCCTTTTCATCACACGACACATGACTCCTATATGGTGACCGACTCTTTTTAAACTGTTGTTTCTGTATTCGTTTATTTTTTTACTTTGTTTAGCATGTTTTACTTATTTTCATGTTATTTTGGTTAGGTATAATTTTTTTTTATTTTTTTTTATTTCATGAGCCTTGTGTGTTAGATGAATCAAGTTTTTATCCATCTATCTTGTTTACTCTACTTTTATTTAATGCAAAGGGAATGATAATACTTAAAATGTAGGTAGTTTTTTTTTTTAAATATGCCTCGGGAGGCCTGTGGTAGCGATTTTTAAAAAACTGACCATATATACCCCCCCGTGTGGTTGCCGGGTTAGAATAGTGCCACTCCATGTCTTCCCGTGGAAGTCGTGAGAGGCGACTAAGGGAATAAAGGCTTGTTAGGCGATGGGCTTGCAACCTGTCACTAATACACTGGTAAACATCTTAGCCTACTTCTGCACAATGTGGTTACAGAATTATCAACAAGTTTAGAGTTGTTGGTATTCTGTAGCTCTGCCTACCCCACTCTGCGAATGAAGGCGTGACGTTATGAATGAATAAATGAATGACAAAATATATGAATTTGACGTAAGAGGCCAACTCAATAGATTGTCGGCCTACCTCAACCATCACTATTTATTTATTTAAGTGTTACTTTAGAGTTACTTCTTTCTTCTGACACGTTTTTCTGCTTAACTATGCATGCTATTTTTGTATTCAGTTTTTTAGCAATATTTAAAAAATACTGACTGATGAGTTTATTGTGGTATTTCTTCTCAGGAGAGTGGTCACTTCTTGAGAATCACTGGAGACTGTTGACGTTTAAAAGTCCCGTACAGCCTACTTACTGAATAAACATATTATTTGTGTTCAAAAGTCGTTAACGTTACCGTTATGCATTTGACTAGGCCGCCAGAACCAGTAGGTAACTACCTAACCATATCCCACAAGAATTGCTACTGTACTCAATGAAAGGTCGCAATTATCCATCAACCTTCTCATACTTTGTCTAAAAAAAATGTTTACTATTGTCAACCCATTTTGGTCATGTAATGAACATGCGTAATTTGTTTTCTGACGCTCTCTAAAAAATATGTGAAACGGAAGCGTGACTATGAATATACGCGAAACAATTATCGTGTTATTTATTCATAACATTTGAAGCTTTAAAAAGTCATAGTTCAGACCCTTTGCAAAAACACCCGATATTAAATCGACGACAAGAATGACGTCACAGCTGTTGTTCCATGTTTAAAATAAACGCACCTTATAAAGAAATTAGCATGTATTTCAGAAATTACTATGATTATTCAATATCATTTAATTCAAATATCACGTAAATAAAATAAGGATCCCTAGAAAAACAATCTAAACGTTAAAAGAAGTTTTAAATTTTTAACATGTATTGATTCTATATAAAATCTTAATAAACGGGTCAAAACTTAGTGTACTATATGTGTACATAATTATATGTTTCTTTTATACGTTTTCTTTTAAATCGTATCAATAAAACTAAAGTATGTTGCTTAAGCATGTTCCCTATTAAATTGTTAACACAAAAACCTGAAACCAGTTTAATTAAAACAAAAAAAAACTCCTCCACAGACTCCGAGTCAAATGGGACACCAACAAAAAACCGTGAATGCAAAATCGTTTCAGAAACTCGCTTACAATTTAAGTAGGGTGGGTTTAGGAGTGCGAACCGAAATTTGCATACAACTCACTACGGCATTCTCCGTGGAAATTGGGTTTCTGCCTACCCGGCCCAATATGTGCCCGTGCGCAGAGTACTGGTGACAGCGGAATCATTTTTTTTCATCATTTCAACTCAGAAAAACAAAAGTTGGGACAAGTTTCCGCTGCCAACTGTACTTTTTGCAGTCATTGTGTTCATCATGACCACACCAGTGAGTCCCAACACGATGGGTCTACGTTAAGTATAGCGAAAATGTCGCCACCATCCGACTCCATCACCAGATCAACTCTTAGGCCACTTCCTGACTTGGCAGTATTCTTGCAGTAAAACGTACAGGCGGCGTAAACGCTGCGCATTGATTGATAAATGCCACTGGTTGCCTAGCAACCCTTGCCGATTCCGTGTTTTACCGCAAGCATACCGACAAGTCAGGAAGCGGCCTAAGATGCCATAATCATCGGGTTTACATAATATGTGGTCCAAATTTCAGCCCATTCCATTGACGAGAACTGGTTCAAGATGATTTGCAAGATTTGAAGTGGACAACTTCAATAGATACGAACAGCGCAAGTTAAATAAAACCTTTTAAAATATAGTTTTTTTTCCCTTACCTATTTATTTCCTTACTAAACTTGTTTTCGTAAATCTTAACTAAGAAGTATCCAGATTAAACTACTGGCAAAACTACGTCGAAATCAGACCAGATGGTCTGATAGATATTTGGAAACTAACACGGCACAGAATCGTATCGATCGGAACGGATTTTACACACTATTTAAAGTGTTTATTATTTAAATGTGGACGGAATAGCGGTAAAAATTTATAAAAAACTCCCACCAGCTTTTCTAGATTTGCCGTTTCCGAAATTCAAGTGTACACAAAATTGGCTCTCGTTAAATAACTTTTATAGCTTGCATGAATACAGTAACTACCAATATGTTTAATGCATCATTTAATATGTTACCTCTTAATAGACCACCGAATGAAATATCAGAGGAAAAAACTCGTGTATAAGCGAATTTTGGCATAGTGGTAGGGAATGGTGTTTTAAACGACATACTAAAAGTACTGATGGGTGGGGGTGGAGCTAACGGGTGAAGGGGGGTGTAAAGAGCTCTTTTTTTAGTTTTCCGTAAATTACGCGTAAATTGTGAGCATTAGCAAAAAATGTTCTGAAACACAAGTAATCTACATAAAATTCTCTAAAAAAAACATACATTTATACATTACATAGATTTATACATTTTTTTCTCTGGGATCAATATTTTACGAGATATGGAGGGAAGAAGATGGACAAAGCGATTCATGGAAAGAGCAAATTGGCAATCGCTAAATTGTTCACTGCTAAATCAGACCTGATCCAAAAGATATCAGACATTTTCAGTGAGCCGCTCCAACTCCAAACTTCGCGTATACACGAGTTTTTCCCCTGATAGGCAGCTCTTGGTTTTCGTTGGATGGGCTATAAATAGAAACAACCAAAATGCAATAAACGTTCATAGATTAAGTTTTCCCTGTATTTGCATGGCTACTATTATAACGTATTGGCATTATTGGAACTTGTACTCTCTCTTTATCTGATTTCACTATGAACCTAATGTTATGCAAATGAAATAAATAAATAAAAAAATACCAAGCCGCTCAATACCAACGGCTTGACCGCGGGTGTTTTACGCGACACGCGATAGTAGCCGAAAGTATGCTGCGACGCGTGATCGGGTCCGCAATAAATAGACAATAATACTTTGAATAAACACGATCAGCTGTCGCCGCATCCTTACGTGTATCCTTTCCCATCAGATGAGATGCGAAACGATTGGTGGAAATCATCCTTTAGTCCCAAACTAAGCTCTAGGCTTGTAGCATAGGTACTAGACAACGACAAACATACTTATAAAAGAACGACACGCTAGCCTAGTTGGTAGTGACCCTGCCTTCGAAGCTAGGGGTCCTGGGTTCAAATCCCGATAAGGGCAGATATTTGTGTGATGAGCACGAGTATTTATTCCTGAGTCTTGGAAGTTTTCTATGTATTTATTTAAGTGTATGTTTCTCTATATAAGTATGTTTATCGTTGTCTAGTACCCATAGTACGAGCCTAGAGCTTAGTTTGGGACTAGGTCAATTTGTGTGATATTGTCCTGTGTGTGTATGATATTAAATACATAGACAACATATAAGACTCAGGAACAAACATTCGGACATCACCACCACTAGTTTCGTAGGCAGGGTGACTACCAACTAGGCTAACGTGCCGTCGAAACACATATTTTACTTATAACACCCTAATATTTTCAATGGCAATTGGAAGGCACACGAGCACTCAGGCCACCTGATGGTAAGTGGAATCTGAGGCCCCAGACATTTGAATTCTCTAAGACTACAATCCTACGACCTCAAATGCGGTGCAAACACTGAGGACTAAGATGGATTTCCTCTATGCTAGTTACACCGGTTGTCTTATACGAACACTGCTACTTGGCGGTAGGTTATTGGATAAAATGGTACGCCCGTCATAAGGCCCTAATCGTAAGAATAAACGCGTGATCGCTTCACTGTCACAAAATACGCCGTGCTCCATTCAGCTTAGTTTAAATAGGTTATTCTTATAATTTACGGGCTCAACTCGAGGCAACTTAGACTATTGCAGCTTTTAAAAGACTTAGCCTACAATATAAACGAACGTAGATTACTTAATAAGATGTAGAGCTTGATTTTATAAGTTGAAATTGTTTTCAAATGCCAAAGTTGTTGTAATTTCAAGTTAAGATTGACACGAAATGTTTATACCAATGCTCCTAGTAGCTGTGTAGTGTCAACTGGGGGCTTACGTACATACATACATTAAATCACGCCTGTTTCGCAGTCAGGTAGGCAGAGACCACTTCTTTCTACCTGTTATGATCCTAACAAATCACTTTTTCTTCTTCCACAATTACTGAAAATCATCTTACAGTAGTTGCTAATACGCCTCCGGCCTCAATGAACACGTCGTAACAGTATTGCGTTTGACATGTTATCCTATTATTGTCAACTCGGCCGCCATTACTGTCATGTAAATAAGAACTATCGTGACGTTGACATAGAATAGAGCGTTGTAGCACTGTAGTTAATAATAGTAGTTTATGCAACAGTTGTATAAGAGAGGTCAGAAAAGACGAGTGGTGTGGTTACGATGTGAGCCGCAGGCGAACATCGTAAAGCAAGACGCCACGAGTATTTTTTGACTTAGTTATACATCGTTGCATACAATACTTTTTCTACGACTAGGTTTCAAATAAAATGCAAAATTAAATTAACAAAATACGCGATTTTTACTCTTTAATATACCTAGGTTAGAATACGAACGAACGAAGCACAGAACAACAAACGAGCGGGAAACATTCGAAAACGACAAAATATGTGTCTATGGTTAACTTTGTTTTTAAATTGATGTGCACTTGCCAGGTTTTATATTTTAAAAAAAAGTTGCACAATCGATTTAACTTGTGTAATAGGGACTAAAAAACACCTAATGATTTGAGAAATGAATTCTTTTACCTGATTGGTCGATTTTAATATACCTGCATTCTGGTTGATTTATACCATGTTTTTTTTTAAAGAGTTAAATTAGTAAAAGAGTTTACATAAGAAAAAGAACCTAACGTTCCGATTGACAGTCAATGTGTATTGTGATTGGTGGATTAATTTGGTGAAGTATTTTGATTGATCAAATTAACCTAGGTGTAAGCTTTGGCAGCTAGGCATGTCGTTTTGGCTCAAAAAACCACAAGTACTGTTAAGGGGAATAGACTAGATAGACTTTTCTACGGAATGTTCTGCGGACATATTATCTATATTCTTATATTAGTGTTCGTGACTATATAAATGACAGATAAAAGTACAAGAGTAGGAAAAGTATTTAAAAGTACAGCTACCCGTATACATACGTGCATAACATCACGCCTTCATTCCCAGTTTGGGGTAGGCAGAGCTACAGAAATACCAATAACTCAAACAGATTTGTTGGTAATTCTGTTTACCAGTGAATCATTAGTGACAGGTTGCAAGCCTATCACCTAACAGAACTACAAGCCCTTATTCCCATAGTCGCCTCCTACGACATCCACGGGAGGACATGGAGTAGCACTATTCTAACCCGGCAACCACACGGATATCCGATAATACCCTGGTATACCCGTATAATAGTGTTAAAACACGCCTCAATGTTCTAGAAATTTCTGACGATGGTTCAAAGTTGCTCGAGATCTTGTTCAAGCAAATTCCGAAGCACTCGCTTGGAGGCAAACTTGCCAGGAGCTATTCTCATATACTGGGAGCGCCTCATATTATCACTTCCCTACTGTATGTAAATTTGCCTTGCAGTAATAATCTACAAAGTAGTGTAGATACTTTGAAATTGCGGTGTTCGAGTATAAAGTCAAGTCAACAAAGTCTAGTTTAGTGGTGGTAGGACCCTGTGCAGGATCCGTCCGGATCGCTACCACCATCTTATCCATTAACCACCCGCCAAGCAACAGTGTTCGCATTGTTGTGTTCTGGCGTGGGGATAAGACAACCGGTGAAATTACTAGCATAGAGGCATTCCATCTTAGTCCTCAGGGTTGGCGACGCATTTGAGGTCTTAGGATTATAGTCTTGAGAATTCAAATGTCTATGGGTCTCAGATTCCACTTACCATCAGGTGGCCTGAGTACTCGTGTGCCTTCTCATTAACATAAAAAAAAAAAAAAAAAAAAAAAACAAGGATTTGAAACGAATTCGACGCACACATATGCATGTTATATGGAATGTAAGAAGGGATTTTGGGTCATAAACCCTCTTAAAACAAAAGTTGTCTCTCCTGTGATCAATAGTTAAGAGCTTCTGTGCATATAAGTTATGTTTTTATATGATAGGTGTAAAGCAGTCCTGACGGTGTTGTTGCGGGAATGGGGTTAGCCAGAAAATTAGGCCTTAAAAACGTTAACTTTCGGTGTGTCCACAGGAAAGACGGTAACCTAAATCTGTGTATGACCCTTTTATCTTTCTAGACGACAGACTAAGGAGAAATGTTTCTTAGGTAAGCAAATGAGTATATCTATGGATGTTTCTTTGTTACCAGACTATGCTCTTATTAATAAACGGTCAATAGCCATGGAATAGCTAAGCCGTGCTTTGTCCTTATGTATGTAAACTCTATTGCACAAACAATACTATTTATTGTGTTGGTTTTTTGTTTTTGTTTTTTTTTATTGGTCTTTTTGGTTAGTTTTTGTTTTTTGGTGTTCTAAATAATTTTTTACACCCGCTTATTCGATGCACAATCTTTCACTTTTCTCAATCTCTAAAGGGTTAGCTGGTAGAGACCCCTTAAAGGGATAATTGTATTGTTTTGGTTTTTATTTTGTACAGTAAAGTGTTTACATACATACAAAAGATACATACATACATACATAACGTCACGCCTTCATTCTCAGAGTGGGGTAGGCAGAGCTACAGAAATACCAACAACTCTAAACAGACTTGTTGATAATTCTGTAACCACATTTTGCACAATCAGGCCAAGAAGTTTACTAGTGTATTAGTGACAGGTTGCAAGCCCATCGCCTAACAATACTACAAGCCCTTATTCCCTGAGTCGCCTCTTACGACATCCACGGGAAGACATGGAGTGGTACTATTCTAACCCGGCAACCACACGGGCTAAAAACAAAAAGATAACAAAGTAAAAAACGAAACAGAAACACATAAGGTATGTAAAAATGAAAACTTATCCCTCTAAGGGATCTCTACCAGTTAACCTTTGAGCGATTGAAAGGTAAAAATATTACTACTAGTTTAATTCTAATTAAATCGCTAAATAAATAAATAATTAAATATAATATAAGTATTATAAGTAGAAAGGAGATACAGTCATAAATCAAAGAACAAGAGTCAATCCAGTTCTTCTCCAGCCTTATCTGTAATTGTGACATTTGAATTCGAGAGAAGGACAAAGCGTGGCTTAGCTACTTAACTCCACGGTTTCCTCACGTTATTAGTAAGTACATTAAGATCAAGTCTTATACTATCAAAACTCATAATAACTAGAACATACTCCAAAATCGTGGAAATGAGGAGGATTTAGACGATGAGAAAAGTTACCTCCGTAGCTCAATTCATATGGGAAAAAAATACAGCGCTTAAATCGCGTAATTTAGGCATAAACCTCACAATCCTCTTAAAAATGCTTGTTAAAACTTGCTTTACGAGCAATTTGTCTTTGTGGAGAACGTGCAGTGCACGTGCCCGTTCCCCGTTCAATCTTTGCTAAACCAGAAATTATTGATATTAATCTGGTAAAAGTTGAAACACAAGTTAACATGAATGATAATATGTCGTATAGCGTCAAAGTAACTTTAGTAACTTATCGATTTGTTTATTCAATAATATATTATTCGGGTCAATATCGCCTTCCATAATATTTTTTTGACTAATAATGTTGTAGGTCATATTTATCGCAAGTCATAGCGTACTTCTAAATTTTTCAAGGTAAGATAATGATAAATCAAACTTTACCTAACCTAACCTAAATTACACGTTACATAATTTAAGAAATTCTAAAACGTTTACCAATAATTATGTGAACAATGACAATACGACCAAAAAACAACGGGCTCAAGTAAAAAAGAGTTTAATCATTAAAAGTAAAAGAATCAAAAGTAAATACTGGACATTTTTAATCGGCCATCTTCCCTCCCCATCTTATTCATCAAAGAACAGTAACTCTAGGTTAATTTATTAGGTGTTAGTCTTAAAGCAGAAACCGAGCAACAATACCATAGTGGCCTCTAATTTACATTAATTACTCATCCGATCCGAATCCAACATCCAAATATCTAAACTTGACTGCTGTCATTTTCTTTCATGTAGTGGGTTACTTGCGAGAATGGCATGGAGAGAACTGTATTGTGTAACAATAGCAATTATTAACGTTCACAAGCGATTACCGTTTATCGGGCCCTTGGCGGTGATAGTGTACAGATTGTAATGCTAAACTTAGACTATGACACTATACACAGTATCTGGGGGCACGGCAGTGCCCCCGCCAACTGCAGCAAAACAATGAGACACCGCCGTACCATCCTTTTCTCGAATCCATTTAGGCCATTTTCAGCATCCTGTATACAGTTTACCATCCACGATCTCGTATCGACACTTGGTATCCACACTAAGTATATCGTGTATATACGTGTGTCAATTTAAAAAAAAAGGTCTGACAGAAAAAATTGCCAGGTTAAAGAAATTGTGTTACAAAAAGCTTGAACAAGGTTATACATATTATACTCAATGTATAAAACAATTAATTAAAACCACGAACCAATAAAAACCACCAACCATTTAAACCAATTAATACGAACTATATTGCCAATAATTTGTCTAAGGTTTTCAAGATAGAAATATGAGCTGGTTTGTACCTAATGATGTACTTAGATAATTGTTTAGGTAGTTGTACACAACCTGCCAGGTTCCACCTAGGCAAATACTTTTACATTAAAGCATATTTTTACCTTTCTCTGTATAGTTACTGTATTTTCGATGTAAGGGTTCGACGGTTTACCCTAGGTCAATTAAATTCACCCGAATATCCACTTAATTAATCCCTTATTCCTGTTCCAATACTGTAACACCAGCACGTCATTAGTGACGTCACTAGTGTGAACCGATTTGGACTGGTCGTAAGCGCTCCAAACCGGATCGCACTGGATAGATAGGGATCTAAGCATAAATGTTATTACTGTCGGTAGTTAGTTCGGATTATCTCGATGTAGGGTGTGATTAATGACGGCAGAGCTAATGTATTTTTGGCTATTTTTACTCTTCCATTAATCATTCATTTTAACCAAAATACCTATGTTTATAAGATTGTTGGTCATTTGATGGTGGACTTTGAGGCTAGTTTTCAATACCAAAATTATAGAGCTTTGTCAATGTTAGTGGGTTCATATTGGCCAACAATTATTATTTTAAACCAATCGTAGCAGCTTAATGTAGTTACGATTTTAAAATATGATTACTCCACCTAACCCAATGTAAAAATATTTTTATCACGTATGGGTATTCAGTTATTCTGAACAAGTGAAAGAGAAAGCTAAGGTCGTGTCGTATTAAGATGTCAAGAACCTAGAAATTTATAAAGAGGAATGGCGGGCACTCCACCGACAAGAGCATAGCTCTTAAGCTATGAATGAGAAATGGGTTTAAAATATTTTTGACACGTAATCACCTGTAATGTTCTTCTAATTAATAGAGTTAAAACGAATACCTTTGACAACCCGTTAGCCTAGTTGGTACTTAGGTAGTGAACCTACCTACGAACCTAGTGGTCCCGGGTTTAACTACCGATAAGGGCAGATATTTGTTTTATAAGCGCTAGTATTTATTTCCGAGTTTTGGATGTTTTCTGAGTATTTGAAAATGCATGCTCGTATTTTCTCAATATAAGTAAGTTTATCGTTGTGTAAAAACGATAGTAAGTACAAGCCTCGTTTTGTTTGGTGATATTTTAATAACATTTGGAATCTTCAGGATGCAATCCTAAGACCCCACATACGTTGCCAACCCTGAGAACTAAGATGGAATGCCTCTTTGCTAGTAATTTCACCGATTGTCTTATCCCTACACCGGAACACAATGAGAACACTGCTGCTATGGTATATCTTGGCTATGGTCATGAGTCATTTATTTTCGAACCGACGCTTGAGATGTTTTCTTTATATGCTCCAGGTGACGCAACACTGGACCCATTCGTCATATGATGCATATTCATGGCATACAGTGAGTGTAAGCCGTGAAAATCCCGGGAAGCCCGCACGAATCCCGTTTCGTCGTTAATGATACCCTGTTTACACGGGATCTTGTCAACATGGACGTTGAAATGGTTAGGTTTCATTGAAAATGGCGTTTGGGGCGGTATTAGTTCTAATTGTAACAATTTCCATGTGCCCAATTTACTGTATAAATATTTAAATTTTGAATTATACTAAACATGAACTGGAATTCTTTGTTTATAATAATGATATTGTTCATAATAATGTTAGCAGTGATGACGATGATCATTTCCTTTATTATTGTCTCTTACAACACACAAATGGCCAGCAAATACTCTTCCCCGGTAACCCATAATTTTACCGAATTTCACTTCATCGCTATCATATAACGACACCGTGGCCTAGTTGGTAGTGACCCTGCCTCCGAAGCCAGCGGTCCCGGTGTGATGAGCGCGAATATTTGTTCCCGAGTCTTGGAAGTTTTCTATGTATTTCTCTATATTAGCATGTTTATCGTTGTCTACTACCCATAGTACAAGGCTAGAGCTTAGTTTGGGACTAGGTCAATTTGTGTAAAATTGTCCCTTGATATTTTATATCATCGAATTTAATTACATCGAACGTTAATGTAATTCTGCTGAAACCATGATGTTTTCAGGATATCTTAAACATTAATTACGTAGGCTAGGGTTAGACTTGCGACTACCAAAAATATGAAATAAAAATCCTGCGTAATGGTCCGTTGGTTGAAAGCTTTTGCGATAGAATAATAATAAATAATAATAGATATCACAGGACAATCTCACTCAAATTGACATAGTCCCAAACTAAGCTCTAGGCTTGTACTATGGGTACTAGACAACGATAAACATACTTATATAGAAAAATACATACTTAAATACATGGAAAAAATCCAAGACTCACGAACAAAGACTCGTGCTTATTACACAAATATCTGCCCTTACCGGGATTTCGAACCCGGTACCGCTAGCTTCGTAGGCAGGGTATCAACTAGACTAAAAGCGTCGTTAAGTCCCCGTCCCCAACGTGTCAGTTCAGTTAGTGTCAGTGTTCAGTTAACTATCTACTTATTAAACAATCATCCCTTACTCCTACGCGACGACGCTTGGATCAAAGCAATACCTACTTATAATTAAACTTATAGGGCCAATACTTATTATTTTAAACTTTATATAGGTTTTGTATAATACAATTTTGACAACCTCTTCACTTGTTGTTTTTTACAAAAGCCTCGGGCTTATATTTAACACTGTGATAAATTAAACGATTTTCCATGTCCCTTTATTTATCTTTCTTCCCTTTTCTTAGCATAGAAAGACAATGAAAATCAAGTTCAACTCAAGGTCCCGATAACTCTTTTCCAATAATCAATGAGACAGCTCTCACACTAAACCTCGTTGAGATTGAGTGCCTCTTCCCTGTGCAAAGTATTTATTTCAAAGGGACAAGAATCGAGAGACGAAGCATGTCCTTAAACGTCCAATCCAGTCCTTTGTTCCTTGTAACTTGGATTCAGCAAAATCACACTTGTGATTCTATAGAACCAATTTGCTCCGAAGTTACTTTTAATTAAAAGTCTTTGTGAGGTTACAGGATACCCAAAGTATCCAGTGAGTTTATAAAACAGTCGAGGTCATAAATATGTTTACACTTTATTACGTTGTCACTTTAATCGCTGTGACAATTTCATATAAAGTGTTATAGACGTTTAGATAACGTACTAAAGTGTAAACATTATTATGACTTCGACTGTACATTGCAGCATTTGGTGGGCTTTATTTTGGATGGGAATAATGTAAAAAGAATGAATGAATGTCAGGGAAAAGATTTTTTTTTCATTATAGGACGCATACAAACCGGTAAGTTACCAAACAGAATTTAATTACTGCAGCCTATAGACACAAGTAACAGCAGCAAAGGTATCGTAGATGCATTTCAAAAGTTAAAAATAGGAATAGTATATATCTATTTCCAGTATCTCAGCTTCTAATGAAGACAATATTTAACTACAGACCAGTTTTAGTTTTTTTTGTTAATTCCGTTTTTTTCTAGTTTTGTCGGGTTTTTCGGGATTTTAGGAAAAATAACACAGGGATAATAACAATTTATACATAGTCAATCACTGTCACTGTCGCCACCTATTTCAATTATTTCAGTCTCGATGTCATCGATGTCGCCCCTTTGTAGGTGCAAATTAGACCAAATATAGATTAAAAATAAGAGCAAAAAAAAACATTTTTCGGACTTTTCCAACCGATACAGATTAATACTCACATTCATAAAAAACATCCAAGGCTCTCTAATCGAGCTTGTTGTACAATAATGGCACACTACACAACAAGTCTACAAAAAGTTAAAATCAAAAAACCATATTGATAATTTGTTCTTACCATTTAAACAATGTACACCTAATTTAAAGAAGCCAAGTAGAAACGCATATCAAAGCACACAAACCAATTAATAAAAATCATCTAAACTTGTAAAACTTCCGTGACTAGATGACTGGGCCTCTATTCAACTGCGTTATAACGATATCGTTTATGACCTGTTTCCGTATTGTCAACGTTTTCATAACTCTTATGTCATTTACAATAATGGCGACTGTGACATAAACGATTCTTAAACGTGTCAAACACGATATCGTTTTAACGCACCTGAATAGAGGCCCTGGTCGACAGACCGTCAACGCACGTCCAACCCGTTGAACCTAGGAACTTTAAGTTTGGACGGAACCTTTGGGTGCCTGTGGGGTGAACTCATCATCAAATTTAAGAGCCAGGCTCTTGTCGGTGGAGTGATCACCACTTTTTTCTATCCTGTGCCAGCTTTTTCACCTCCTGATACGACACGACATTAGCCGTCTGTCTTATTTGGTTAAAATAAGTAACCCTAGGTCTTCTTCCTCTTTGTCCTTCGACTTTCCCTCCAAAATGTTCAAAAAGAAACTATCGTGCATCAAGTGTCCTATCATCTTTCCTCTTCTACATTCTATATTTTTTAAAATATGTCTTCACGTTCACCATCTTCAGAACCTCTTTGTTGGTTTTCTTTTCCACTAAAAAACGATGCAAACTAATGAACGATGCACTAAGAAACGATTTTTCGCAAATCAACGCTAACGGGCAGAAATAGAGTGAGAAATAGAAAACGGAACGTACGTAGGAGTAAATAGTGATTCAAATTAAATATTCTATTTTTAAACCTTTATTCGCGAGATTATTTTCCCATCAAAAGTTATCATAAAATTCCAGTGCCGCAGGCACGAGCGGCTCGGTTCCCATAAGGGTTTTAACTTTTATTACACGGCCCTACATATCGGGCGAGTGTGGACTGATTTGAATTCATGTTTTGTTTCGTAGATTGTTACTGCGTTGCAAATTTACATACAGAAGGGAAGTAATAATAGAATGCGCTTATTACTATACAGTTGATATACATTCTGCAGTTGCAAATTATAAGTACAACATGCTACTGCATTTTGTACTTATAATTCGCAACATACATAAAAAACATCACGCTTTCATTAACATCACGCCTTCATTCCCAGAGTGGGGTAGGCATGGGATCCTATCATTTAATAACCAACGTTTCACAAATGATTAATTTTACAAACATATCATTTGAGAACCCACGTTTTATTCCGAATCTGTAAATAATTTTGGATTTATTTCAGGACCATTGTGTAGAACACTATAGGTTAGGTTAGGTTGGTTCAAATCCTTGTACAATGAAAGATTCGTTTTCAACAGAGATACATTGGACCTAATTTTAAACCTTCGTTTATTATATAACAATAATTGCAACTAAAAATAAAAAAAATAAAGAGGTTTTTGATTAGGTGTCAAAATTTAAAAGTCATATTTGTAAGCAATTGTATGGGAATAACGCAAGTGCTCGTTTTTTTGCAACGGGGTGTAATTAAAAAAACATTAATGAACCGCAGTCCTAACCTAAATTACCTAAATTGTAACCCTAAACTTATAAAGTAAAATTTATTAAGAATTTTGGTGTCATTAGTTTCACATCTTTTTTTAAATATTATACCTTTGGCTATATAACATTATCTATTCTCAAAAACCGATAGCTTATATTAAACATGAAGCCAAGTTCTGAGATTCTATTTGCGTCTAAGTCAGTTATCTGAACATCTGTCAGTAACGTGGATGGACAGGCTGAAGTTTCGGTGTACAACTTTCTAGACAGATAAGAGCTCTGGGGATTCCACCATTTTCAGCCTAATAATAAAGAGGATTATAAAACACCCATTTTTTTTAGTTTCATTTATATTTTGTTGCATTTTTCTTTATAGACATTTTGAATTTAGTGTATAGTCTGAAAATAGAAATGCATTGTGGATGTCATAATGCTTGATGCTAATTGAAATTTTAAAATGTTTTGTTATTTATGTCACAAGTGACGCAATCGCAATTTACCTGTAGAAAAGTTTGAAAATGAAAGTATTTAAACGAGCCCCATTCTTAATTTTACGTACATTGATGCGCAACTGTACAACGTTAACTTGAGAAGCAAGGGCGCGCCTTTGTGGATTTAAAATAAACACGTTATTTTTACAAATAAATACTTGTATTCAAAGTGTATTTTCAAACTCAATCCAAAACAACCGACGACCGCTGTCACGGCGTTATAAAATTGAATCCAATTAACCGACACGCTTCCGATTCCAGGAGGCTTAATTCAATGCACTCGAAACTTCGAATGCTCTATCCTTTTCACTCCTAAGCTGTGAGCGGACGGAGAGACAGGGATACAGCTTTCATTCGATTTCGATTTAGAGAGTGAAAATCCAGAGCTTGGCGGCACGTTGACCGAGCACGTTCCAATTTATTTTGTATTCTATTTTAATTCGGTCACAATTGAAAAGTCGACATTTGCATTTCCGTTATTTGATTTTCGCATTGCGTATGCATGACACGTTAGAGTATTTCGGACTGTTCATAGTCAAAACAAATTTTGTTTTTAATGAACAGAGTGTACTAGCGTATTTTAGTTATAATACCACGTGTTTTCTAGCTATGGGGTTAGATAAGACACATTTTGCATTTTGGTTTTTTTATTTGCAGTTTCTTTACTCGGGTAGGTAACTGAACACTGACACTAACTAAACTGACACGTTGGGGACCCCTAAGTAGCTGAGGTATATTATATTATTTCGTTAACGTAGCGGTCCCCCGCCGTGTCAGTTTAGTTAGTGTCAGTGTTCAGTTAACAATACTTATCAAACAATCAGCCCTTACTCCTACGCGACGACGCTTAGATCAAAATATCAATACCTACTTATAATTAAACTTATAGGGCCACTGATTATTATTTTTTACTTTTTATAGGTTTTTTACAGACTGTTTCGAGTCTGTAAAAAACTGTTTTTTTTTTAATTTCTATTTTTTTTTTATGTCACGCTTTTTAAACTTCTCCATCTAAGTGTCTGTTTCAGCTTCCAAACGGATGAACGGATTTGGGCGCAAGTTTTTTTCAAATAAAGCTACTATATTCAGGACGGTTCTCAGCAAAAAAAACCGCATTAAAATCGTTTCATCCGTTTAAGAGCTGTGGTGCCACAGACAGACACTCACACAAACTTACACATCATACTTATAACACTCCTCTTTTTTGTGTCTGGGGGGAAATCACGATCACAAACACAGTCACTTGAAGTAGGTACTGTGATTATAAATAACATTAAGGTATTTTTATTTAGTCTTCGCCTAAAAACAATCACAATTTTACCTGGCATTTGAATTAAAACTACCCTACACTCACATGAAGCAACCTGTCAAATAACACCTGAAATTGACCTTCATAACCTAACGTATCTCGTATTCCGATTTCAAATTTCCGATCGGCCAGTCGACCCGTCTCGGCCGTTTCCGCTGAGCCCGTAATGGCCGCCGACCGGAAGTGAGCTGCGACTGACCTGCATTGTAGTTCACGTGAATGACAGTAGGAGACTGGAAAGGAAATTGGAAGACATGGGAGATGTTTGTGTCTAACTTGACCTTCCAGAAAGATTGACATGACGCCTAAAGATCTTAGTTTCTAAATAGGGAAAAAATCGTAAGACTTATTTAATTTTGAATAAATTAATCATTTTGCTAGTTGTAAATAAGAACAAAAGTCATTGGCTCAGAAATATGATCTGGTGACTAAAAAAAATCAAGTAGCCTATAATTATGCGTTAATCCAGACAAATTTTCCCATTTATTTTATTAATAGATTAAAATATAGGACGTGTGCATAAAAATTGTACATAGTTAAGGGCTTTAATTAAAACAAAACTTAATTGATTCGTGTAACGAAAGTTACCCATATAGTTTGTATGACTAACGTTCTTTACACAAAGGGAGCGATCATAATTTTACTAAGCCTTTAACTATGTTTTTTTTTTAAATCGACTCTTATATGTCATGTTTTATTACTTGTGGAAACATCAAGTAATAAGGAAACAAAAAAATGGTTTTACTAAAATATTTATCAGTGATAATGACTAAAGAAAGTTTCGAGAATGGCACATTTCTCCATAAATTATCACCACCTAACAGCTAGGTACTCGTTTTCGTTTCAATACTGATTTCGTATTTTGGTTATTCTTCGTGTGCCAGTTTGCAACTTATCGAAAATTAAAGTCCATCGAATTCGGGTAAAGTTTGGTAGGTATACCAGCACCAGCGACCCGACCGCTCGCTTTTGTTTTCTGTAACACTCGTATATAAACTAGTATTATTCATGAAAACCTTCCGTGATAAATTATCTAACAGACAGTGAAAACCGCATGAAGATCCGTTCAGTAGTTTCTGAGATCATCGCAAACATACATGCAGATGCGGCAGGGGACTACGTTTTATAATATGTAGTGAAAAGAGCAAGTGAAAGAGATATACAAACCCGAAGGTTGTTTAAATGGCTTATAAGTAGCTGGTTACTTTTGTACTTTGCCGTTTTAAGGCCTTTGACAGGTTAGTGCATCAGTTCAAACATGACGTTAAAGTGACAAAGCACTGTGTGCAGTTAACGCATTCACTGCCAGGGGGCGTGGCCTAGGAACAAACTTGTATGACAGTGAACGCATATATGCGTCGATGGCAGTGAATGCGTTAAAGGTAGTTCCACGAGAGTTGAGGTGAATGATTAAACACACAGGTACATGAAGTACTGATTGAAAAAGTGTGGATGAATGAAATGAGTGAGTGAATAAAAACGCTTATTATACCGGGTGTATAATCCAAATGGGTCAGTATGGAGAAGTCGGAAACTATGAGAGATAGCGAGATCTGTTCTTAGGAACCATGACGTCGATTATAGATTCAATAATAATTACATTCAAACTTTTTTATTAACACTCATACATAACCGGGAATCGAACCTGGTCAAAATCAATGTGTATAAATTCTGCAAGTCGCAAGAAGCACAACAAAATTGAAATATTAAAAATATATATTAAATATATATTTTTATTTTTATTTTTATTATTATTAAATCTAAAATCGACGTCATGGTTCCTAAGAACAGATCTCGCTATCTCTCATAGTTTCCGACTTCACCATACTGACCCATTTGGATTGTACACCCGGTATAAATTATATATTAATTATTGTATAATTTGATCTTTGAAGAGGTTTGATAACGAAATAACATAGTAATGAAAATATAGCTAAAGACTATTATTTTAACAGTAGCCAAAGAGAATATAAGAACAGTAATTTCATAATCCCGCTGTCATTACATGACAGTGTTGTTGTGTAAGTGACCTCAACTATCGTGGAGCTACCTATACTTACAAGGCCGACCGAACTGAAACACTATGAACAGCTTCAACGCTATTACAATCTTCTTGGATAGAGCAAGATGAATTCCCTGAAATACCCCATTACCACACCAAAAGTCCTTGAAGGCTGCGGAAACAAATCTACAAGCTAATTATGCTAAAAAGTAACTTCCTAAGACTATAAAGGTAACTTGAGACGTCGCGTAATGAGGGCGTCCCTTCCGGAAAAAGAAAATGGCGCCCGGATAGCCTATTAGAACAGGGATAGTAAAGGTTCTGGCTTTGATAGAAATAGTTTTACGTTAGCTGAGGCGAAAAAATGAGATGAAATCGTAGAATTAATGTGATGTTATTTTGGTTTCTAATAACATTTTTTTTTATATATAGTTATATCATCAATTCTCTTCTTAAGACCGCAAGTCTGAAGAATAAGTATGAATGAAGTTAAATAAGTTTATTTTAAGTATAGTTTAAAGGTTATCCTAAAGGTTTTGTTAGTACAGTCACCACACGGGATTGTTGAGCCACTTGCCACTGTTCGTAATTTGGCCGTGTAATGCTAATCGGGTTTAGTCGGTTATACTCGCACAAAAAGTCAACCAATTGCACGTCTAGCGGCGGTAACCTAGCAACAATTTTTTTATCGTAGCAATAAATTATGATTGGTCATTTCGACTCGGAAAAACTCGAAAAACACGATTGCTCGCACAAAAAGTCAACCAATTGCACGTCTAGCAGCGGTAACCTAGCAACAATTTTTTTATCGTAGCAATAAATTATGATTGGTCATTTCGACTCGGAAAAACTCGAAAAACACGATTGCTCGCACAAAAAGTCAACCAATTGCACGTGTAGCAACGGTAACCTAGCAACAGTTGTTGATTTAAAATTATATTTTCATGCAATTTAACGGTTGGCTAACCCAAAGACTAAGCCTGCCAACCTGACAATAGAGTGATTACACCCAAAGCCAACCAATTACAGGTCTAGAAACAGTAACCTAGCGACAATAAAATTGTTATCAGCGGAAAAATCATAATTGGTCACACGACGTCGGGAAAACTCGGAGTCCACGACTTTACCCGATCGTTGTTTACGAGTTTAATAATTAAATAAATTACCAATGTTTTGTCAGATTAATTTTGACAGTTGATTTGATAGAAATACCGAATGACAAAGATAGAAACACATATTTTTCTCTTTCTGTTACACGAATATATACATGTCCTCCTTCGTTATCAGTCGTTCACGACGATGTCACACGAGTATGCCCGATTTGCTTTACACGGCTAAATTATGAACAGTAGCAAGTGGCTCAACAATCCCGTGTGGTGACTGTACACAAAACTGTGCTAATACCATTAACAACAACATTAATAAATCTAAATCTGACTTCATCCCAGAAAGGTTTATTGAAAGGCCAATTATTTGGTCCTTCCAATAACAAAAGTCGACCCAAAACTTTATAATTGGGCAGTCAAGCCATTCTGTCAACACCTACCCTAAGTTATAAAATTAAACAGGAACCCCACGCAAATAGATTATGCGTGGTATGCCTGGTAATACTAAGAGTACAAATATTCGGAACATAATTCGAAATTCTTTATTTATGACTTCCAATTTTGGAAAATAATAATATTCAGACTTCTACGTAGATAATCTCGCGCGAAGGCTAGAAAAATTGTAAATGAAATATCAGGAATTTATTTAACGCCAGCATTCTACGCTCGTCCGAGTTCCAGTGTAAAGTTCGGGACGTGACCGGAATCTATATTCCAGCCGAAGAAATTCTCCGGATAACATTCTAGACGTTCATATCAATCGCAATTAAATTTTCTTCTGTCGTTGCTAAGAAATGAAACAGTTTTAGGAAGCAATCCTACTTATATTATAAACTAGCGACCCGCCAGCGGCTTCGCCTTTTTGTAAAAAATATTTTTTTTAATAAAAAGTATATCTAGTACCTCCCAGAATATGTGTACAAAGTTTCATTCGTCAAGTAGTTTTTGCGTGAAAGCGTAACAAACATCCACGCTTTTTCACATTTATAATATTAGTAAGGATGCGAAAATTTGTAAGAATAGACGTATGGATGTTTGGAACGCATTCACGCTGCAACAGCTGGACTGATTTGGATGAAATTTGGAATAGATATAGCTTATACCCTGGTTTAGCACATAGGGTACTTTATATCCCGAAAATTTAAAAGTTCCCAAGGGAATAACGATAATCGAAATCTTCGTGGACGAAGTCGCGGGCTGAAGATAGTCTACACTAATTTATAAAGAGGAAAGATGTTCACTAATGTTTAACCAAAAAACGTTTTACAAACTGATTCATTTTACAAACATATCATTTTGCAAATTGCATTTTTTTCAGAGTCTGTAAAAATTTCAAGATTAACCTAACCTAACCTATTGGGTTCTACACGATGGACCTGAAATGAAATCTGAAAAAATGCCAAATGATATGTTTGTGACATGAATCAGTTTGTGAAACGTTTTTTGGTGAAATGACAGGATACGAGATGTGTATTTCTGTATTTTGTATGTTTGTAATGAATAAACTCGAAAATTACAAAAAATCTTTCCCCAGTAGACTGCTATATTGTCACTGAGTAATAAAGACAATATTCTATTTATTTTATTTAGTTGCGGGCTGAAGCTATTAAAACATATTCATCCTTTTAGCATTTTGAATACAGATTATATTTACCCAAAATAAAACAAGTCCCGGAGTAATAACATTTAAGGGCGTGTATTTCCAGCTTATCCGGTTTACCCGTCGAGTAACTCGCTCGTATGACTTCACTCGCTCGATCGACCGTCCAACAGAGCCGTTTTCAAAAGAATTACACCTCGGTATATAAAAATACTAGTTTTACTATAGCGATAAAGAGAACTACACGACAAGAACATAAAATCTCCACACACTTGACGCTCCCCAGGGCAGTTGTTCGCAGCCTGCTGGCCTCTTCACAACGTTTACTTTGGATTTTTCTAGAACTTTACATAAGTGATGTGTACCCACGGGGCTGGCAAAGCTTGCAGACATTCTTGTTCTGCTCAACTTTGCTTTTACTCTTTTTCTTAAAGGCACGACAGTAAAACGCCAAAATTTTAGGAGTTCATAACACATACTTACATAACATCACGCCTAGATTCCCAGAGTGGGGTAGGCAGAGCTACAGAAATACCAACAACTTTAAAAAGACTTGTTGATAATTCTGTAACCACATTTTGCACAATCAGGCCAAGAAGTTTACTGGTGTATTAGTGATAGGTTGCAAGCCCATCGCCTAACAATACTACAAGCCCTTATTCCCTTAGTTGCCTCTTACGAGTTCCACGGGAAGATATGGAGTGGCACTATTCTAACCCGGCAACCACACGGGCTCATGTTAACTCCTAACAAATTGGCGTTTTGTTAACATGCATATAATAAATATTAAATAAATATCAGGGGACAATCTCACACAAATTGACCTAGTAATAAACTAAGCTCTAGGCTTGTACTATATAGGTACTAGACAACGATAAACATACATTTTATTCGAAATGAAATGTCAATTGTACAAGCCTAGAGCTTAGTTTGGGGCTAGGTCAATTTGTGTGACATTTTCCTGTGTCCTGTGATATTTATTTGTAATTCCCAGTGTATAAAACTTGCGAGCGGAAATATGTAACAATGTCTAAACTAGGTTGCAACAATAATAATGCGAAACTGACCGTGAAACTAGCAATACAAACTTTAACTACAGTGGCGGGAACAGTACTGTCGTTAGTAGCCACTTTCAAATGATGTAGAAGGCCTTTTTACCCAAAGAGTACAAAACTGTCAAGCTTTGTCCTTTACGCTCGCCGTGAAATGAACTGCATAGCTACGGCTATGTCATAATAGCCTCCCAGGTCTTAAGTCAGTTTAACCTTGAATCACCAACACCCATAGAATGTGTTACTTTGCCGAAATTTTCATTTCATCCGTGTAGGAGTTTAAATTTTTTTTGGTGGTCACAGATCTAACCTAACTTTTGTAACCCACGCTTAAGATAACCTAAATCAATAATTAGCAGAAATTAGCTGTCTTCCTGTGGATGTCGTGAGAGGCGACTAAGGGAATAAAGGCTTGTAGTACTGTTAGGCGATTGGCTTGCAACCTATCACTAATACACTGGTAAACATCTTAGCCTGAATATGCAAAATGTGGTAACAGAATTATCAACAAGTTTAGAGTTGTTGGTATTCTGTTGCTCTGCCTACCCCACTCTGGGAATAAAGGCGTAACGTTATGTATGTATGTAGCTGTCGATGAAATGAAATTCGGTGAAACAACACTTTCGATTAAATAAGTGTCGGTAAATCAAGGGGAACCCGTGTGTGTCTGATTATGTGTGTCTGGCTGTGGTATCGTAGTTCCTAAACAGATAGACCGATTTGGACGCGTTTTTTTTTAATAAATCTAGTTAAATCTTAATGGTTCTTAGCAAGGTTTCAGCAAAATCGGTTGAGTGGTTTAAGAGATATCCCGGGGGTTATTATGACATAGCTATGAGGATAGAGCTATATAACTGCCAAAGCTCTGTCCTTTACGCTCGCCGTAAAATTAAGTAATAAATAATAAGTATCATAGGACAAATGGACCTAGTCCCAAACTAAGCTCTAGGCTTGTACTATGGGTACTAGACAACGATAAACATACTTATATAGAGAAACATACACTTAAATACATAGAAAACATCCAAGACTCAGGAACAAATACTCATGCAAAAAACACAAATATCTGCCCTTACCGCGATTTGAACCCAAGACCACTGGCTTCGGAGGCAGGGTCACTCCCAACTAGGCTAACGTGTCGCAAAGAAGGGATTACCACTAGGCACATCGGGTTGAATCGGGTTTCGATTCTGCCTTACTCTCTGTTAAAAGCAATGTTACGTTTAAGCTCTAAGCAATATAAGAAGCAAATACTCGCTTCTGATTGGCTCTCCACAACTCTATACTCATTCAACCATGCACTATTAGCGAGTAGTCTAAAACTTAGAACATCATGAACATCATACTTAAGAGATTAGATACGTCAGATTTCATATAAAAGTGACACTTTAATTTCCTAGTTTCCAATGGAAGAGATGAAAATAATCCAGCTTGAGTAGTTGTGCTTCTAGAAAATCCTTTTATTTCTCGAGATGGAGTTGGATAACGTTTCTTTTAATCAACTGAGAACAAGTTCTGCTAACTGGGTTCAGACTGTTCAAAGTGCGAGTAACTTGATATTTATGTGAGTTCTCACATTTTTCTACGATTATAACGCAGAGTTTATTGCATTTGAAAAATTATCGTTTGTCGCAGAAACCTTTGCTTGTCAAGATTATTGAACCTAATTCTGATCTATAGCGGAGATTTTTCGAGACAACCAATTGACATAAAGAACACATCAGAAAAAGCTTACAATCCTAACATGATAGTGATCCGGTTCGCGTAATATAATTTCTTGCGTTGAAAAGAGCAAAAGATTGAATAAAATGTTGTTGTTCATCTAAACTTCTCAGCACTAAAAGCCTACATCATCACATAACAAACTATACTGGGTGTTAGAGGGATCATTTGTACTCTATAAACGTAGCAACATTTGAACTACAACTTTAAAATAATATGTAATTTATTATTTGAGATTTTTTCCAATAATCTAGTTGACATCTACTGTCAACCTTCAAACTTCGTAGTTTTCGCAATACATTGCTGACTTGGAAAATCTAAATTCATTAATATTTAGTAAACACCAAGCTATTTTCAAATGCTGTAGAACAAATGTTGTTACGTTTGTGGTGTGGAACCGATCCCTCAATTTATTGCTCCTATCACAGGCAACACCCGGTATATTCAATTTCACTTGAACGTCAAAAATTTCAATTAATAGGTGGCAATACGACACGGTTGTACGTTTAAATCTAACAAAACCGTCAGGAAGTTTCTTGCAATTATCATACTCATGGGCAATTTAACGTTGGTCGAAAAGACTAACTCAAAACGGTTTTTCAAATAACCATCAAATGTAAAAATATATCAATCGGCATCACAACCACTAACGTCCAATAAACATGAAGAAGGTTCCAACTTCGAGCGCCACGTATCCGTTCTATCTCGATATCTATTCCTCCTCAATATATATTCCTCCTCTATATCCGTTCTACCTCTATCTGTCCCCGACGTCTACGGATTATGGAGATTTCAGGCACCTTTCACTACGTCTTTTAAATTCCTATCCTCGATTTGGACTTTTCACTCGAGTTAAGCAGAAAAGAAAAGTTATAAGTATGAAGAATTAACATTTGAATGTTTTTGACGAGTAAAGCTAAATTGTTTTTGTGTTCTGGTGTGGAGTTAAGACAACCGTGGGGCTAGACTAGTGCATTCGAAAATCGTTAGCAATTATGTTTCGATAGACAAATGTATGGAATTGACGTAAACCATTGAGTTGGTCACGTGGTACTATCACGGGGGCTTACGTCAATTCCATATATTTTTCAATCGAAACAATCGCTAATGATTGTTGAATGCAACTTGTCTAGCCCCACCGGTGACATTACTAGCATAGAGGCATTCCATTTTAGTCCTCAGGGTTGGCAACGCATTTGAGGTCATAAAATTGTAGTCTTGGGAATGACTATTGGTCACAGATCCCTTACCATCAGGTGGTTTGTGTGTTGATTATCATGTCTACGCCATAAAAAATCACTTTAGGATGAAAGATTGAACATATTTGTAATAAAACTCATTATATTAATTTCAAGCCAATTTGATGTTTAAAACAAAGCCCTCCAAGAATTTGATATTGGACTCATTTCAAAAGGAAGTCATAATACATGAAACTAGATATGTCGCTTTGATCGGAAGACATCGCATCTTTTTGGTATCGATCGGCTACAACGAATATTGGATTTCCTAAATTTTTACAGCAAACGGGTGTTAGCATCTGAGATCATCATCCTGCTTCAATGAAATTGGCCGAACATTTCAACTGAAGGCAAAAACTAACAGAGAAGAAAGAAGCGAAAATCCATGCTCTATTTTATAAACGATTAAATGTATGGGTTTTTTTCACCTTTTTGCGAAGGAAACGCTTCGATCACTATAAGCGCACTGACGTGAACTGACTGATGTATACTTTTATTTTAAGTCCAGTGATCGAAATGTAATTATTATTATAAAACTTGCAGTTTTTAAGGATTTCATTTGTGTATTTAATATCCCTGTGACTATATGTATACAGCTTTTAATTTTTTAATTACTCGCCTCTATTTGTATGAGTAATAAATATAATTATTTTAAGATAACTTTTGTATTTTTTTGCTGCATTAACGAAAATGTTAAAACATTAGTGGTGGTAGGACCCTGTGCAGGGTCGTTATTAGCCACCTGCCAAGCAACAGTGTTCGCATTGTTGTCTTCCGGTGTGGGGATAAGACAACCGGTGAAATTACTAGCATAGAGGCATCCCATCGTAGTCCTCAGAGTTGGCAACACAGATTATAGTCTTGAGAATTCAAATGTCTATGGGTCTCAGGTTCCAATTACCATCAGGTGGCCTGAGTGCTCGTGTGCCTTCTCTTTAACATAAAACAAATAAATAAATAAGGAAACATAAGTTAAGAATACTAATTTACATCATACAAGTGACCCGCCTAGCTTTGCTTCGGGTTATGAGAGTTTTCTTTAACACCTTCCATGAAAAATTATCTTACTGATGGTGAAAACCGCATCAACGTTGCGTGGTTTAGGATCAGGAGTTACTGGATGTACATACAAACCGACAGTCAGACGCGGAAAGAGGCTTTGTTATACAGGGTGGCTTTAAATTGGTAATACAAAACACTTGATTGTGGCTTAGTTAATGCCACACAGTATAATACATTAACCCCTTTGTTAAAATTAACTGTATTTAATTAATGCTAATTTTCGAACAAAACAAATAATTAAAGTCCCAAAGTGTGGTTACACTACATTAAATACCTAACTGTCATACCTGTCACTCGATGTTATCAACTAATCAAAACACGTTTTCTTCATAAATTGCGACAGGTGACGGATAACCAAAGAGGAAAGTGTTCATTTGAAATTGTTTAAACTTCTTTGTTAATTATTATGGTTGGTTTAACATGGTTATGTTAAGCCAACAAAAATAGGATAATTTAAAAATAAAAAAATAAATACTTCTGATTATTTTAAAAGTATGAGACTTAATTGAGGGGCTAAGTTTAGGGGAAATGTGTGTAAAACATTGATTTTGTATTACCAATTTGAACCCTGTATACCTACTATGAAAATCATGTTATAATAAAATCAATCGTTTAGGAAATGAGTCAGAAATAAGGAGGTCCAATAGCTTTAAGCTAGCGAGACAATATATGATAATAATAATGATAATAATGATAATAATTTATTTGTAAGGCCAATTTACAAGTCATTTGATTATAATAATAATTATACAGCTTATGTCAAAAAAAATTAGTAATAACCCTCCATGGGGCAGTCGGGTAAAAATAACATTTTAAGTATATACTAATACAACAGTATATAGCTACGTATTTTACAAATGGTAACAAATCCATTGCAGTATTATTTAACTTAGTCGGTTGGTAACTATGCCCTAGTTGACTAATATGACTTAAGCGCAATGAACTCTTCAAAAGAATAGAACGAGTGCTCAACGAGCCAGCGAGTCAGACGTTTTTTAAAGCTACATAAGCTGGGAGCTTCGGTTACATTTTTGGGCAGCTTGTTGTAGACCGCGGGGCCCATAACATGGGTAAGCTTGGAAGATTTTACAAGCTTGCGGCTTATGTTAACAAGCTTACTCGCATTTCGGGTGTTGTGCGTATTTATCATATCAAACGTTTTGAATGACGCCAGGTGGACCCTCATGTAGACTGCCACTTGCATTATGACTATTGCAGGCAACGTCAAAATACCTAGTCTTCTGAAAAGGGGTCTTGCGGAAATATCGAGCGGGGCCCGTGCGATAGTTCGTACTGCTCGTTTCTGAAGGCGGAATACCCGCTCCCACTCGGCGCACCGTCCCCAGAGCTCCGCGCCATACTGCAGCAGGGAGTGCACAGTGGCGAAGTAGCACGTTCGAGCTACTTCTTCAGACACTGTTCTGGCAACTCGGCCCAATGCAAAACAAGCACTTCCCATTTTTCCACTCAATTTCTCAATGTGGAGATTCCATTTTAAACCTACATCAATCTCGAAGCCCAGGAAAGTCGAATTACCGGTTTGTTTCAGTAGCGTGCCTTCCACTACGATAGTTAGTGGTCTAGTAATACGTCCTGAAAGATTAAAGCATAGGTAATGCGTCTTTTCCAGTCTTATGAGTAAGTAGGTATGAAATATGTTAAATTTATTGTTAGAGAACAGCTGCCAAATTTAAATGTAATCCTTAAGTATTACGTATTACACAATCTTGAGTGGAATTAAGGCGTCAAAGTTAATATCCATCCGTGAGAAAATTATGTTTAATTAAGTACCAACCTGTTTGTTCGTTACTAACACTTTCAAATAAAATATGCTTTGAAAATAGATTATCAGATAGCTTGTAGTAACAAGTTAGAGTTGGTTAAACTTTGACTAGGTATACCGAAATACATGTAAAGGTCATAAAAGTCTCGATTACCTCTTTTATTTAAATTAATAAAGATAAAAGATGTTTATTCAGTAAGTAGTTACTATCTATCTACTATCGTTTCCCAAGAGCAGACCACTGCTGAGAGTGAACGCCGCAAGAAACTGAACAGGGCCTCTATTCTGCTTCGTTATAACGATATCGCGTTTGACGTGTTTTAGAATCGTTTATGTCACAATCTTCATTATTGTAAATGACATAAGATTTATCAAAACGTTGACAATTAAATACGGAAACACGTCAAATACGATATCGCTATTACCGTGTAGAATCCTAGCCCTGTCGTTCTTTAAATATTGCTTATGTCAATGATAATACTCAACTAGCATTATCTAAAAAATAAATATAACATTTTAAAGCACATTTAATACATTGAAAAATAATATTAAAGTTATATCTGGTGAGTTAGACAACGAGACCCTTACACTCATCCTAAACTGAATTGCTTTGGAATGTCATAGTAACCCCCAGGAAGATGATTCCCTGTAGTATGCTCTTTACTAAGTGTTTCATTTTTATTTTAAGCTAATAATTATATACAAAAGGCAAACGAGGAGACGGACCGCCTGATTATAAGCGGTCATCATCACCCATGAACGTCAGCAATGTCAGTTAATTATTTCTAAAATATTTCTCAGTACCTACGGCGGAAAAAACTATCTTGTAAATGGAATCCTATTATTTCATTACGTTTCACAAATTATTCATTTCACAATCATGACGTTTGACAACCCGCCTTTTTTTTCGAAAATGTAAATAATTCTGGATTTATTTCAGGTCCATCGTGTAGAGAACCCTATAGGTTAGGTTAGTTTTATAAAGATACTGAAAAAAATTGTAGGTAGTAAAAGAATAGGTTCCGAAACGATGTATTTATCAAACATTTGTCGGCGAAAAGACAGAGATTCTAAATACTGATTCTAAAATTGAATAATTCCATAAATAAAAGTCCTCCACCTGTAAAACACCCCTCTGAGAACAGCACACGTCACGTCAACCTCCCAAATTGCGCGAAGAGTTTTCGAATTTATCAAAAGCCCCGAACTCTCGCTATCGGGACTTCGGCAAACTTCGGGAACGTTCGAGATTCCAGATTGCCCCTACTAAGGGGTTGGAATACTTTGATCAACATTAGGGGCGCATTCATCAGACTGTGGAGAGGCGATCTTGGAGAAGATTTTGCGCTTGCGGCCAAAACTACGCTGCGATTGTGGAAACTATTACGAGCAAGATGACTGGGTCGTTATAATCTTGAACAATGTTGCTGACAACAACAGTTTAAGGTTTTTGAGCGAGCGTTTCTTGTTACTTGTTGGAACTTTTTTACTTAGATGTTTTTTATGTACTTAAAGGGTGTAACGAAATAAAACTGCAAATTTCAAATGAAAAAATAACGATATTTTTGGTAGATATCAATATATATTAGTATAACAAAATTAAAAACCTACCTTCATAAGTTAATTGTAAGTTTTTTTTAATTTTTTACTTTTTGTACTCGTGGTACAGCTTCCATATCAGCCTTCACGGAGCATTTTGTAACGTTTCCGGCTGCAGCATTCCATTTTTTGCCGAAGTCGTCTATATTTTTGGCCACTTAACCCGTCTTTCTTAAAATTCCCTTAATTTGAGCCCGACCATTTCGCGGCGTTGTTTTCTATTAATTGTCGAAAGTAAGTTTTTTCAGATATCCGAGTAATTTATATAGCAATGGCTAAGGTAAGAATGACACTTATTTATGACAGCAAGAAAATAATAGCTATCTTGTTTGGAATAAAAATGACAGTTATTTGAAATTTACAGTTTTTTTTCGGTACAGGCCTTAAGTAAGTCTTCTTTATGTAAATCAGTTTATCATTGTCTATTACTCATAGTACAAGCTATAAGTACATGCATACATAACTTCACGCCTTCATTCCCAGAGTGAAGAAGTGCTACAGAAATACCAACAAATCTACAAAGACTTGTTTATAATTCTATAACCACATATTGCACCATCAGGCCAAGTTACTAGTGTAGTGATAGGTTGCAACCGCCATCGCCTAAAAAGTCATAAGTAGAGTTAATAAAGGGTGCCATAGTAGAAGCAAAAAACAGCGTAAGTGCGTTACCATAACGATCCAAGTTCCCAAATAACTCGAAAAGAAATGCAAGAAATTTGTCAAAAGGGGACGGGGATTATCGCGCACCGTAATTGAGATTGCGAATTTACGTAATTTACGAGTTTCACGAGTTCCCCTGAATTGGATAAATATTTTCATGTCGAGTTTGATTTTAAATGAGGGTACTTACGTGTTTTCGTTTCTCGAGTTAAGGGAAACATATATACGACCGCGTGAGTCAAGTAACGAGGATTTGTAATACAAAATGTAGTATCTTGCCCCTTTCACTGTTGTAAGTATGACTTTTGATTACTCATCCCCTAAATAAGGTCCGATTTTCACGATTTTTGAATATGTTGTAGTTAATATAAAAAAACTAGGTTTGAACGCTTTCCTTCCCATCATCAAAAAGCAACCGGTTACATTTAACATGTTATACAAAAATCGTAAAAAACAAAGTAGATTTAAGGAGAAAAAAATGTTACCACATTTTGTATGGACATAATTAATTATTTAGTCTCTCAATTCCCTTTTAAAATATCAGGCTTAGGGCCGCAAGTATTGTGTTTGTCTATAATACTTTGCCGCAGGGTCAACCAAAAACAAAAGAAGCATCTATTACTTAAAGAAGTTTTAAAAATAAAAATATTTCCTAATGTATTTATTTTCTACATTAGCGCATATTTTTCTATACAATAATCCTAGCTGAGCACGCGACGTCGCTTTTCATGTAACTCAATAAATTAATGTACCAATAAACGGAACTAGAGGACTCAGAAATGGCACCGAGAAGGTCAAGGTGGCAATCAAGGTCAGGCATAGTCCAGGGTAGTCTCAGTGTGTGAAATTCTGAAATTGATTCAATTAAGCGAATAAGTGTAAAGCGTGAGCGTTTTTAACATAGAACGTTTATCAATGTAAAGAAAATTACTACAGACAATCGGCCAGTGTGTATTTATACGAACTACCTGTGTATGTGTGAACGTTACTAAATAAATATATAATTTCCGATGTATAGGAGAGCCGGTGGTCTAGTGGCTTAGGGGGTTGACTCGTGATCGTAAGCTAACGAGCCCGTACCCTCATGTACCAATAAGTTTTCCCAACTTAAGTACATTACCCGATGCTCTTACGGTAAAGGAAAAACATCGTAAGGAAACCTGCACATTCGGCCAGCTGAGTGTGTAAGAGGGTAATTGCACAAAAGATCCTAAAGGGGTCGAAGTGTATCCGAAAGGGCCCATCTGTAAGATACGATAAATGATATACATTTACTTATGTCCTTCCAAATGCCAGGAACGATTCCTTGCATTTTTATCCTCATTGAAACCTTGAAAGTTTAGAGGTTCCAGAAACACTATTAAAACATGCTTAGACAAATTGACGACTAAACAATATAAAGAGCATTAATGCAAACTTATTACCAAAAGTTTCTTAGAGTTGTTGGTAATTCTGTAGCTCTACCTACCCTACTCTGGGAATGTAGGCGTGATGTTATGTACATACATACATAACGTCACGCCTTCATTCCCAGAGTGGGGTAGGCAGAGCTACAGAAATACCAACAACTCTAAACAGACTTGTTGATAATTCTGTAACCACATTTTGCACAATCAGGCCAAGAAGTTTACTAGTGTATTAGTGACAGGTTGCAAGCCCATCGCCTAACAATACTACAAGCCCTTATTCCCTGAGTCGCCTCTTACGACATCCACGGGAAGACATGGAGTGGCACTATTCTAACCCGGCAACCACACGGGTGTTATGTATGTAGCATTATAATGCACAATAAAAATTATACCAACCGAGACGATATCATTCAATTGTATATGATTAGTGATATTAAATTAAACTAGTAAATTAGTATACAGAGTGTTTTTTTTAAATGGGACAGTATGGGGAAATCCGAATCTAAAGGAAATAGAGGAAAAGTGTCCAAGGAGACATTAGGTGTTTTTTTATGTAAACAAATTTGGCTCATTAAAATTTTTGGTCAAGCGTGAGTTGTTCTTAAAAAATTATAAAGTTGGTAATTTTTTTTTTTGACGCGGGTCGACTCTGTTTCATGTAAGGATTATTTCATTGTATGGAAAGAAAAAAATCTGAACAGTAGAAGTTGGTCAAATTTAATGAAAACTAATCTTCATACAATTGCAGTATTCGCCTTTTAATATTGTCACAAGTGCCTAGGCGTGTAAAAAAATATTTAAAATTATTCCATTTTTAAATTTCGATAATCGATAAGAGCTCCAGATGATTCAAGAGAAGAAAATTTTTTTTAATCTTCGTAAACATCATGGCACGCGATAGTCTTGAAATTATAAAAAAAAGAATTCAAATTTGGAACGTAAGTTATTTCTGCAGCAAAGAATTCAAATTTGGAACGTAAGTTATTTCTGCAGCTGTGATTTTGTTTCCAATCAGTTCATGCTTGTAATTTTATTCATCATGGCGTTAACTAATTCACATAAAGTTGATTTGATTGAGGCGTATTTTCTTAATTATCGCAGTAGAGATAATGCACTTAAGTGGTATCAAGAACGCTATCCTGACCGTGTAGTACCGAATCGCAAGATATTTGATAGTTTAATAAAGAACCTAAGACAGGAAGGCTGTTTCAAACCTAAGCGTAAAAGGCCGACGATAGTCAATAGTGAGTTCATAACTATTGCCGTATTGGGATATTTTGAAGCATAAAGTGACAATATTAAAAGGCGAATACTGCAATTGTATGAAGATTAGTTTTCATTAAATTTGACCAACTTCTACTGTTCAGATTTTTTTCTTTCCATACAATGAAATAATCCTTACATGAAACAGAGTCGACCCGCGTCAAAAAAAAAAATTACCAACTTTATAATTTTTTAAGAACAACTCACGCTTGACCAAAAATTTTAATGAGCCAAATTTGTTTACATAAAAAAACACCTAATGTCTCCTTGGACACTTTTCCTCTATTTCCTTTAGATTCGGATTTCCCCATACTGTCCCATTTAAAAAAAACACTCTGTATGTATCGTTGTCGATAGCACAAGCCTTGAGCTTAATACGAGAACTAATTGTGTCAGATTTTTCCGTGATAATATTATTGATTGACCGTCGCTGTCTGTAATTGACCTACGCTCTCACCTATGCCTTACTCCACTGTGTACAGAACCGATTTAGGGCGCCGCTCATTTAGTATTCCCGCCACTAATGACACGCTTCGAAGAAACAACACGCCGGGGCTGCAGCTCCGCGAACTGCGCTATATTGGAGGTGATGAATTTTACAAACGCCCCCCCTGTAATGACAGGCAATTACTTTATCTACGACTTTAATACTTTTTTATTTGGATAATAATATTGTAGGTGCTGTGTGGTGACTTAAAAAAGTCTCACACCTCTCATACACATGTCATGCTTCATACAATCCATCCAAACCTTTTTCGGTCTTCCTCTACCCTTACATCCATACTAATTCATACTCATCACTCTTCTTTTTATGTCTCCTCATTACATGTCCATACTATGCCAATTTATTGAACTTTTCTATTATTGGTGCTAATTTCAAGCTTTCTCTAATATATTCATTTCTTATCTTATCCATATTCCCTGTGTGGTTGCCGGGATAGAATAGTGCCACTCCATGTCTTCCCGTGGATGTCATCGTAAGAGGCGACTAAGGGATTAAAAGCTTGTACTGTTAGGCGATGGGCTTGCAAATTGTCACTGTGATTACAGAATTATAAACAAGTCTTTTTAGAGTTGTTTGTATTTCTGTAGCTCTGCCTACCCTACTCTGGGAATAAAGGCGTTATGTATGTATGCATGTAATGTTGTACTCTTGAGAAACATATCGTCGACAAACTTAACCATGTCCCACACAAGTAATCGACTTACTTGGAGAAATTTTAGAAACAACTCGTTTCTTTTACAAAATTGTGTATGAATAAGTTTCCGTCCAAAATTTCATTTTTGGGACAACTTTTTGTAAATATTTGCGTTTAACAATGTATGTTTAGCCGCCAAATAAGTAATTTAGCAAATTGGATTAAGATAGTAACGTAAGATATTTATATTTATATTTTTATTTTTATATTGTACGTCCGAATTGGATATAGTGCAATATACAGTTATGCAGCAACTAATATTTCTTTTTCTATTTGTTACCGACTGTGATTCAAATTGCAGCCCATGTCATAAATGGTAAGTGGTTCAAAATTGATTTGCAAGATTACGCACAGTGCAAGTTAAATAAAAGCTTGTAAAATCTTCACTAGTGAACGTCAGTATGCATGTATGTATTTAAACACTTTATTATACAAAATAAAACCGTCATCGTGAAAGTATGGTCGTTAGCAAATAAATAATTAAATCTTAAAAGGAGCTTTTAAAGTACTTCTTCATTGTCGGATTATCTTAAAATTTTGCATATCGTCACTACTTTGAAAAAACCTCGTATCTCATATTTCGTGATGTACGATTTTAAACTTATGTCTTTTCATATTTAAGTTTAAAATTGTGCATCACGAAATATGAGTATCGGAGTTTTTTTTCAGATATAAACTCGATGCTGATATACTCGTAGTTATATGGTGCCAATGGGCTGGCCATGGTATCTGATAGGTATTATGATGGAGGTAGAAGGTTGCCATAGGAACTAATCAATGGCTAATAGTAGGTTAGTAATTGGGATTCGATGGACTCGGTTCGTCTTGTGATACTTTAGTCATCACTGTGACACAAGATAGTCAGCAGCAAAAAAGCGAGTAATAGAAAATAAATGTTTTTTCATAAATTAAATAATTATATTTCATTCTAAAACAGCTAGATAATTTCCAAGACACTAAAGAATCCATTAGCTAGATTTACGCGAGGCAGGGTAAAAATCCATCATTAAAATACCTTACTAATAAAAACAGTTATCCAATTGGTCCTTCGAGCCGGATAAAATCGAACTAACGAAATCAGAAACTAGCTTCATTATCGATAGTTACCATCGTAACGAAGTGTCGGCCCTCATAATCAGAGGAACTGACGCTCGTTAGTAATATCAGGAATCAAGACACGTCTCCAATACGCAACTGTAATAAATTAACGATATTGTTAGATGATGTTACATTTTGATCAGCGGCGCTATTTCTATCTTTAATTCATCGTTTAACATAACGCACTTTTAGAATTATAGTGCCCTAATTCAAACATTTTCAGCTTTCGATTTCGAGTCATAAATTTAGTACTATAGAGACCTAAATCGAAAGTCAAAATATATGGATTGGGTCACTATAATTCTAAAGATGCGAATTATATCGTCGTAAGAAAGGAACAATTGAAGGAAGGTGAAGCAGACCGAGGAATATCTCGTATTATAAAGAGATTTTCATCTCTAAAGGTAGGCTTTTGAGTATAGCGTCAATGACGTGGCGGTAATAACGTTACTGGCGCCGCGTGACTGTGTTGATACACGCTGCCACGCTTTATCACGGTAACACTAACGCAGCGTCACTAGCGTCAGTGTCGCTTGATTCAAGATTCCACCTAATACGATACGACATGGAACTTCTCCTTAATTTGGCCTATATAGGAGCTGGCAGAAAGAAGATATTGAAAAAAAAAACCGACAAGAGCGGGCTCTTAGATTGAGAAGGGAAAAACACTGTAGGGCTAATTAATGTGTATTATTCTGCAAACCTTTACAACTGTTTGTCAGAATTTATGGAATTTACATACGAGTAGGCGACCGCATTACAGCTTACTACACTCCTACACGTAATCTTTACCGTAGTTAACTTTCATAAAATGAAATTTGTGCGGGATCCCTTGAATCATTTCATAGATCCCCTCGAATCAATGTGCCGTTTCATCGACATCTGATTTCTGCTGAAACATTGTTAAGTTTTTAGGTTATCTTAAGCATGGGGTACGTAGGTTAGGTTTGGTTAGACCTATGAACACCAAAAAATTATAACTCGGAAATGCCTGTCGATAAAATGAAAATGCGGCGAACTAAAACATTCTTTGAAATGAGTGTCGGCGATGCAAGGGTAGACTAATTTGTGCACTAACCGATGCATTCGTTTCGAAGAATCTTCAAATAGATGTAAAAAGCTTTTAATTTTCAAAGTGTTTCAACGTTTATTTTCATACATAAGTTAACGTAGGCATAACTAAAACTGCTAGCGGCAAGAAGTACTTGTATTTACACAGTTCCAAAATTAAGAATTTTAGAATCGAGGTTTTATTTTGGAGTGAATTAATCAATAAGTAGCAAATCGATTTTCGTGGGAAATGTTCGTATTTATCTAACTTTTTCAGTCAGCTTTAGTAACCTTCGATAATCGAAATGAGAAAGCAACACGAAAACAAACTTATTCGCCAAAATATGATGTATGATTATAAGCTACATTAGTAACAAAGCTAGGGAAATGAACCTAAAGGACACTAATGCTAAACCTACGCTATTTGCCTTTTAGAAGTTTTTAGGCTAAATCTTTAAACAGTTATTTGTCTAGTTTATGTCATTACATAAATATGTCATTTTAACAAACAGACAGCCTATTGAAGTCATATTGTAAACCTTTATGACCATAATTAAACAGCGTAAACATGACTAAAAACCCACTTATTTAATAAAACACAAAAACACTACTTGTGGAATTCGCTCCGAAATTCCCGTGATAAAATCCTCAGTGACATGCTGTTGGGGCTTCCCATTCCCCTACGTCATGTTTAACCATGCTATTTTTTTGTTTGCAAATTTTATATTTTTTCTGGCTGGTTATTAAAATTCAGCGAGTGTTTTTATTATTCTTTCACTTCTTATTATATTCCCCGTGTGGTTCCCGGGTTAGAATAGTGCCATATCTTCCCGTGGATATCGAAAAAGGCGACTAAACGAATAAGGGCTTGTAGTACTTTTAGGCGATGGGCTTGCAACCTGTCACTAAATATACTGGTATACATCTTAGCCTGGTTGTGCAAAAAGTGGTTACAGGATTACCAACAAGTCCTTTTATAGTTGTTGGTATTTCTGTAGCTCTGCCTACCCCACTCTGGGAATGAAGGCGTGATGCTATGTATGTATGTATGTTATTAATATCTGTGGGACAGTACAGTGGAGGAAGGAAGTGTGTAGTTAGAACTTATTATTACAAAAACTATCAATTTACAAAATGAATTGTAGTAAGATTTCACTCTCATTCCTTTCTTCTTTTCTTTGTATTTACACAGTGTATGTGCAGAGATTTTGATAGCTTTGACATTCGGTATACGAACTAGTTTCCACTCTATGTCTTCAAAGGTTAGTTGGAAGGGATGCCTTAAAAGAATAAGTTCATCTTAGTTAATTAATAGTTTAATTTATTGCAGTTTCTGTTTTTACCTATAAGTCAAGCCCGTCCAGGAAAATAGAAAACCTGCTCGTGGGGTGTTCAATCATGTATCCATCATCCAACGTATAGAACACGGACTATAGAAATGTTGACAGATATTGACAGGTAGTACAAACGATGTCTTGAAACTCTTGAAAGTTACTGTTGCCAGTTGAATAAATTAGTTCCAAGTTTTTTTATTTTTCTGGTCGGACAGGAAAGTGACAAAGGTCCACTTTTTCATCCGAACAACGCCATTCCCAGAGTAGGCTTAAAGCAAGTTGCCTGTTAGTAATATTTCATCATCATCATCATCATATCAGCCGAAAGACGTCCACTGCTGGACATAGGCCTCCCCCAACAGTAGTAATATTTAAGATAATTGAAATGTTAATAACGACTACCTTTAAAATGTCAACCATGGTCATTTTTTTCAAGAATGAAGATTATTTCTGTTCCAGAGTTTTTCTACCAGGAATACGTACTCTCTAAAGTGGATAAACCCATCGCGGCGGTTAAAAGCAAGCTTAAGGTTGAGCGAGAAATTTGTTTAGCTGCACTTATGCAGGACCTGTCGGGAACAATTTATAGTGGTAGTCTTAGCTTACTTCTTGTTTATGTTTTATTTTGAGGCTTAGTGTTCGAGTAAGGTACAACTACAAAGAGGTGTATCCATTTTTTCACCTTAATGCATTGTAATAAGGTCCAAAAGTGCATAGCTATCCTTTTAAACCCCGACAAGAAAAAAGAGATCCTTTTCATTTCTGATTCGATGACGCAAAATTCAGAGCATAGCCCCCTCCATTGCCCTGAGAGGCAATGTTTAAAAAAATGGCCTTTATTAGTATCCCACTGCTTCTTGTCTTCTTTTAAAAGAGCATTTCAATCCGTCTATTTAAGGCATTATTATTTTTTGGTGTCTCCAATGTTATAAAAAAAACCTTTAACACGTCTAGCCGATTCCAGTGTTTTTTCAATTTGCAGCGATAACTGCCTACGACCAGAAAGCCGGTTTGCTAGCACTGAAAGTGTTAAACCTTAGCTGCTTTTCTTTTTCCTCGCCTGTTAAACCAATTTATCTGGACTTGTTCCGACGGCTGTTTGCAAAACCCAGATGGCGATAAAGTCTTAGTTAGACTGTGGTCTGCTTCTTGTTCCCATTAATTTGTCAGATTTACAAATGTTTACACATGCGGTAAGAGGTGAAATGAGGTTTTCTATGAATGTATGTTAACACAGAAAAAACATGCCAGAGATGACACAATGATGATGATGATGATGTCAGTGATCGGAATAGGTAGTGCAATTTCGGGAGAATGACCTCAAACATTATAAAGAATATGGATAAGACCCGGGATTCCGGGATTCGTATTTTTCACAGAATATTTGCCTGACATGAAATTAATTGAATTAAATAAAATAAGACTTTGTCATTGTAATTACACCATTTATTTAAAATGAAATCATTACATATTTCGTTAATTAGGTGAAAGTAGTTACCACTTAATAAGACATAGTGATGAGAAATGTAGGTAGCAGGTACAATCATAAAATATAACAAAAAAAATAACTATAGTACAAAAAAATAGGCTAGGTCAAACTGTGTAATGTCCCCTGATATTTATTTTAAACAAAACACAAACTTTAAAACTTTTCAAAGTGAAAATCTGGGATTATAAGTTATATCCATACTAAGCTTACGCACCGAAATCCCGTGAAATTTCACTACCTATTCCGAAAGCTAACTGATGAGGTTTCACAATGTTTGCAGTGTTTTTGTCCAATAAATGTTGTGAGTTTAAATTTACAAAGGCATACTTTCGGGTTTTTTATGTCATGTTAAAGATATTAGCAATGTCAAGACAACAATCTCAAGACTGCACTGCGTTGTCATCCCTGAGAACTATCTTCATGCAAGTCGTGTCACCACAAATTTATAGAAAAATAGCGACAAACTAAATACAAAAACGACAATAACGACAATTTATTGCGATTAAAGTGCTTGGATATATTTTGTATTTTTATTAATAATTGCTACAAAACTGTATTGTGTATCTTTTAATTATAATTTTTTTAATTAAGGATTTCCAACAGATAATACCTCTTACTAATGCTTAAATCTAGGTAATTTACAATCTAGGTCGATGCTTATCCAATTATATGTATGTTAATTCAAGCAAAGCATGTATTTTGCCCAGGACCAACTAATATTATTTTGATAATATACCAAAGCGACCCGAGCGCTAGTAATTTATAACTAAGAGCCCTCCCATAAAAAACATCTCAAAACCCCTTAAAGAAACTACGCATCCTGTATATACCCGTCTTTTACATATGCATTTATTTTGGGAACAAACCCGAGGCCCAAATTTATAATTGATGTTACACAGTTGAGCGCCCCTGACAGCGCTCAGATTGTTTTCCGGCCTGCGCGGAGTGACGTGAGTTTATTTTGGGGAAAATGTTGGCGGTCCCTGTATTTAAGTAATTTTTTCGAAGTGTTACTTAAAGGGTGTGAGTAAGTGCAATAAGCTGTATTTTATAAAAAAAACTGACAATCCGCCTTTGCTTCGCTTAGATGAAAATATTCTTGTCCTATCTTATTGGTAGAGTCCTTTTGGATACCTTCGGATCCAAATGGGATCTTACATATATACCTACATGCATAACATCACGCCTTCATTCCCAGAGTGGGGCACTATTCTAACCCGGCAACCACACGGGTTATGGGATTTTTAGATCATATAATAATATACCTACTATACTCTAATATATAAAATCCTCGTGTCACAATGTTTGTAACAAAACTCTTTCGAATTGGCTTGACCGATTTTTATGAAATGTTGTGTGTTTGAGCAGTTCTGCGAATAGGACGTTAACTATTTTTCACCCTACCAATCAATTTTTTTATCGTGATTTTAGTATTTTAGTATTTATGTACTTATATGGCAGAACAACGTTTGCTGGGTCAGCTAGTTTACTTTATTTATTCGTCGTTAAATGTCCTAATGAGAAATTTATACACATATATTGAATCATTCAAAGTTCCAAGAATTACCTATCCAGACGACTTTATCATAATAAAAACATCCTGTATATATATTTTTTTATAACCAGAGATCGGACAAATGGGCGTCATCACTCGCAATAATGTGGACATGACTTCATAGATTTTAATTAAACAAATTAATTGATTACTTACCCTACAAATAATTTTGATCCTTTGCAAGGCAGTAATAATAAAAAAAATTGAAGATGCAATAACTTGTTATTGTGTAGATTTATTAAAGCAAACACACAGTATTTTTTATATCTTTTACGCGGTTATTTTATTCCTTTTCACGGCTAAAATAAACTTATGAGGTGAAAGCTCATTTCGCAATCCACGGATGTTAATGGAGCAAACTTATGTACTTAAATTAATATAATATCAATGGCCACTCCTGATGTCTTTGTATTAATTATTTATTTAGTACTATCCTGCAAAGGTTAAATATAAAAGTTCAGGTGAGAACTAATTAATGTAATTTAATTTGTTTAACCCTTTGAACGCCAACGACCACTAAAGTGGTCAAGAGCTGTCGTGCCTACAACGCCACCGACCATTATATAGGTCACAGGTACAGTTTAAAAGAGACGTTATTACGTTTGGATTGAATTAAATTTTGCATAACTTTTAATAGATGTTTAGCCTGTGAGTGATGCATTTGTATTTGACGTAAGGCGTTCAAAAGGTTAATTAAAATTGGAGTCATATCCACATTATTGCGAGTAATGACACCCATTTGTCCGATCTCTGTTTATAACTGAACAGTAAAGAATGTTTGTTACTGACTTAGCAAAGTAATGTATTTATGCAGGAAAACTTAATCTAATTTCCATATTTATTTCTTCAGCAGTTTTGTGAATTCTTCGATTCTTGTAGCTATGCAAGTTCGAGAAACCTCAGTCTGCTGCAAATCACAGTACGCTCAATAAAATGTTTTTTGTTAGCTTAATAAAAGAAAGTCGTCTTTAAAGTTCAAGTGCAATGTTGATAAGATTTCAATTATAAATAAATAAATAAATAAATAATTAAATATCAGGGGACAATCTCACACAAACTGACCTAGTCCCAAACTTAGCTCTAGGCTTGTAATATGGGTACTAGACAACGATAAACATACTCATATAGAGAAATACATACTTAAATATATAGAAAACATCCAAGACTCAGGAACAAATATTCGCGCTCATCACACAAATATCTACCCTTACATTTGAACCCAGGACCGCTAGCTTCGGAGGCAGAGTCACCCCCAACTAGGCCAACGTGTCGTCCAAGTTTAAGTAAGTAAGTTTGTTCTGAGATCCATACATTTGCAAGCTTAAGACAACAATCACAAGATTGAAATACTAAGATTGCGAATGCGTTATCAAGTAGATGTTCAGTTTCAGTTAGGAATGAATGAGAACAACACTGTGTGATTGGTAACAACTACAACCTATTTTAGGAGGGAATTGGGGCAGCGGCAAACATGTACAACTCTTTCCCAGTTTATTTTAAGTTTTAGCTCGATGACGTAGAGACCTATGCTGCACCGTTCCTATCTCTCTTTTGCCTAAAGGTGTTTTGTATAAGTGTATTCTATTGTGCAAAGAAAATTAAATAAAAAAGTTATAATAAACATCATGACTATATATCACATACAGGTTGCTCCAAACTTAAGAGCAAATGTTTTAACGTCACTTTATATATATTTTTTTTTTATGTTAAGGAGAAGGCACACGAGCACTCAGGCCACCTGATGGTAAGTAGAATCTGAGACCCATAGACATTTGAATTCTCAAGACTACAATCCTAAGACCTCAAATGCATTGCCAACCCGTTTACCGGTTGTCTTACCACCCACCGGAACACAACAATGCGAACACTGTTGCTTGGCGGGTGGTTAATGGATAAGATGGTGGTAGCGATCCGGACGGACCCTGTACAGGGTCCCACCACCACTAACTTTATATACGTTAAAATCATAACATTTCAAACTAAGAGTACCTAAACGAAAACTTGTATGTATTTAATTATTACTTTTTATAATGACGAACGTCTTAACATAAAACACTGTAAGTTTGTATCAAAATTGTAAGAAAGCGATTTAACAACGTCAGAACAAAATTATAAATTAAAAAGTAAAGAAACGTTAAGAGAGTAATTACGCTTTGTTTCGTTTAACGTAATTACTTTTAGTACATAAAAGTGTACAAAATTTCAATGTTTATGTATGTATGTATGTAAACACTTTACTGTACATAATAAAACAGAAACAATACAATGAAGATACAAGAAAACAATGTACATAGGTGAACTTATCCCTTTAAGGGATCTGTTCCAGCTAACCCTTGAGAGATTGAGAAAAGTGAAAGGTTGTGCATCGAGTAGGCAGGTTTACAAATTTCTTTAGGATAAAATTAAATACATCAAATACGTACATAAATTACTGGCGACCCGCCAGCGGCTTCGCCTACAGCAATTTTTTTATGTCACTTTGGGGTATGAAAAATAGATGTTGGCCGATTCTCAGACCTACCCGATATGCACAACAAATTTCATAAGAATCGGTCGAGCCGTTTCAGAGGAGTTCAATAACGTACCTACACCATGACACGAGAATTTTATAGATTAGATGCATACTTAAACTTACATAAACTCAAGCCTGTCTTATAAGGATCAAGCACAAGTTGTTCCTTTCAAATTTATCAACCCAAAACTCAATCGCCATTTTGGCTAGATTTTACTCTGTTCTATAGAGAACTACCTCCGCACTCGTTCTATTCCAACCTAAAGCCAGCTCTATTTTGCTCACTGAAGATCAGAAACGTTCTTAACGGTCCGTCGGGATTTGTTAAAGCCGGCTGCACATAGAATACTTTACAACTTCTGGGGTTTTACAATTTAGAATTTACTTGTTGTTTTGCTGAGGTTAGTTCAATGACAAGAACTCTACAACGCAAGTGTTTCCTATTAAAAGGAGTCTAGAAGAGTGTAACTAAAAATTAACTTTTTAAATACTAAATACTAAGTACCATTATATTAGTTACTTTCTGTAGTAATTTCCGTACCAAACGTTTTATCTATGTCATATTACTGTAAAAACATATATTATATTTACATACCATTATTGTAGCAACAGCAACACTCTGTATAAACTCATTCGAAACCAAAAGTCACTACTCATCTGGGTCCTGGGTTCAAATCCCGGTAAGGGCAGATTTGTGTGATGAGCGCGAATATTTGTTCCTGAGTCTTGGATGTTTTCTATGTTTTTAAGTATTTATTTCTCAATATAAGTATGTTTATCGTTGTCTAGTACCCATAGTACAAGCCTGGAGCTTGGTTTGGGACTAGGTCAATTTGTGTTACATTGTCCCGTGATATTATATTATTATAATATTATATTATGATGAATTTTTATAACGAGCTAACTCGACTAGTGCCACGAAGTTGTGGCCGCCGCAGTCCATTCTAAAACCTCGAGACGTTTCACCGGCTCGTACGGTCAGCGTGTAATGCCTGGCGGCACGCGATCGCCCAATTGCAATAGGAAACGGGTACGGTCCGCAAAACGAGCGCGCTGATGCATCCGCACCGTCTGATCCCCTATCAGGATTGTAATAGTACACGAGTGTCGATTATCGAGAAGCGTGTTCACGTAAAACTAGCGTTCCGTTGAGCGATAAGCTTCAAATGTTTTAAATAAGTTCTGAACTGGTGAAAAATGCAATAATATGATACAAAAAAACATTATTTTCATCTAGTCGTTTAAAAGTAACACTCATTTAAACTTTACGTTGCATAGTTTCGCTACCGAATAATAAATGGCGGTAGCTTTCATTGTATATATTTGTTTTGTAATAAAATCGAATTAGCATGTCTTTTAATTATTATCACTAAAAGGAATGTAAAAAGCACTAATAATTAAAAATAATAATTCTTATTATAAACTATCTCTGACCGATCACTCTTTATCAAAGACTAGCAACCCTACCTCGCTTCGCTCTGGGTTAAAGTATTATACATATAAACCTTCCTCTAATCACTCTATCTATTAAAAAAACCGCATCAAAATCCGTTGCGTACTTATAAACATCTTAGCAGACATAGAGACAGAGAGCAGGAAGCGACTTTGTTTTATACTATGTAGGGAAGATATAATCTATCTTAAGGTGGATACGAATTAGAGCAGCGTCGGGTTGAGGCATGCACGGCTTACATATTTTGTTCAAATTCATATGCGCTCACGGACCGGACGAACCGGTCTAAGAGCCTTGGGGGAGGCCTATGTGGACTTGGGGGATGCTGCTGGAGCAGTGGACGTCTTTCGGCTGATATGATGATACGCGCTCACGCGCTGTGCGCGAACAGCGCGCTCGCGAGCGGCTCGAGAATCGTACTCAGCTTTAGACTAACCTCTCTCGCAGAAGGCGCCCTCGAAGTCCTCATCGCGGCACTCGCACACGGGCCCGTCGTCGGTGCTAATGCAGACGCCGCCGTGTTGGCACGGGTCGCGCCGCTCGCACGCGTCGCCGCTGGCGTTGCCGATGCGAGACGACTGTAACAATAACAAGTGTTAAATAGACCCATCGAGTTTCACTTCATCGAATGTATCTTTCATCGAACTCTTTCTGATGAAACCATCTTAAACATTAATTACTTAGGTTAGGTTACAATTGTGACTACACTAAACTAAATGAAATGAAGAAACCGTGTCCCCTAGACTAGATAGGTACCTATTAAGCTGTTACGTTAGGTATCTTAGGCCAAGCATTTTTGTGCGTAGGTCTTCTCACATTCATTGCTTAATCAAGTTGTTCGTAAAATTGAATAATACATACCTATTGTCTAATTTTTACTATAAAGCTTGACGCAGTTTAATACAAGGATAATTTTATTAAGTAAAAACAAACATCAGGAAAGCGGAGGTGGATCATTTTCGCAAAAAAATGTTAATAGACTTTGCCAAAATCGTTTTTACCAAAAAATACCTGATAGTTCCTAAGGTAGTTTTAGTTTATTAAATGGTCTATAATGATTCAGAATGGCTACTACTAATTAGCTTATTTTTAAAATAAAGGCTCACTAAAGAAAGGTTTACACGGACGAAGCTAGTTTTTTACATAAATGGTGTGTTATAAAATTTACGTCAACGATTTATGAAAGGTTCGTTCAACCTAAACCCTCTTGAATAAATCATAGCGCGACCCGGATCACGAACTTAATTGTGTTACCGATGGCTTTAAAAATTAATTGAACCTTGATTTACTGAAAACTGTACTTTAAACTAACGTAGTAACATTCCAATAATTTGAGCGACCTTTGGCTTAAAAACAAAATAGCATGTTAAAGTCGAATGTATATTTAAAAAGTTGCCAATGTAAAAAATACGCGATTTCAGCAGCAGCGTGTCACAGTTTAATTTTATTACATACATACATAACATCACGCCTTAATTCCCAGAGTGGGGTAGGCAGAGTTACAGAAATACCAACAAATCTAAAAATACTTGTTTATAATTCTGTAACCACATTTTGCAGAAGTAGGCTAAGATGTTTACCAGGGTATTAGTGACAGGTTGCAAGCCCATCGCCTAACAGCACTACAAGCCCTTATTCCCGATATTTAGATTTAATATTTGTCACTGAAATATTTTCATTTATTGCGTGGATTTTTATAAACCGTAAATTATAGCACATTATTTATTTGATTATTGTGTTCATGAAGTCGTCAGCCAGACCTATTTCATTCCAGAACCTTCATCAGTTTTAATATTGCAAAATATAAAACTAAAATGACGGTCTTATTTCTTAATGGTATGTCATAATGCTCCAGTGCGCGCCAGACAACCATAATGTTATGAGAATTTCAACCAAGCATTAAAAGTAAAACGCGTATGAATTCAAGTAATAACTTCTTAGTGAAACATTTATTTACTTTACAGAAACCCCTCGTCTCGATGATTATTTATTTGCGATAGCACTCGTGCTCCAATTCCTAAGGGCACTTTACCACATTCTATCCTGAGGAGAAAATTGATATACGGTTGACCCCTACTATACCTCTGTAACTAGGTAACGCGGCCCTATTTGTTCCCAATTTTATTGGATACAACATCAATAAATTTATTTCCGTGGGTAGCGAAGAAGTTGAAAGTTACAGTGTGTTTTGTATGTAAGAAGTACTGAATATGACTATTGAAAGTTTATATAACAAGCATGAAAATTAGAACACCCTGTGTGTTAGGGTAAACAATCAGATTACCAAACAACGGACCAAACACAGATGACTGCATTGCTAGAGTTACGCTCTCGTCGAGGTTAAGTGAAGCAGGATTGCCATACTTCATAACAATAAGTTAGAAAAGGACGGAATGTAAGCCTGGATTGGGCGAGGTGAGCTGGAGCTGGCATCTGGGTTGAAAAATATACCCAAAAATGTCATCAGTCGGGTGTCATAACAGTCAAAAGCCGTATAACTGTGTATCTAATACTATATTCACACACATCTAACATCACGCCTTCATTCTTAAAGACTTCTTGATAGTTCTGTAACCACATTTTGCACAATCAGGCCAAGATGTTTGCCGGTGTAATAGTGACAGGTTGCAAGCCCATCGCCTAACAGTATTACAAGCCTTTATTCCCTTAGTCGCCTCTTACGTTACGACATCCACGGGAAGACATAGAGTGGCACTATTCTAACCCGGCGACCACACGGACTACACTATATTCATCCAGCGAATAACGAACTACAATAATTTTATATTCAATGTCAAACGATCTTAGATGTTAAAATATTGCGTGTATCAATAGCTTATAAAATCGCAACTATTTTAAAATGACACCGCTTCATTTGATCTTATATCACTTGACTGCCTTAATATAATTTAAGCCATTCATAGTGTACATATGTAAACACTTTATTGTACAAGACAAAAAAAAAACAATCGCGCATTTATCCCTTTAGGGATCTCTTCCAGCTTCTTGAAACATTGAGAAAAGTTAAATGAATAGTAATTTTTACGTCATATTTATTCAAAGACCGTACTTATCAAGTTATTTTGAGATTGATTCTTGACCTTAAATCAGCCTGTATATAAACATTGTGCTTTTAAAGTTATTTCCTCTTTCAAACTCCTGAAAGCGCGCCGCGGTTGAATCCTACGCCCATTTTTATCAGGCTGTTTGACGGCTGTCCGCGGATCTAAAGAGGGTTGACCTAAAGGGTGTATACATACGCGAACCTTTACAATGTAATTTAGTTTACTTGTGCTAAGTCATGTAATAATAGAGGAAACATTTTGTTTTTGTGATCAACTCTCACAATAAGAAGGTAGGTAATTACGAATAATAATATTCGCAAAAAACCACTGATGTAATCATTATGCTGGAAAACAGCAACATTTTTTATATAAATATTAAAATCAAAATGTCAAAGTTCGCGAGCTTTCAAAAGTGTGGGCGGTAGATCAGCGAACGTTATAACGAACCGCAAGCTCCCTGCGATATTGAATAACTGCCCACGCCATTTGGAGCACCATTTAGTTCGTTAATAGGTACTGACAAAATTTGATTACAGGTTGAATAAACATTTTCGAGATACAAGTACCCCGTCTCTTCCTGAGGTTCAAGATAACTTAATATACTGGCCCAATAATCCAAGAAATACATTAGGTATAGATAACTCAAGACCATTTAGAAATTTTACAATTTAAATTCAACCACCCAAAACCTGCAAAAACATACGCCGAAAAACAAAATTTCAAGGCAATTTGAAACTTATTTCAAAGTCCGATCAATGTGAACATCCCTTATAATGACGCGAACTTTTTGCGACCCCGCTATCAGTGACGCCTGCGGCGCCTTTGCCCACACATTACAGAGACTAATCTATTCTGAGAATGGGACTAGTAGAAAAAAGAAATCGTAAAAAGCGTCTCTTAAAAATCGCAATCCCGTGACGCATTTGCGTTCATTGATCTATTTACTTATTTGACTACGCTGAAAGACCCCCTTAAAAGATTACTTCCAAACATAATGAAAACGATTTTGTGTTCCGGGTATCGAATAACATCCGCATGTAATTTCCAAGCATCCTGTACCTTTTCATATAAAAAGACTTCCCATTCACGATCAAGTATTAAAATAATAAGCAGTTTTATGCACGCTACGATTCTTCCTATAATAATGTAAAGTCAAAACGTATTTTCTGTTTAGTAATCAAAGTAAAATGAACCGTCGTTACTTATTAATAAAATCGCATTTTAAATTAGAGTTTTAGAATAGATATGTCCCTTTTACGGAAAAACGTACAACCCACGCTAAGCGTAGGCGTGAGTAGGATATGAATGGAAACACACGGGTCACAGGTTGTGATAAAACGTTGCGGTTGGTTTACCTAACAAATTAGTGGCATGCTCTGTTATTGAGCCGCAAATTGACTTTTTTTGTGTTCCAGTGTGGGGATAAGACAACCGGTGAAATTACTAGCATAGAGGCATTCCATCTTAGTCCTTATGATTGGCAACGCATTTGATGTCTTAGGATTATAGTCTTGAGAATTCAAATGTCTATGGGTCTCAGATCCCAATTACCATCAGGTGGCCTGAGCGCTCGTGTGCCTTCTCCTTAACATAAAAAAACTGCCCAGTTAACTTGCATGTTTGTTCGCAGAATTGAGAGGATTTTGTGCAAATACGATTAATAGGAAAGAACTACCTAATAAAAAAGATACAAGAGAGTAAATTGGTGCTAAAATTACAAGTTTTTTTTAATGTTTAACGCATGCATGTCTTACCAATTTTTCAATAATAGAAACACAAGAACGTTGAGAAATAACACGTTCCTTCTATAGGGGACCACGCCTTTTATTAATTGTCTTGTTTCTTTTGGAAACCCAGCTGTTGTTTCAGATATTCTGTAAAAAAAGCTTTCTAATCTTACGTTTAAAATAATACAGCTCTTAAAAGACGGACAGACAGACAACCACAAAAGCTTATATAATAATAGGATTCCCTATAGGTACGGAATCGTATAAAGAGGCGTTTGCCCTGCAGGACAGTTACAGATCAATACATAAAATTAAAAAAAACGATGCTAAAATTAGCGGACCTGCCCAAAATACCTCCCCGTAAATACTCAACCCTTTTTGCAACCCCGAGCGAACTTTGACACGTCCCAGCCATTATCAAATAGCGAGGCCAAGCCAATACCAACTTTACAGCCCTGACATAGCATTCCAAATGCAAACGTCAGCTGTTCTCGTTTTAATTGTAACGTTCAGTGGGTGCTTACGAAAGGTAAAATGACGTGGGTTTTTTTTTATCTCTGTGTAATTTTACCTGTTTTTTGTGCGTTTATTCTTGGGTTGAATTTTATTTTAAGATGTCTGTCCGTATAAATGATATCGCACCTTTCCAGATTTGAAGGTTCTGTAGTCATAACCCTCATAGTTTCGCCATGTCTGTCTGTTTTTTTATCCCAATAATTTTAACTAGGGAAAACAGGAGCCGTGATTTTGTAAAATATTTTTAAGTGACTGATACAGATTTCTTTTTTCTTTTGAGGTGGGTATTGCCGCAAAGGTTTTTTTTAAAACCGTTATTTAAATAAACGCCAAGTTTTTTTTTATGTTAAAGAGAAGGCAAGCACTCAGGCCACCTGATGGTAAGTGGAATCTGAGACCCATAGACATTTGAATTCTCAAGACTATAATCCTAACACCTCAAATGCGTTGCCAAACTTGAGGACTTAGATGGAATGCCTCTATGCTAGTAATTTTACCGGTTGTCTTATCCCCACACCGGAACACAACAATGCGAACACTTGCTTGGCGGGTGGTTAATGGATAAGTTTTTAAAATTTGCTTTTGAAAAGGGCATTTAGGGTAAATTTGTGTCGTAAGAGACATAAACTAGAACACCATTGATGTTAAAAAATAACTAAAACAAAAAATAAATAACATACCTACTTACTACATATTATAATTCCGCATAACTGAGGGTCACGTATACAATTAATTCGAGCAATTTCTAACGTGATGACTATTAAAAAGCATACACTTTCAAACTCTCTCACACAAACGTAAAAAAATAACAAGCTCGAAAATATCCAATCATAACTTGATTTCCGTAATTTAAAATCCCTCCTAAATCCAAACGAAGCAGAAAAAAACTAAATTCCACTTCAACTTCCATAAACACAAACGGATACAATAAATCAACTGAAAATACTTGAAAAATACTCGGAACAGTAATCATAAAAATACCAGTTCCAAGAACAGTGAACCTGTTGACCGGCAAAGGTCATCTGATTGCAGCGATAAAATGGCGGCCACTCATTATTTCACTTTGCCACGAATTGAAAGAGTTTTAATGGAATATGGTAATCTTGGTAATGCTTGGCTAAGGTCGACTTAGTTTGAACCTGGGTCATCGAGGCGTATTTGAAACCCCCTGAAAAAGAGGGGCTTTTATGTTTGAGTCCATCTATCTGTGAATTTGTGGTGATATTGTGGCGTTAGGCGGGTTTAAAAGTTAACAGCAGGGGTGTAATTCTCTTAAGTGTATCGCTTTTCAGCTCGACGCAGCTTATATTATCCGACCAGTTAAAGTAGTCCCATACAAAACACATTTTAGCGTATAGCGTTTTAGTGTATTCTCAATAAAGCAGCTTTATACAACATAGAGCTCGACCAACCTCTCATCGCTAGAGAACATGCATAAAAATCAGAATTGAGTTTTATTGATACGAGTTCGGAAAAAATGTAAATAAACATATAAAACGCAATACATTAAGTTGTGACCCGTTTATTAAGACTTTATATAAAATCAAAACTTGTTAAAATGTAAAAAGTTCTTTTGTATATTGTAGATTATTTTTTTGCATCCTCATTTATTTATTTATTTATTTATTTATTTATTATTTTATTTATGTAATATTTTAATTTAACGATATTGGCTTAAACATAGTCATTTACGAATTCAATGCAAATTTCTTTATAAGGTCCTTATATTTTAAACATGGAACAATGGCTGTGACGTCATTCCTGTCATCGATTTTGTATACAGCGTTTTTGCAGGGGGTTGGAGCTATGACTTTTTAAAGCTTCATATCTTCTGAAAAAATTACATGACAAATTAATTAATTACACGTTGGCCTAGTCGGGAGTGGCCCTGCCTCCGAAGCCAGCGGTCCTGGGTTCAAATCCGGGTAAGGGCCTTCTCAATGCGGCAGCAGGCAGGTGAGTCGAGTTCAGCTCATAAAGCTGCCTAATTAAGAAGGCACGCGCTAAAATGTGTTTTGTATGGTCCGACGGGACTTCTTAAACTTGCCGGATGAAACTTCACCTTTGAGATCGACGCGGCGCTGTGTTGAGAGAATAACCGCCATGAGGGAAGCGTTAAACGACTTTTAAGCGGTCGAAATCGCAGGCAGAAGCTAGTTAAAAAATAAAGGTGATCCCTTTTCGACGTGGTACGAACCTTCCGATACGAATATTTCAGGACATGTTTCAGAAAGACAATGTTTCCTTTTTATTCCACTTTCAAGTGTTTTCTCCATCGAGCGTCGAGTATTGGATTATTGAATATTAAATTCACAATACAGATGGATCACGAGCGTTCACCGTGTTAACTCCTGAGGGGCAATATTACAGATGGAAGCAATGTACATGGTGCCTTCCTTCGAAAAAGTGCGTATCTCTGACAGAACCGCGCATGTAGTAGTGACCTTATTTCTTAAGAGATAGGGTTGATTTGCATTGACTATCAAATTGCACATGTGACCTTTTGACTGGAGCGAGGAACAAGAATCTAGACAATACAAGTCCTGTAGCTAGACAATTAATAATTTTCGGATCAAAAACGACAATTTTGTTATTTTTAGACGCGAGATAAAAATTTATTATTATTTAATAATTTTATCCCGTGTGGTTGCCGGGTTAGAATAGTGTCACTCCACGTCTTCCCGTGGATGTCGTAAGAGGCGAATGGAAAAAAAATGGATAAATAATGGATGGAATGGATAAAGGCTTGTACTCGTAAGTACTGCTAGGCGATGGGCTGGTAACCTGTCACTAACACTGGTAAACATCTTGGACTGAATGTGCATAATGTGGTTACAGAATTTATAAACAAGTATTGTTAGAGTTGTTGGTATTTCTCTAGCTCTGCCTATCCCACTCTGGGAATGAAGGCGTGATGTCATGTATGAATTAAGTATGTATTATTTATAAAATGTAGTAAACCCCGGTAACTTTCTTACGAAACAAGGCTGAGTTGTTTGATCAGTAGTTAAGTAAACACATGGTTAAAATTCGAAAAATGAATCGAAAATTTGACACATTTCCTTGAGATTTAACCATTAGTTACGATTTATAACAATTAGTTAGTTTAAGTACTGATCAAACAACAGGCCCTAAGCTATCAAACTTACTTAAGCTTTGAGTTAATAATTACAAAGATTACATACAGTATCTATTGACAAATATCCCCTAGTTAATACTTTCAAAAATACGAGTAAATATATTCGAAATTTACTTAAAATACACCCAAGTCTCTTAACACTATTTAACCCCCAACTAAATAATAACGCCCATCAATAACCATTATTCTTTATTTGGTGCGAAAGCTCATTAATTTAAAAGCTTTCAATACTTGTGGGGTGAAAACAAATGCACCGATAATTTACAAGTCAACGAACTTTGACGTTACTTGTTTATTACTAGCTGCTGCCAGCGACTCCGTTCGCGGAGAAGCCGTTTATGAACTCAAACTATTACAAAACAAATTTCATAGAAACCAGTTGAGTGGTTCAGCCCTGAATAACAAACGGACAGATAGGGTTACATTCACATATTTATCCCCATAGGAGACGTTTGTCGTTATCGCATACATCACACATCTGCCAATATGTTGCGAAATGAGTTAGTAAGGATAGATCACATTCTGTTTTTTTATGGCTCTGTCGATCGATGAGCCAGCGTCATGTCGATTTAGATTTAAAAAAAAAAATATAATCGAAATCAAAAGAAATAGTTACTCTTCCTGAAAATCAATAATGTTAAAAGCCCTAAATGAATACCACACAGTTTTATTATGCAAATTCTGTTAACTTGGGCTTATTTAAATAAAACGTAGTTTTAACCTTACATCGAACTTTAGTTTTAAAATTTGTCACTGGCCAGTGTCCATGTCAACAGCAAAAAGTTTATGATGAAAAGCAAGTTTGACAAACGGTGCAAGGAGACGCAGGCAAAATGGCAACATGCTTAATGCAGCTTCAATTTACGGGCTTTAACGTCACAAAACGGCCCCAGTGCACGTGTAATTAGCTAAGTGCTAGTATTTACTGAGGCATTAAATTTCTACCTGACAATTCATACAATGTACCATATTTACTCACATTATATACACAAATATCATTCAAACTAGCTGTTGCCCGCGAATCCGTCCGCGTAGAAAAATAAACATATGTTAATATTTTTTTCGATCGGCCCAGGTATTTTTGTTTATTCCTTACATACACACATACATACAAATCTTTCCTCTTTATAATATTAGTATGGAAAACAGTTTACTAAAACATAATTTTACCTACATCGTTCCGCGAATATATATTTAAAAAAAATGCGCGAGGCAAGTATCTCCATGACAAATTGGATTAAATCAGTATTTCCCGGGATGAAAAGCATCTACGTAGATGTTATCAGGGGAAATTCTAGATTACAATATTAAAAGAAATAAGTTAGGATGGCTCGGGGAGACGCGGGCACACACGTATAATGCAGGCTTAATTTACGAGGCTCGCAAGCTGTGACGTCACATGACCACAGAACACAGATTATGGTTGGTACAAAATTTTGTTATGAAATGTAAGTATTGGTCCTTTTTGTTTTTTAATTTATTTTATAAAAGTACATTTATTATAAAAAAAATAATTATCTGCCAAACTGCAGTGCAGTTTGTTGGCAGAAAGAAAGCCCTCTACGTCTAACTTAATTACTTATTCAACGCCTACACGACAATTTAGAACAAAATTAACAGAAGTAGGTACTCCTTGCGCTGACAATTGCATTTTATGGCATGGGAAAGGAGAACGAGCACACAGGCCATCTAGTGATAAGTGCGATCTGAACCACAATTGACATCCATCTTTTCTCAGTTTAAACTTTTTACTTTGGTAATATCACAAAATTCCTTAATCATTCTTAATAATGTAGCGGTACTCTTTTAATGATTAGCGTCATGACCGCAAGTCAAAAGGTGGGTACGCATGGCTCACCTATTTTGCTCAAATTCGTACGCGCTCAGGCGCTGTGCGCGAGCAGCGGGCAAGCGGCGCGCGGCTAGCCATCGAAAGTCGGTCTTTTGACCGTGCTCAAAGGCGCCTCGGTGTGCGTGCCTCGCGTAATGCGGACGTGTATCCGAGCCACAAGTTCTAACTTGTCTGTGGGCGAGGCGCGTACAAATTTAATAAAGTTGCTGAGCCGCAGTTTCTTCTGCTTTTCGTTAATAATTCGGTGAATAATGATAAACGCAGCCGCAGCTTTCATAGTGTCTGACGCCATTTTGAAATGTCGGCTCGTGGCGATCATACTGCCTCACCCACGCATGTTTATGTGCAACAATTTGGCTCGTGAGCAGCTCGCCGCGCAGGGCGCCCAGGTAAAAATGTGTTATTCAGACATGCAATTGCAAGGTTTGCACAGTAAACACATTATCTAAATAACTACTACTATTTACTGAAGCTAAAACCACAGCATAGCTCTAAACCAGGGCCCGTTTCCATTTCGCTGTTTATTTCTACTGTTGTTTTGTTTGTGTTGTAAATAACTCCCTATTTACTTGCTGAACACTGTGTACTGCGAGCAATCACAACCAAGTGCTCCATATTGCCGACACGAGCGACGTAAGCGCACGAATATCCGCAGGTACGTTATTAACATCTTGACGTGTAATTACCCCATTTTACATGCAAATTGCGTCGAATTTAGCTAAATTGAATCCACTTTGCACGTTTATTGGTACAATGTGATGGATATACAAGATGAATATTCAATATTGGCTTGAACAAACAGCGAAGATCGTTCTTAACGTTAAGTGTTACATATTTGCCGTTTTTAAATGGATGGCTTCCTAACAGATATACGAACGCTTACCAATTTTCAGTGTTATCAAATGATTGAAAATGCGTCATCCAAAAATTTGGCACTAAGTTTATGAAACTGACAGAATAAAAGCTTGAAAACTGTTTATAAGAAGGAACACAGTGACACAAAAATATTTTCACATCACCTATTCGGAAAGGGGATTTTTCTTCCTAGCTCCTAGCAGGGATCAAAATGGCACTTTTCTTTTCAAGGACATTTTTATGCCTTTAAATTTGATAATTTCAGAACTTTTAGACAGTGTAAATAATTAAATTTGTTTCGTCACTAAGATATTTTATGTTCGTAGGTGATTTGAAAAGCAGTATGTGTAACATGGTATCAAAATTATTTCCACCTTGGGCGTTAAGACTTGAATCCCTCATTACGCTCATTATTTTAGAATCCTTCGCTTTGTTCAGGATTCAATGTACGCCCTCGCCGTACATATGTCATTTTGCTCCCTTGTGACACAAATAACTAATAATCGGGGTTGATAACGGCCAAGAGAAGCGCTTTCCTACCTATCCAATATCCAACTTAGCTTCCGTGATAATTTTGTAGAAAGCTATTATACTTTTCTATTTACTATAGTCCTAATCATAGTTGTCATCGTATCGTCTGACAAATAAAAAATTGAGGGTGTAGTTCGCCGGTTTATAACTCTGCCCTGCTAAGCCAAATAGCAGTATGTCAAATAAGTCTCCTGTAGCAATCAAAACCTTATTACTAACATGAGAAGATTGAATCTACTTTGGCAATTGAATCTGACATACTGTGTTTTAGCTTAGGAGGGCAGAACTTATTCAACCTTGACTTTAAAGTACCCATAATATTTTTGCTATGAAGCGTATTATATAAAGGTTATTTTATTCTTTCTTTTTTAGAAGAAGTGAATTGAACATAATAATTCCGGATATAGGTAATTTTCCAGGTCTAAATAGAGCAAGTTTTTTTTTATGTTAAGGAGAAGGCACCCGAGCACTTAGGCCACCTGATGATAAGTGGAATCTGAGACCCATAGACATTTGAATTGATCCTAATCCTAATACCTCAAATACGTTGGCAACCCTGAGGACTAAGATGGAATGCCTCTATGCTAGTAATTTTACCGGTTGTCTTATCCCCACACCGGAACACAGCAATGCGAACACTGTTGCTTGGCGGGCGGCTATTTCTATTTGTGTAATATTAACTATCAACACCATCGTACATCTACAATACGTAACTAAATTGTGTCACTTTTCACTGTTTGTCTTTTTCGTCAAGTGCTAATTAGAAAAGGACGCATTTCGGCCGTTGGGTGCTGAAATAGCCGTTAGCTTCATGAAAATTAAGAAACTTTAACCCTAAATGTGTTATGGCTTATAAGGCCTATAACGACGTTATTTCATTTCTTATTACCCCACACAACGAACTTTTATGTCAATCCGTGTTGCCAGTGTAAATCAAAACAGCGTTATTTTTACGCTGGCAACATTAAACGTTTTTACTACCTGTGGTGACTATAAAAGGGACTAGATTAAAACCGTAATAAAATATGAATTGTGCATTTAAAGGTTTCCTTGGTAAGTTTATTTTCTTGGTGATAAGAGAATGTTAAGGGGGATTTTGCTTGAGATGACGCAAGCTTACGTCGTTTGATAAAGCTGTGTTTTGTGCTATCCCCAGTTGTTCTGTTGGGAGATTTAACTAATTATTGTAACACCGTAAGACACTGTAGTATAAAGTTCATTTCCCCGAGCACTCCTTTGCAGTTTCTCACAACACTTGCGCTTAGTTTGCCTTGATGTTAATATTTTAAATGCAAATGTATTTTTTCTTCGCTTTTGGACTCGGCATCGAATTTGCATATTTTCACAGGAACAAATATATCATCTAAACAGTTACCATTATTTACATCAACTTATTTAACCGTTTCAAAAATTAAAATTTAAAATGGACCGGACGGTGATTCGAGTATGAACCCATTGAAAAAAAAAACCTCCAATACGCTTTTAGGTGATTGTATTTTTTTGCTATCATACAAAAACTTTGAAACACGTTTCAATCAAATAACGCTTTGGTGCATTTTTAAAATGATGCAATGTCAAACTCAGCTACGCGTAAAACCTTTCAACGTCATAAATCTTTCACTGCAACGCTTTATATCCACTCGACGTCACTTTTATTATATCATATTTAATAAATTAAGCTCCGTGTGGTTGCCGGGTTAGAATAGTGCCACTCCATGTCTTCCCGTGGATGTCGTAAGAGGCGACTAAGGGAATAAGGGCTTGTAGTACTGTTAGGCGATGGGCTTGCAACCTGTCACTAATACACTGGTAAACATCTGAGCCTGATTGTGCAAAATGTGGTTACAGAATTATCAACAAGTTTTTTAGAGTTGTTGGTAATTCTGTAGCTCTGCCTACCCCACTCTGGGAATAAAGGCGTGACTTTATGTATGTATGTATTTAATAAAATTCAGCGACACGAACTACATATAAAGTCAACAAACGGAACAATGAAACCATTAAATCACTTATCGGTCTGTCTGTTTCACCGTAAGTCAAGGACCTTTTTCTCATTAAAGAAATAATTAAAAGTAAAGTGTACTAAGTCAACGCAATCGAATCGGCAATTTATGATACAAATTTAAAACATCTTGAGCATCTAAACTAAGTTTAATAATATGGACCTAAGAGCAGTACGTGCTAGGACAAATGACAATATCTGAAACAAAACCCCTGTTGCAATTGCAACCTTATTACTAATAAAAGGCGATTCAATATGCTTCGGCTGTGGAATTTGAGATACTGCCTATTGGCTTATGCGAGCAGAGTGGGATAAGCACAAGGTCTTCTTCCTTCCATCAGCTGTCAATTCGGTTCTCACACCACTCATTTCACGCCATTAACCCCCGAGTGGTGTGTGGTGTGGTTGCCGGGTTAGAATAGTGCCACTCCATGTCTTCCCGTGGATGTCGTAAGAGGCGACTAAGGGAATAAGGGCTTGTAGTACTGTTAGGCGATGGGCATGCAACCTGTCACTAATACACTAGTAAAAATATTAGCCTGATTGTGCGAAATGTGGTTACAGAATTATCAACAACTTTTTAGAGTTGTTGGTAATTCTGTAGCTCTGCCTACCACACTCTGGGAATGAAGGCGTGACTTTTATGTATGTAACCTACAGATAACTAGGCAGACAAAAAGTAAATCCTGACATTTTTTATGGCAAGGATTAGGCACACGAGCACTCAGGCCCCCTGATGGTAAATGGAAATTGAAGACCCATAGACATTCGAATTCTGCATAGACATTCGAAAATGCTTTGCCAACCCTGAGGACTAAGATAAAATGCTATGCTAGTAATTTCGCCGGTCGTCTTATCTCCACACCGGAACACAATAATGCGAACAATGCTGTTTGGCGGTAGGTTAATGGATAATTATCGTGTTAGCGATCCGGACGGACTCTGCACAGGGTCCTTCCACCAAAAAAAATATTGCATAACCATCAAGTTTATGAATATAGATCATGTTGGCAGTAGTTAAAATAATGGTATACTTACTTGTTGCATGCGAAGGAATAGTAATTACGGCATTTTCACTGCTGTGAAATTTTACCTTTAAAAGTTTCAAACCGTTATTATGTACTGGACGCAAAACCTTTTTATTTCGGATGCGTTCGCATAAACCGGTTTTTGGAGGAACCTTTTTTATACAAAGTTCTTTTAAAATTAACCGGTTTCAACCTCCTGGATTAAACCGGTTACATACATACATAACATCACGCCCTCATTCCCAGAGTGGGGTAGGCAGAGCTACCGAAACACCAACAACTCTAAAACAGCTTGTTAATAATTCTGTAACCACATTTTGCACAATCAGGCCAAGAAGTTTACTAGTGTATTAGTGACAGATTGCAAGCCCATCGCCTAACAGTACTACAAGCCCTTATTCCCTTAGTCACCTCTTACGACATCCACGGGAAGACATGGAGTGGCACTATTCTAACCCGGCAACCACACGGGCTAAACCGGTTAATTAAGTTTAAACTCTTGAGACCCACCATACTACAACCCGGTAGATTTTTGTTAGTAGGAATTTGAATCTACTAGCAAGGAAATAAAGTTCAATTACATTTGCACTTAAATGACATTTTCAACACTAAAAATGAACTTTATGCTCCTTGAAATAAGGTTTAAATTGAATTGCCCAGATTATGTACTTTGTATAGGACACCGGGTCTTACGAGGTTAAAAAAATCTCTAAACGTTCGCATTCCCTAGAGGTGCCTATCCGAAAGAAACTGGTATTAACCGTTATTTTTAACCAGTTGCGAGCCCTAATCAAGATTCAGAAACTTCATAGTTGTGCTATGTCAGAATTGACTTTTTAAGTGTCTAGTGCCATAGTAGTGATTAACATACGAAATCGTATTACGTTGGAAAAATTTGCTTTTATCTCGCTGTCTCGGTTATTTACAGTACACATCGTTAAACGAATAAACTGATATATGCAATATATATGCGCTGAGATTGTTCTAGGTAAAACCATATTGCTTTTAACTTGTTATCGTATTGTCAACGTTTTGATAGCCCTTATTCACTTGACAGGCATGGCGGCCAAGTCACATCAATAGCTCAATCCAAACCAACTCCAATACCTCAAATTATCATTATCATTTTTACACCGCATGGCTCAAATTGGCCTGGAATATCCTAGAATGGCCTAGAACATCCTAGAATGGCCGAGAATATCGCAAATTGGCCTGGAATATCCTAGAATGGCCTAGAACATCCTAGAATGGCCGAGAATATCGCAAATTGGCCTAGATTTAACCGTCACGTATGCACCGGCGGCATGTAATGGATTTTTAATGGTGGCCCGTTTGCGCCGCGCCTCCCCCGATTTGTTTATGTACCGACACGTATGATAGTGGATGCTAGATGAGCGTTGGTAAAATTATAGTTGTTTTTAAGGCTATTATTGTACCTAATGACGAATCTTAGGTACTGTCGGTACCATACACAACTGTTTTGTTGTACGCAGAAAGTCGATGATTACCGGTTTTTTTAATCATGTTTTAAATAATAATAATAATAATCACAGGACAATCTCACACAAATTGACCTAGTCCCAAACTAAGCTCTAGGCTTGTACTATGGGTACTAGACAACGATAAACATAGTTATATAGAGAAATATTTACTTAAATACATAGAAAACATCCAAGACTCGGGAACAAATACTCGTGCTCATCACACAAATATCTGCCCTTACCGGGATTTGAACCCAGGACCCCTAGCTTCGAAGGCAGGGTCACTCCCAACTAGGCTAGCGTGTCGTCAAATATATGTAAACATACGACCTACGTAAGTTGTTATTATGGCAATAATATTTTTATTTATGAGCACTTTTAGTGTTTTTAACACTTTACCAAAAACTTTTAGTATGAAAACGAATAATTTAAACGATTCGTCCGCCATGGTTCTTTGTCTATGATAGGTATTTGAAGTTTTGCTTGAAAATTAAACATCTGTGATTGGTGTTTGTTTGTGAGATGTCAAAACAATTTTATAACAATAGAATTGAAAACGAATGGTGTAGACCAGTGGTATGAAAAATACGGTTTACCATTTTTGCTCTCATTCGAGTGAAACTTTGGACTGCTCTAAAGTCAAAATTCGCTCGTTTGACTTCTCTGATAACATATATGAAGGAAAGATAGTAGACAACCCCCAAATACCATTTCGAATATTAATGAATGGCTTCACTCCTAATTTTACTGGATATTTGTCATATGTTATGATTCATTTAATAGCGGTAAAAAGGTTAAAATTATATTCTCCAATGATTCATCGACTGCCACGCGGTTATTGCAAACTTTTTTAATTCCGTCCTCCCGCTCTAATCGCTTTGTCCCCTAAAAGACGCATTAGACGTGCCGTTGGCAGACAAGGCACGAGCGACGCATAAATTCCTTCCCCCTTCTCCCTCGGGTCTCACAAGACCCGGGAACTATTAGAAACCGGGAATATCAAACGATTGAATGTTTTACCCGGGTAGAAAAAATAAGTTGCATTGCGTTTTATACAGATTTTATATAGGCAGTGTTAACTGTGACAACAGGATCGAAAATTTTTAGTACTCGTGCTTGATATACTCAATTTTATGTATATGTTTCGTGTCTTTCCTGGGTTAGAACCCTGGGCCTTACCCTGGGTTCCTATATTCAAAAAGTCTCGATAAAATATAACGTCTCGTTAAAATTTTACACATTTTGCATGTAGCAAATGTCAACGTACGTTATGTCTTAATAACCTCCCTGTGCACATTATGAATTGCAATAAAGTATTGTGTATATCATTCAATTCAATTTTGGGAATATAATGGCCCGATTATTTTGATGATTCTGCCAATGTCGAGGTTGGATAGTGCACTGCTTTTTGACGTTTTATCGTGTTTGTTGCATTTACGGTGTTCGGTGGCATACCAACAAGAATATTAGATACATACATACATAACATCACGCCTTCAGTCCCAGAGTGGGGTAGGCAGAGCTACAGAATTATCAACACCTCTAAAAAAACATGTCAATAATTCTTTAACCGTATTTTGCACAATCAGGCCAAGAAGTTTACTAGCATATTAGTGACAGGTTGCAAGCCCATCGCCTAACAGTACTACAAGCCCTTATTCCCTTAGTCGCCTCTTACGACATCCACGGGAAGACATGGAGTGGCACTATTCTAACCCGGCAACCACACGGAGATATTATTACTACATTGACATATTATTTTATTAAAAATGTTGCAAATATTAACCAAGTTTGGCACCAAAACAAAATAGCAGGTGGGGCTAACAACTCAAATACACTCAAGTTTACGTCCGTCAATAAAATGTATAATTACCCATGCCCCACTTGACCTTGGTCACAAATAGTAACAATACCCTGTGACAGTTGTAACCAAATTTAACGGCATCCCGAAGGGGCAGTAACTTGTAACATATTCACACAAACATCCACATGTTATTACACTTGTCATAAATCCGACATCCCTCGCTCCAAGGCCGTTGACCCTCCATTAGGGTGTGAAATGAGGAAGGTTGAGATGAGATTTAAGGACGTTTCTATAAGTATAAAAGAAAAGGTATTGCTTTTTGAATACTAAAGGGACAAAATAAGGGCTTGTAGTACTGTTAGGCGATGGGCTTGCAACCTGTCACTAATACAGCGTGTAAATTACATACGGGCATATATTTTAACAACGGTCAATATACACAATAATTAACGTAAAAACTTGTGTAACAGCAACATTAGACGTGTTTTATTTTTCCTTACTAATTATTTCAGCAAGCAATGTATCACACATTGCGCCAATTAAATTAAAGCTTCTACATAATGGTCACGTCATGACTCATGAATTATTATGGTTTGCCATTTGTTTACTTCGCCAATAAAAGTCAAAAATAAAGATCATTGATGCAGGCGGTTCACTCGCCTGAGATTGGTATTTATTTTCCACACATTTCGTCCTTGCACTTGGATACAGGCAATACATTGACGACCGATGGACGCTCGCACACTTCGTACATTGCTCCTAAGACAAACTTTAAAAAATTAACTGCTTTTCAATAATAAAAGTTACCAACAAAATATCTTTGTCACATGATTTGTATGATCGTTAACTACGTCAGGATAAAATATATGCCCGTATGAAATTTACACGCTGTATAGTAAACTTCTTGGCCTGATTGTGCAAAATGTGGTAACAGAATTATAGTCTTTTTAGTGTTGTTGGTATTTCTGTAGCTCTGCCTACCCCACTCTGGGATTGAAGGCGTGATGTTATGTATGTATGTTTTGTCTTGAATTTTATAGTAGTTTTTGTGGTGCCGTACGGTAGTTTTCTTATCTTATCTTACAAGACGGGCCCTTTCGAATGCACTTCGGCCCCTTTAGGATCTTTTGTGCAATTCCCTTTTAACACGTTCACGGACACAGCACCATTCTCAAAATTGCGTGATATGGCACAAATTATTTTCATACAATATTTTCTACGGCCTTGGACGAACTGTCACATTTAACAATGTGTCAAACATTGTGCCAGCGTATGACGGAAAATTTGTATGTAATTTCGTACATAAAAATCTTACCGAAAGTGGCAGCTCGTCCACGGCCGTTACGTCCACAGCCGTTATGTGTCACAACACGCGTCGTTTAGGGTAGTGCATGAGGTTGAGATTGCCCTAAAGCTTTGTTGCTATGGCACTAGCGGCTTGTGTTAAAGCCTAAAACGACACAGGTATCCGTTCTTCCTATAAATGCTATGGGGAATAGCCGGCCGTGGATGGAGTTCCGATTTTGGTGTAATTAAAACACCGGCCACAGCCGTAGTACCATAACACGAGGGTTTTAGTTTACGTCTCTCGACGTACTGTCCGTGAACGTGTTAAACACTCAGCAGTTCGAATGTTTAGGTTTCCAGATGTTTTCCTTCATCATAAGAGCATCGGGTAATGTACTTAAGTAAGATAAACCCATTGGTACATGGTGACCGCGAGGGTTCGAACCCGGTACATTACGATCACGAGTCAACCCCTTAAGCTACCGACGCTCTTTGACTTTGTTCTTTGCAGTCATCGTCACTAAACATAACTTGTGATTATAGTCATAAGACAGTTGGGGTTCTATTTCTACTGGGTAAAATCACTTTCGTATTGTCAACGTTACGATAGCTCTTATTTGTTTGACAGTAATGGCGGATGAGTTAAAAACAATACAATAACATGTCAAATGCAATATCGTTTTACCCATTCGAATAGAAGTCCTGGTTTGAGATTCTTTACAGTAAACCCTATGAAAATTTTGGCAATACGGTAACACATCAAAAAAGGTTTTGACAATGCGTTAGTCTAGTTGGGAGTGACCCTGCCCTCGAAGCTAGCGGTCCTGGGTTCAAATCCCGGTAAGGGCAGACATTTGTTTGACAATATTTGTTCCCGAGTCTTGGATGTTTTCTATGTATTTAAGTATGAATTTCTAAGTATGTTTATCTTTGTCTAGTACCCATAGTACAAGCCTAGAGCTTAGTTTGGGGCTAGGTCAATTTGTGAGAGAGTGTCCCTTGATATTTATTTATTTTATTTTACCGTGAGAAATTCCAGTTAAAACGATGTGGCGTTTGACATGTTTTAAACCGGCCGCCATTACTCTCGTGACGATATCGTTTTTACCATGTCGAATCTCAGCCCTGGGCCTCTATTCTACTGCGTTATAACGATATCGTCTTTGACGTGTTTCCGCAATGTCAACGTTTCGATAACTCTTAATTATGTCATTTACAATAATGGCGACTGTGACATAAACGATTCTAAAACACTTCAAACGCGATATCGCTATAACGCAGTAGAATAGAGGCCCTGGCTGCAAATAAAAAAATCAACTAACTATACAGGTCAACTCCTAATCACGCCGTTTGCTAAAGAAATCTCAGCCCAGAGGGCTATTGGAAGAGAAATTAGCATTAAACGCGACCGGTGCGCCCGACTGGTGGCCCTCTTGAACAAACGACGTGGAAGCCGAGGTTTTTTTGCCACTGGGCAATCGTATTAATGATCGGCTAGTTAGTTTTCTTAATTACGGTGCATTTTTGATGCAAAACCATTAATTTATAATGATATTATAAAGAGGAAAGATTTCTATGTATATGTGTTATTGTAAAGAATAAACTCAAAACTTCTGGGCCGATTTCAAAAATTATTTCACCATTTATTCCAAATTAACAGAGGCTATGTTTTATTTTTCTATGCGGACCGAGTCGCGGGCTACAGCTAGTAATGTTATAAAAAAGTGTTTACCCATTTTTATCGTTTTTGTAGTATTTCTACAGCGTAATGTTATAGCGTAAATTGTACAGCATGTCAAAACATCATAAGAGTAAAAAGTAAATAGTACCTAAGTACATACCTAGTCTCGAAGTCTTAGTCAAACATTTTCGTTTTTTAGAAAGAATTTAGCTAACTTCTTTACCTAAGTTTATTTTATTTAATAATGTTTTTGGTATCGTATTATTGCATTGAAGAACTTACCTAGACCAATTAAAAGAAAACCGGTCAAAAGCATGTCGGACCATTCTCAGCGTAGGGTTCCGAAGCCATTAAGTACTTACTACAAACATAAAACCAACAAGTAATAACTAATTTTCTATTTAAAGTCAATTATTGCCGTCTTAGATGATTTTAGTAGGTATAATCTCTTTAATCGCCTGTATCTCAAGAACCAATGATGTCTACTTAGTCGTGATAGTTTTCCTTTTAAATTCGTTCTATGCTCTTTCATTAAAGATTTTTAGTATTTGTAGTTTTAGCTGTAGCGGGCGTGCGGGGGGGGGACACTTGATTCTAACGAAAAATAGCGCTTTAAAGCTTAATGTTTCATAAACCGCTTACTTAATCAAAAACCTGTTGTTACAAACCCGTAATATTTTTGCATTACCTATATCAGAGTCAACTAGGCCGACGTGTCGTCAAACCATGACTTGAGGGATTAGATATAAGATGCATAATAATAGATTAGTATGTTTTGACGTAAATGATTGATACAATTGCAATGTTGGATTTGACAAAAATCTTGGTGAAACTTTGAAGCTTTGTGGTGTTTTTCTATATCGTCGTTGGGCATTCAGTACCGCGAATGTCGCATTGGGTCACAATTACACATTCGCGGTACTGAATGCCGAACGACGTTATTAAAAGGCTCATCTATATACATATAGATAAATTTGTGCATAACCAGTTACAAATTTGGTAAAACAAACACTTCAGCCACGACTTACATTAAATCCTCCTCTATGTTATATCTGTGTTTAATCTAGAACACATGTATAAATACAGCAGCCTGCCAAACTGGCTGGACTACTTCTGGCTTTTATTTAGATAGCAAAGGGCAAGGTTGACCAAACACTACCCTAGCCTAGACTATTCCTAAAATAACGGGAAAGTGGCGGCTGTCTAATTAAACCCGACCGAGAATCTATCTAACGAGTTTTCTATTTTAAAATATAAGAATAGGATGACGGTTGCCGGGTTAGAATAGTGCCACTGCATGTCTATCTATGAATGTCGGGTGACAGGCGTGCAACATGTCACTAATACACTAGTAAACTTCTTGGCCTGATTGTGCAAAATGTAGTTACAGAATTATCAACAAGTCTTTAGAGTTGGTGGTATTTCTGCAGCTCTGCCTACCCCACTCTGGGAATTGAGGCGTGACGTTATGTATTTGTATGTATATATTTTTGTTCCGTGTGGTTACCGGGTTAGAATAGTGCTACTCCATTTCTTCCCGTGGATATTGTAAGAGGCGACTAATAGAATAACCGCTTGTAGTACTGTTAGGCGATGGGCTTGAAACCTGTCACTATTTAATACACTAGTAATTTCGCAATATGTGGCAGCAGAATTACTAACAAGAGTGGTTGGTATAAAGTTGGGGTTGGGAATGAAGGCGTGATGTTATGTATGTATGTATATATTTTTGTAAGAAAGAGAGATGGCATGGCAAGATGATCTGATAAATTCAATACAGGCTAACAAGGATTAGCAAGATCTAGTTTTTTATGAATGAAGATGCCAATCTGATGTAAGTGGGATCTATGCCCCATAGACATTTGCATTCTCAAGACTACTAGTGGAAAAATAAGGCCTTTGACCAGCATTAGGGAACTAAAAAGCTTATTAAAATTATAAAACAAAATATAAGCATCACAATTGTCGGTGATACTTTAATACCGCGTAAGTAACAAATTCGATAAGTTGCAAAATGTACCTTATTGACTTGCTAAGGTGTATTTTGCATCTTATTCAATTTGTTACGTATCTAAAACTGAAAGTTATTGATATTTAAGGAAATTTGGTTAAATGCTGCAAAATAAACAAAGTATTGAAAGCTTTTAACTAACGATAGTTTTAAGTACTCTTATAATATACCTACCGTAATAATATACCGTAACTAATTTTTAACTTTTCTCGAGGAGCAAGGTTATTCATTATTTTGATGTTTCTAAACAGCAGACTTATTGTTTCAATTTAAATGTTTATCTTATTTAGTGATGTCATTTGTTTATTTGTTACCGATATATTTGACTGAAAATAAATATATTTTAACAAAATATATCAAATATAATATTTGTATGAAAGACACACACTATAATTAAATAATTTAATTTTGTAGCATCCAATCAAAATTTCTTACACTTTAATTAAACGACTCGAAATAATACGACGCGTTATTTTTTGCAAATGTTTTTAATTTTTAGTTTTTGTAATTTTTAGTGGTGGTAGGACCCTGTGCAGGGTCCGTCCGGATCGCTACCACCATCTTATCCATTAACCACCCGCCAAGCAACAGTGTTCGCATTGTTGTGTTCCGGTGTGGGGATAAGACAACCGGTGAAATTACTAGCATAGAGGCATTCCATCGTAGTCCTCAGGGTTGGCAACGCATTTGAGGTCTTGGGATTATAGTCTTGAGAATTCAAATGTCTATGGGTCTCAGATTCCACTTACCATCAGGTGGCCTGAGTGCTCGTGTGCCTTCTCCATAACATAAAAAAAAAAAAAAAAAAAAAATTAAATTCAAATAACCATTTTTAATAAAACCTAACAGTCATCCTACTTTTAATTATGTTTAAACTTCCGAGACCTCTAAACTTAACCCTCCACTACTCTCAGCAAATTCCGATAATCTCCTCAACTCCCGAACCGTAAACGGAACACGTACGAGGCAATAAAGACCTTATTTAGTGGGAACACGGAGCAATTTGCAATTGACACCGCACCATCCATGTAATGATTTACGCTGCGCTTCGAACTATCGTTATCGTGGTCCAAGTTATACGTTTGGAGCGAGTTTAAAACTTGTAAGTCTAAATATTAAAAAAGTAAAATTTAACTAATCATGATAGCATATTTAATACCCCTAAGAAAGAAATTCAATTTTTCTCTAAACAGAAGACATAAAAAATAAAAGAAAAATATCTGACAGGAACAGCACGGCGCGTGCTTCCTCCCGGTAGTTTATGGGACACTGGCTCAGCATCATGCATCATGCTGCATGTGCCAGTACTATTGTGGTGACTCAATCTTCAAAGTTCTGAAATCTACCATATTTAGGAACCCTTATAATTTTGCCGTGTCCATCCGTCCGCAACCTAGATCAGTGACTCTTAGTACTAGAAAGCTGTAATTTGGCATGAATATACATATTAGACACGCCAACATAGTGGTAAAATAAAATGTAAAAAAAAAATATTTATATGGGATTTATTTTATTTTCTTGTCTACCCCATAGTGAGGATGTCGTTGGATAGGTCGTTCATAATTATTACGGGGTTGTGAAAAAAAAATCCGATTGAGGGATCCGTTTATGAAATATAGAGTCAATAAGTGTCCCCCCTACAGCTAAAAATACAAATACTAAAAAACTTAAATGAAAGCGCATATAACTAATTTAAAAGGAAATCAATCACGACTAAGTAGATATCATTGGTTCTTGAGATACATGCGATTATAGTGTTTATACCTACTAAAATCACCAAGACGGCACCAAATTACTTTAAATAGAAAATGTGTTACCTATTACATGTTGATTTTTATGCTTGTCTAAACGCTTGTCTAAATGCTTGTCTATACTCTATTGAAATACATATCGACACATGCCGTATTTGAAAAATATGGGACCAACCCATATAAATAAAAAGCTATAGAAGGTTGGAAAATAGGGGTGATTTGTTGCTCACTCACAGATTTAGTGCTGCTCTGCTGAGTTGTTTATTACAATTACAGCCACAAAAAACTTTTTAACAAAAGAAAATAAACCGACAATAAACTGAAAAGAAAAAAATAATGTACTTTTTTATTTAACCTTAATAAAATGGTCTGTCAAACTGTAGTCAAAAAGCTGAACTCAGTTGGATTAACCTATCATTTTGCTAAGGATAAATATAAAAGGTTAATAATTTTTTGCTTTTCAGTTTGTTCGGCTGTTTATTATTTTGTTAAAAAGTTTTTAAAACGCTATTGCACATTTTGATTCTGTCATCTATAAATATGTACCTATTTAATATCATTTATTTTGGTATGCAGTTGACAATAATCTACGTTTTGGTGACACACACTCCCCTTTAATTATAATATCATATGTTTGATTACTCTTTAGCTAAATTCTCTTCACTTGGCACCATGAAATTGTAACGTTCACCGATTGAAAACGAACTGTATTGTTATAACATCATAGCGCAATTTACGACGGTCCCAGTTTATTGCTAGAACGTGACGGCGTTGCGGAATGTGCTGAATTGAGTTGTTTTCGAGAAAGGTTGGAAATTAAAAGGATTTTTTAAATTAATTGAGCACACTATAGTTGGTTCAATCTAGGGTGATCACTGTGACAGCTCGTATAATCACGATTTACACTTGTCTCTTTGACTTTATATGTTAACAATATTGACATATACTTAACGATGATATTCAACAACTTTAATAATAAATACAGTTTTTTTTTTTTTAAATAACATAAACAGCTTTTGTACAGCTGATTCATAAAAACAATACTGTGACACATTGACATTGTTAAAAAAATATATATATCTCTTTTAAAAGTTTAACTAAAAGAGGTAACATTCACTTACACTATAAATAAATAAATAAATAATCACAGAACAATGTCACACAAATTGACCTAGTCCCAAACTAAGCGCTAGGCTTGTACTATGGGTACTAGACAACGATAAACTTACTTATATAGAGAAATATATACTTAAATACATAGAAAACATCCAAGACTCAGGAGCAAATACTCGTGCTCACACAAATATCAGCCCTTACCGGGATTTGAACCCAGGACCCCTAGCTTCGAAGGCAGGGTCACTCCCAACTAGGCTAGCGTGTCGTCAAACACGACTATGTAAACTTTTTTAATTTATTTAATGTGTAGTATTATATATAGTAAGTATTTGAAATTACGAAAAATAGTTGTCATGTTACATTAATTGAACGATTGGTTCGTATTTCATGCGTGCCACGCCTTAAATTGACCGTCTATATAATCGTTTGACTGTCATTTTACCACCGCCCGTTGAATATCGTTGCGGAAATCCCACAAAGTTCACAAAAGTTTTAAAATAAGAAGACCACATAGTTCCTTACTAAATAATTAATTATACGTCATTGTGACAGAGCTATAATTTTAGCTTAAGAATTTTATAATATTCACTGCAAAGTAAGCAATCGTGTGCTACGCCGTAGCTAGCAGCATTTTTCCTCTACGAAGCGTAGATTACGAGCCGTGCACCCGCCTAGCGGGTCATAAGCTACGACTAGTGAAGGTTCAGGGATAAAGTAGATATCCTCGCAATGCAAAATACAGTTAAATCAATTTACTTTTAGTTTTAAGTGTTTATTGTATTAAAAGTTAAATCAGGACTAAGGTGATGCCATGAACCAATTTCAGATAATTAGCCTCAAAATAGTTATAGTGTTATGGGTGGGCAATGTTACCTCCAAGGGCTAAAGTTACCCGAGTTTGCGGTATTTAAATGGATTATTAAATCGTAATTGTGTGTAGTCCTACAATTTTTTTTTATTCAATATTGAGTGTGATGAGACATGTGTTCACTTGTAATCATGTGTTCATAGTAATAAATAAGTAAATTAAAAATAGGTCTCGTCTCTATGAGACTATACTTAGAGGTTCAGCGACTAAATACCTATTTATTTGGATAGTAATGATGGTATTATTAAGACAATATCGCAAATAAATTTAATTATTTTGCATGCAACCTGTCACTAATACATAAGTAAACTTCTTCGTCTGATTGTGCAAAATGTGGTTACCGAATTAAAAACAAGTATTTTTAGAGTTATTGGTATTTCGTAGCTCCGCCTACCTTACTCTGGGAATCGTCGTCATGTGGTTTATCGCAAATATTAAAGATGCTTTTAAAAGTCCTTTTCAGAGGTTTCATCTCCTGCTGCATTCCGACGATGCATAAACATTTCAGAGCTGTCAGTTGTTTCAATAATAAAATGCTTCGCATTCTAGAACGTACTAAAGCCGTTAAAAAATCGTTCCCTCAATCGCAAGGTTAACGTCTCTCGACAATGCAACCGACATGCGATTATATCGTGCAAGAAACAGCGGGGCTATTACCTCACATAAAACGAAGTCAAACTCGATCGAACTGCCGTGACGTATATTACAAATCGACGGTTCTGTGACTCAACCTCGTATATTGAAAGTTGTCCAGTATAAACTGACACGCACAAAGCATGTACTCGCGTACTTAGTGAGTGTCAGTATATACTGTACATTATTTTATATACGAGTTTGAGTCACAGAACCGTCGAAATGGTAAATGGACAAATATTCCTCAAGAATATTTGTTGAGATGCTGAGTCTTGAACGTTTTCTATGTATTTAAGTATTTATTTCCCTATATATGTATGTATTGTTTTGTAGTAACCACAGTACAAGCCTAGAGCTTAGTTTGGGACTAGGTTAATTTGTGTGAGACAGTCCCTGACATTTATTTATTTATTTATTATTTACTATGTCCCCCGTGTGGTTGCCGGATTAGAATAGTGCCAATCCATGTCTTCCTGTAGATGTCGTAAGAGGCGACTAAGGGAATAAAGGCTTGTAGTACTGTTAGGCGATGGGCTTGCAACCTGTCACTAATACACTGGTCAATATCTTGGAATAATTAAGCAAAATGTGGTAACAGAACTACCAAGAAGTCTTTTTAGAGTTGTTAGTATTTCTGTAGCTCTGCCTAACCTACTCTGGGAATGAAAGCGTGGCTTTATGTATATATGTGTTTAACTGATCTTGAATAATTACTTCAACCTGTACTCGGTGTTTCTCTTAAATCAGGAATTGTGAGTGATTGGACGAACAAAAAATATGTGGTAATTATATTATTTCAACTTTAACTTTAGTATAAGACTAGACTAACTACTGTTAGTACTAATGAAATACTATTAATGCGATAGTGTTTGTTGGATGCGTCAACGTCTCAACCAAAAGTTAGTTTAGCCCGAAGATAGGTTTAAGGTACTAAATATGTAGGAAAATTGGACAGTTTCCAAGAAAATAACAATAAACGACTACAACTCAGACGGAATCGTGCAAGTACAGTAAGACCACAAATATAAGTTACGCCGGCAATCTTCGTCCACGCAGAAAGGTGCTCACTAATGCCGAAGATAAACGAACGTAGAAATCAATTCAATACAAACTTTGTCGTGTTACGCGTAAGGTAGAATATGAAATGACAGTTAAACTCATGCTTTCTCGCTCATGGCGATAAGCGATTAGTAATTAGCGCTTAGCGCTCGTGCATCTCAGCTTGTGTTCGAATGACAACTGACGCGACGCTAAATAAAATGGCGGTCGACGGCGTCGCTGCCGAATATTTGACCAATAGCCGTCGAAGTTTTACCCGCGCAAACGTACTCCCTTATAATTGGCCAAAACGATTTCGCGCCTTCTAAAAAAAAGCTGTCTGCGCAGGTACATCGTTGCAACTTATATTTGTGGTACCACTGTAAATTATAAAAAATCCCGTCTACTTTTAATACCTTTTTATGGAAAAGTAAGATCTGAGACCTAAGACTTAATGCAGAGTATCGGTGGCCTACTGGGCCTCTATTCAGGTGCGTTAAAAGTTGAAACGATATCGTGTTTGACACGTTTAAAAATCGTTTATGTCACTGTCGCCATTATTGTAAATGACATAAAGAGTTGTCAAAACGTTGACAATACGGAAACAGGTCAAAAACGATATCGTTATTAACTTGTAGAATTCCAGCCCTGGTATAGGGGTCGAATCGTAAGGTACCGAGCTCGAACCAATAGTCACCATGTACTAATGAGTTTTTCTAACTTAAGTACATTACCCGTTGCTCTTACGGTGAAGGAAAAACATCGTGAGGAAACCTGCACTTTTGAACAGCTGAGCGTGTAATTGCTTAAAATATCCTACAGAGGTCAAAGTGTATCCGAAAGGGGCCCTTCTGTTAGATAAGATAAGACATATAATACAGTACAAAGTCGCGACCATCGACAAATAATAGCACCAGAGTGCTTCATGTGACTCAATCTCCATCGGCCACGATTTATTGCACTCGGGCTTGCATTGAAATTGCTTCTCGAGGACTTGCGCATTATGCATCTGGATTTATTTGTATTGGACGTCTGCTAGAAATGGGTACTTAGGAGTCTGGGAGATGAAAGAACTAAATTCATTGGTGCCGCAGAATTTTTTTCTTGGTAATAAAATTGAAATTTAGTGCCAGGAACTCATTTTTTTGTAGTAGTCGCCACCAAGAGTATTTATATCTATTAAGTAGTGGCAATAAATTGGCCTGACTGTAAACAATCTAATGCCAAAATTAGAACCTGATTGATACTTTTGGTAGCACATGAGAAGTTTGGCCTGTTTTAGGTTGATGTTTTCGGTAGGTTGTCAATATAAATTTTCATAAATGTAACCACTAACATAATAACGTATTTAATGCGAAGAAAGAGAGGAATAACTGTATACACGTAATAATTGTCGTGTAATTTTTTTATTAGATATGAAGCTTTAAAAAGTCATAGTTCCCCCTGCAAAACACTATACAAAATCGATGACAGGAATGACGTCACAGCTGTTGTTTCATGTTTAAAATATAAGGACCTTATAAAGAAATTAGCATTTAGTAAATTACTAGGTTTAAACCAATATCGTTGAATTAAAATATTACTTAAATGAAATGAAGATGCCGAAAAAAACAATCTAAACATTAAAAGAAGTTTTGATGTTTCGATTCTATATAAAATCTTCATAAACGGGTCAAAACTTAGTGTATTGCGTTTTATATGCTTTTTTAATATTTTCTCATAAATCTTATCAATGAAACTCAATTCTGATTTTCATGCATGTTCTCTATAATATTTACGAGCATCTTTTTGATTACTTTAGGAATCCTAAGTGTACAAGGTTTCCATTGGCTTACCTTCAGATCCCTGGAGTGCCTGAGCTCCTGCCTCCGCGGAGGCTGACCCACCACGTCCGAGTACACTAGGTTCCTGATGGCCCCTCGAAACTTGGGCTCGAAGATCACTGAGGGCAGTGCCAGCGTCGTCAACTTGGAGTTGTACCTGGGACAATAGGAAGTTGATGTTAAAGGTGTTCACATGGACTGCATTAAACTAACTTGGAAGCCTCGGTTCTCGATGTAATGTGATGCTTATAGCGATGCGTACATACATTAAGATAATTATGACTGATCGATAAACATACATTCATACATAACATGACGCCTTCATTCCCAAAAAGGGGTAGGCAATACCAACAACTCTAAAAATACTAATTTATAATTCTGTAACCACAGTTTACACAAGCAGGCCAAGAAGTTTACTAGTGTATTAGTGACAGGTTGCAAGCCCATCGCCTAACAGTACTACAAGCCCTTATTCCCTTAGTCACCTCTTACGACATCCACGGAAGACTTGGAGTGACACTATTCTAACCCGGCAACCACACGGGGGCGATAAATATCTAATTAACTAATATTATTCGATTGTAATAGAAGTAATTTGAATTTAAGTTAGTTATTTTCCTTCATGTTTAGCTTGAGAGATTATTATCGTTTCGAATACCTTGTCCGTGTAAATGTCTTTAATCTGTAAAAAAACACCCTACCCTGTCCTTCCTCGGGGAATAACTTCGTAAATCGTAACAGACAGATCAACAAAGTTACTTTCGCAATTTATAATATAAGTATAGTACGGAAGTTTGAAACAGCAAAGTTTAGCATGGCAAGTGATGAAAAACAAAATGGTGAAATTGTTTCCTTTTACAGCATAATTTATATCAAACGGCTTGTTTGAAAGGAGCTCTCGCATTGGAATGTCGAGATTCACAGTCGAATCGTACAAACTTTACAACGAAGGCATTTTCAAGACGATAGTTCGACGATGATAAAACTTCGACGCCAGCGAGACATTTAATTGTGTCCCCAGTTGCTCAACTGCTCCCGTTGTGTACACGGATTTACTCTTAACGTCAAAAAAGGAAAACAATAGCCTTTGTCCCTTTCGAAGCTTGAAACTAGGAGTAAAGTTGAGGACACAATGCCGCAAAGTACTGCATTGCAAGAACTTGGTTCTCTTTCCAAAATACTTCTGGCTTGGTACCGAACGTCATGACTACCAACCATGCTATTTCTTATTTTCATTATGTACGGTTTAGGATTATTTAAAAAAGTATTTTGGTAGAAATAAAAAAAATGTCGTTGAAAAATAGATAAATCACTAGGTAAGTAACAACAGTATGATGCCAATAGTTTTTCACCTTTTACAAAATGTTTTTGTTGAGGAGTTCTGGTAAGGTAGACGTTCGGACGTGCTCGACATGTCAAGAGAAAATAATCATATGCGTCTTGATATTACGTTCATTTATAACTACCCAAGACATTTTCATATGTTTTGGGAGATGTGACCTTTACTTTTAAATGGAATTGGTTTTATATGGTGAACATATCGAAATTTCTCAAAATGAACAAAAAATTTCAATCTGATTGTACAAGTAAATGTCAGGTGCTTTAAAATAAGTTCTACATTTTAAAATTGCCGTGTGAAATATAAAAACTCAACACATTTCTCATCACTAAAATGAGCTGGTGATACAAGTAATGTTGATCTTATTTTATGTATCGCAATTCACAGTATGGTGACAAGTACTAGTACAGCGACGAGCACACGATGAGTTCCATTTCATCATATAAATTTTGATGAAGAAAAGTTGCTTGACCAACTTTACAAAAAAAACGTTATCGCCGAGACGCGAAATAGTTATTACTGAGGACTTCAGTGGACATTCATGGCCTTATCAATTGCACTTCAATAAATATGTTGCGATGCGTTTGAAATAACTGGAACATCATCATTGTCAGTTCACCGAAGACATCCACTGCTGGACAGCTTTACAGATGATCTCCACGACGGTCGGTTTTATACTCGCATCCATCGGTTTCCCACGATCTTTACCAGATCGTTAGTCCACCGGGACCACACTGGATGTTTTCAATCCACGTGCATTGAAAACACTAAATGGTTCTCGTGGAGGCGGAAAGAATGAAATTTTGACAAACCATGATGGTCGAAAAAAAACAATACAATACCATACAAATATTCATTATTGAACACCACATACAAATACAGGATGAAAAGTAAAATACAAATAAAAAGTTACTAAGTGAGTCAATAGTCTTTTCGCTAAGTAGCGATCTCTTCTAGACAACCTTACAAAGAAGAGAAGTGTCAAAGAAACAGAAATAAATTGGTAGGCGGTGCAAACTAAACTAACAAATGGAATATTAAAAAAAAGTAAAAAAAATAAAAATAAACCAAACATCCAAACGACATATAATATATATAAATATATTCATATATAAACTTACAGATACATAAAAAACTATAGATAAATACAAAATACACATAAATAAATATATGAGACTGCGAAATAGAAGGAAGCTCGCTAAGGGAGAGATAACAGGTGCGCTTTCAAGAGATTTTTAAAAATAGTAAGCAATTTCGCGCGTCTTAATTCTAAAGGAAGAGAACCTTCATATATTTAATTTTTGGGGCCAGTTTTTATTGACGACTGTACTGTTTTTGCAGTCATTTAATTCTTATTACGACCAACCTAATGAGTTCAGACACTGTGGGTCTACTTTAAGTTGGTATAGCGGAGATCCTGTCACCATCTCCCGACTCCATCATCACACCAGCTCGATGATGCCATATTATTGTATTGTGATCAACTTACGTAGGTATACCAGATTTCAGCTGAGTATTAAGGGCTTAAGGGGCGTTTTCCAAAAAAAGAACCTATAGTTAAGGACAAAAATTAACAGTGGTAATTTTTCCATTACGTCACGAAAATTAGTCATATATTTATATACTGCCCTCATAAGCCAATGATATATGGTCGAATTTGCTAGAGGGATTTTGTCTGAGATGCCGCTATTTATCTTAAAGCAGTAATAGTTAATTTTCGTGACGTTATGAAAAAGTTACCGATGTTCATTTTAGTCCTTAACTATAGGTATTTTTTTTTGGAAAACGCCCTAAAACATAATATTAAAGATATTATTATTATACCACTTGAGCATGACAACTATTTCAACCTTGCTTTTTGTAAAACTTGCTCAAAGTCGGTTAAAAAATAAGGTTACCGCAACTGCAAACTGTAACAAATTTAATTCCAACTTCTGACATGTTTGTAGACCCCTAGTTATGGGCTAGTGCGAACCTCTGAACTAATTAACAGAATGTTTGTTCGTTGGAATTCTAGTCGTGCAGAACAGACGGAAAGTTGGAAAACACCGAAAAACAATGGATGTAGTCAGAAACTGAACGTTTTGGGGAAACATAACCGGGTATGGAGTCTATCCGACTAAGGTAAAAGCACCAATGTTCGACCCTTTTAGCTGACATGCACCAGTAATCGACAGAAGCTTTTAATTCAAGATCATAGGCTAATAAATTGATTGTTGCAAAACAAATGAATAACTATTATCTTCTTTGAACAAGAGTCAGTGTCGAACATTGGTCCTATGTCGAGTACTGGTGCCGTTACCTTATATAACTACTTTATATTTAACTCTTTTAAACGTCATTGACGACGCGGTGGCCTAGTTGGGAGTGACCCTGCCTCCGAAGCCAGCGGTCCTGGGTTCAAATCCCGGTAAGGGCAGATATTTGTGTGATGAGCGCGAATATTTGTTCCTGAGTCTTGGATGTTTTCTATGTATTTAAGTATTTATTTCTCTATATAAGTATGTTTATCGTTGTCTAGTACCCATAGTACAAGCCTAGAGCTTAGTTTGGGACTAGGTCAATTTGTGTGAGATTGTCCCCTGATATTTATTTATTTATTTATTTATTCATGAATATAACTGGGGCTCTACTTTGAAATCCGTAATTCGAACTGCGTCGATTGCTACCTATCCCTTTTACTCTCGGATGCGTAACTATTTTGCAAAAAAGTAACGGTGCTATCCGAAGTTAGAATTACGGATTTCAAAGTAGAGCCGATGCTATAACGGGAAATCAAAATGGTGACATAGGCGTACAACCTACGTCACCATTTCTGTGTCATTTTTTATCTATTCTGTGGCACAACTTAGGTAATTGAGAGGGACGGAAAATTTTAAACAGTCGCCATTGACCTCTCCCCGCACCTCATGCATACTCGTGCCCCGGCTCTCAACTAAGCTGTACAGTCAGCAGCAGAATTAGCTACGCAACGCAAGTGCTCAAAATGATCTGCACTCGATTCTATCGTCAAAAGAATGCGTCGTGTCGAGATAAGTATTACTGAAATTTTCCTTAGATGATTAGCAAGATAGGGTGATCTAACCAGTAATGGACAAGGTCCAATGATGGACACTTGATTCTTATTTTACAGACAATAAAGGTTATTCATTTGTTTTGCAACAATCAATTTATAACCTTATGATCTTTGAATTAAGAGTAAGTGTCCATTATTGGTGCCTGTCAGCTTAAAGTGTCCAACACCGGTACGATCACCCTAGATGCCAAAATGACGTTACTACAAGAAGTCACGTCAGTCCTTTCTAAGAAATAAAACCACATCATAAAGCAGATTGCTCAAACACTCAAACTCGTACGAGTAAGTATATATGTATGTATGTATGTATGACGACGCCCGCAGCTTCGTACGCGTGGAATCAGTTTCCCGCTGCTCCCCTCGTTTCGTCCCGGTGGGGGTCGATTTTCCAATATACATATAAAATATAAGCTTTTGGCCGCAACTCCATTCGTGTAGGAGTCGTTTATCACTGCTCCCTCGGAAACTGTGCAATATTCTTGGATAAAACTATCCTTTGTCCTTCCCTTGGACTAAAACTATGTCTATATCAAATTTCATCTAATTCTGTTCAGCGGTTTAAGCGTGAAGACAGACAGACAGACACTTTTTCGCATTCATATTATTGGTATCGATGGATAACTGTTCAGCAGACTTATCTGTCAGTCAGTCAGTCAGTTTTATATGTATCTGGGCCTCCATTCTATTGAGTTATAAAGATATCGCGTAAGACGTGTTTTATTTAGCATCGTTTATGTCACAGTAGCCATTATTGTAAATGACATAAGAGTTATTAAAACGGTGACAATACGGAAAAACTTCAAATACGATATCGTTATTATCGTGTACCTAGAATCCCAGCCCTGGTTTACATTCAGCATAACTAATATTTTCTATGTTACCTTATTTATTGCTTATTCAAATTTATTTCCCGCCAAGTCTGTACTATTTCCAATAAAAGTTGTAAAAGGTAATTTAAGCGGGAAAGTTACCTTATTCCTGTGGTTTTAAATCGCTCGGGAAGTTAGATTACCGTACATCGATCTCAGCCAGCATCGATTGGTAAGGCGATCTGTTTTATGGGTGTTGTGGCATTTGGACATGCAATGAAATATATCGGAGGGACGCAAAAGCGTAAAAAGCAGTCAGTTGCGCGCCGAGGGTTCCGTTCTTAACATACTCAGTGAAACTCACACTCAGAAAAATCAGACACGTCTAGGCTAGATTAGTATAAAAATCTGAAAAACTAAACATAACATACAGGCACCTGATAAACAAAATGAGCCTACTTAGAACCTTGTCATTGAGATTGTAATTGTCACTGTCATGCTTATCATTTGATGTTTAGTTTAAGTTTATTATGACATTGCACTAATTTGATAACATAACCGTCCTCTTTGAGTGGGTAAGAAATTCAATTTAGAATATGACATAAATAATGAATGAAGTCTAATCAAAAGTTCCAAACTTAATTACAATGAAGGTGAAGCGTCAATTAACAAACATCATTCATGGTTAATATTTCCAAGCCAAGCAATATTTACAAACATACCAAAAAAAAAAGATTACTCACAACAACAAAGCTAAGATATCAAACTTAGACCAATTATATGAGTTATCCATCAAAGTACATTTCCCACAAGAGTCATCTTGCGTATTACTTAGAAGGAAAGTGGCAAACAACTGGAGGAATATCTCTACAATAAGATACCTACAGCATTGTTTGCCAAGGTAAAACAATCCTTGCTGCACCAATCTCTCAAATGACTCGTAAGGTTCTCTTTAAGCGCGTCCCCGCCGGCGGTCGCTTGGAGAATTTTAATCGTCCTGCTTCACGCTGGAATGGGAATTGAACTTTAAACTACGATTCAACAGCCTTTTAGTCCTGAATGATACAATTATTCTAAAAACAAGAATTCCAGCTTTGAATAAGCAACTGCTGTCATACGGATGTAAACTTCTGCAGCATAAGTAGGGGTAGGAACTGAAGAATCTTCAACGAGAAATAAGATTAATGTAACCTTGAATCCTGTGGTTGTAGTAGGCGGTATGTAAAATACACGGCAGAAATTCAAAATTAAAGGTTGAAATACAACCTATGACACCAATATTATCTTCATCCTTAGTAAAGAAAAAAAAATCAAGTTGTGTCAAAATGTGGTTATAGAATTACCAACAAGTCTTTTTTAAACTTCTTTGTGTTTCTGTAGCCCTGCCTACCCCACTCTGGGAATAAAGGTGTAATGTTATGTATGTATGTTTTGTCAAAACATTAATCGAAGAACAGCTTTAAAGTCGAGAATATCATATGTGACAAAAATGACAAAAGTAAGTGGAATATGAAACCCATATACATTTGAATTCACAAGACCATAATCCTAAGACCTCAAATGCGCTGCCAACCCTGAGGACTAAGATGGAATGCCTCTATGCTAGTAATTTCACCGGTTGTCTTATCCCCACATCGGAACACTACAATGCGAACATTGTTGCTTGGCGGTTGGTTAACCTTTTGAGTGCCACAGTCATCTAGTCGTGTCAGTCAATGGCAAGGCTCACACGCCAACGTCATCAATACACGACCAGCATTCAATTCGAAATTAATCCTTCTACTATGGCATTGAGGCAATTATTTATTTGCTAAACAGTTTGTTCTGTGGCGTACAGAGCACGACACTTCGTTCGTAGTGTGGCGGTCAAAAGATTAATGGATAAGATGGTGGTAGCGATCCAGCCGGACCCCGCACAGGCTCCTACCACCACTAATTTAGTCTTACAATGGCACTCTTTACATAATTTTCGCTCCAGTTCCAGCGGAATTATTGTGTCCCTTCTAATCCAATTGCATAAAGGATCTTCCAAGAAACACATTGCTGCAATAACGTACTAATATTCTGTTAAATCCTTGAGTATTTCTGCTCGCGTAGTCTCTGGAGTTTCTCCAATTATTTCCTTACGTTGCCAGGGGGAGTTTCTAGTTGCTTTCAGTTTAACATTCTTTGCTCTTAGCACTTTATTGCAGAGTTTATTTAATCGGATTTGCTAGAATCGAGGAATAAAGAAAATTTTAGCGTTTTAGTGACAATGTTCATGTTGCGCACGACAATGACTGTAGAAATCTGTCAAGATGTACGACCCTAACATTAGCAATCGCAAGAGAAGTTATGTCAATATTGTTTTTAGGGTCCCGTAGTCAAACTAAGAAGCCTTATAGTTTCATAGACTCTTAGTACTAGAAAGCTGTAATTTGGCATGAACATACATATTATTCACGCCAGCAAAAAGGTAAAACAAAAACTAGAAAAAAAAATCGTTTACCTCCCCTACCCATAAAGAGCGGATGTTTTTTTTTCTCGTTGGATAGGTCTTTCAAAAATATTGCGGGTTTTTTAATGGCGCCAATTTTTGTTAGACTCAAGTAAGTAGTCCCCTCCCCGCCTCCTACAGGCAAAACTTCAAAAAACAAAAATATGGAAAATACTTGCACTCTAGGAATGAAGGCGTGATGCTATGTATGTATGTATTTTTCTTAAATAATAAAGTGTGAATTATGATCTGTAGGTATAAAAAATATATGAAAATACTTTTAAAAATGGTACATTTTAAGAATTACTTCTTTTAATTATTTTAATAGAGTACTTCAAATGTCACGTTCGTGCAATGTATCATTAAGTTCAGGTCGAGTTAAAATAATAAATCAAGTATAAAAGACACGCTAAGCGTGTATAAATATGCTATTTATGGTTACGCTGAGAATGTTAGGAATATTCCTAAGGAATAACATAGTAGAGATATTTACAACAAATCTGACGATTATTTTGTTGAAACACAGCACACAAAAATAAATTTATTTATTTTAAATAATATTCACTAACAAAAGTAGCTACACAGTTTTGATGAAATAAATACAAAACGTATAATAAAGAATGACAGAAAAAGATTTTTTCTTAACACTGCTTTACACGGTTTTCATAAAAGCCGACTTTAGTTGGACTAACCTACCATTTGAAAACAAGCTTTTTTTGCGTTTTTTAATGTTTATATCTTCGCAGTGATAAAGGAAAGGTGTGTCTGTCATTTCATCGAATGTATCATTTCATCGAATTTCATTTCTTCGAACGCAATTTTCTGCTGAAACCATAATGTTTTCAGGGTATCTTAAATATCTAACCTAACCTAAGCTACGTATTTAATGTTAAACATACCCTGAAAACATTATGGTTTAGCAGAGAATAGCGTTCGATTAAATGAAATTCGATGAAATGATACATTCGATGAAGTGATGAGTCACCTAAGAAAAGCACTATCTCTGCCTCGGTAGAAAGTGCAATTTAGGGACTCGTACACTAGAGAACAACTTTTCGGCCCTCTATATGACTCATCCATAACACAAGTACTTTCTTTCCTAGTTTTCTAACAAAATATAGGTATTATTTAATGACTCCCAACCACGTCGCTACTCGCTACCACTACCAAGCTGGCGGGAGCAACTTTGTTCGAGAACGCATCGCGCTGACGTGACCACATTTCAGCGTCCAATTTATTGCACACAAAATTGCGACGGAATAGTTTTGTGGTAAAAGACTGGCTTCCCATCAGACGTGTGCGGTCAGAAAAAAAACTAGTTAGTGCCCGTGACTGCGTTGTGTATAACTAATCCAATAAATTCCCATTTTTTCAGTATTTTCGTCTAGGTTATCTCCATAACAAATTTCATTTCGCGGTGTTACTGTGATAGCGTTACAAACGAACAAATGGAGTTAGATTCTCACTTAAAATATTTCATGCAATGATATCTATGGGGCAAATATTTAGACATATAAAACATTTGTAGGGTAACCTGTTGCTGTTACATTTTATGAACTGAAGAGACTAGAATGCGAACACTAGAAGCTCTGAAAGAATTATATCTTAAGTAGAGTAAGGGTTTATATTTGATTAAAGTGCTACTAAAGGACAAAGCACGGGATTATAGACTATTTATACAAAGCCTTGCTTGACATCGCATTCTTGAGACCCTTTAGGCTTCAAAAACGTGCGATTCGCTGCTTATCTGGCGACTCCTAGAATCACCCAGCTCTTCAGTTGTTCAGGGAAACCAAAATTTTCACGCTCCCGAGCTTATACAGGATGGAAAAAGCGAACGCCACATAGACGGCATACCTTAAATATTGGAAATAGCGAATTCTACACAAAGGAGACTTTATTTTATTTTTAAATATAATAAATACTGCATTTATGGATTTTTAAAAATTCGCTTTCCGTAAACGGGAATCGAACTAGTCAAATATGACATAACAGTAAAGTAGTTTTTAACGGTCTTTATTTAGTTGAAAGGTATATGCAATATAGATATAAATGATGTATCATAAAACTGAGAGTTACTTTGACATTCATAATATTAGTATATATTTGTGTAATTTGACATGTAAAACTCTGTTTTATCAAGAAATAAATACATAAATTCAACCGATATTGTATGAGGTATTAGTTGTTGCCCACATTGCCGCAATTCCCGCGAGAATCGTTCAATTTTCCGGGATAAAAAATACCCTATGCCCTTTCCCAGGACGCAAGCTATCTCTATAACAAATTTCATTGGAATCGGTTTAGCGGTGTAAGTGCAACAAACAGACAGAATTTTAGAAGCAATATGAATTTCCAATATTGAATGGAAAGCGATAAAGCTGCTAGTTATGTAAAGGAGTGAGAAGCTCAGTGTGTTGGAGCTAACTATTTTAACACTCGCCTAAAAACCACCATTAAAAACTAACTAACTAATTTCAGTGGGCGACTTACGTTCACTACATAACTCATTAGCAGTCTGGGTATTCAATCACACCCACAAAGTGCACGTATAACTTTTGTATGCATAATTAATATGTCTGCCAACTTTGGTGGTATAAATTCTAATAATAGAAACATGTGAGAAAGGACAAGTTAGCGTCTCTATTCCACTCCCTCCGACCATATCGTTATCACATTGTTAACGTTATAGTAGCACTTATTACATACATAAATAACATCACGCCTTCATTCCCAGAAACGGGTAGGCAGAGCTTAAGAATTACAAAGGTTGATAATTCTGTAACCACATTTTGCACACTCAGGCTAAGATGTTACCAATGTATTAGTGACAAGTTGCTAGCCCATCACCTGCTCAGCTATCTCTAGCTTTTGTACCTCTTATTAACATAACAATTATGGCAACCGTCTACTAAAACCTTAGTTTCAAAAGCGAGATCGGCTAAAACAATTTCACTATTTAAACATAAATCAGTGGCATCTGTGCACTAATAAGTGCATTTGTCCAGTTTGATTCCCGGTTACGGAAGGCGAATTTTCAAAAAATCCATGAATGCTGCATGAGCATTTATTGTTTCCACTACAAAGTAAAAAACAAAGTCACTTCCCACCGTACAAAGTTGCTTCCCCCGTGTGGTTGCCGGGTGAGAATAGTGCCACTCCATGTCTTCCCGTGGATGTCGTAAGAGGCGACTAAGGGAATAAAGGCTTGTAGTACTGTTAGGCGATGGGCTTGCAACCTGTCACTAATACTCTAGTAAACTTCTTGGCCTGATTGTGCAAAATGTGGTTACGGAATTATCAACAAGTCTTTTTTGAGTTGTTGGGTATTTCTGTAGCTCTGCCTACCCCACTCTGAGAATGAAGGCGTGATGCTATGTATGTATGTATGTACTTCCCGCTGTCTGTCCCTATGTAGGCTTAGATCTTTAAAACTACGCAACGGATTTTGATGCGGTTTTTTAATAGATAGAGTGATTCATGAGGAAGGTTAATATGTATAATACTTTAACCCGGAGCGAAGCAAGAGCGGGTCGCTAGTCAAAAATAAAATAAAGTCTCCTTTGCGTGGAATTCGCTATTTACAATATTTAAGGTACATAGTTGCCGTCCATGTGGCGTTCGTTGGTTCCACCCTGTATATTATGAAGAGGTTTGTCTAGGAAAAACGTCCCGCCCTAGATTCAAGTGATGGATCGAGGTTGTCTGTTTGTTCCGAGCTAAGCCAGCAGAAGCTTGTTTTTAGGGGTCCGTACCAGACTTGTAAAAAAGGAACCCAAAGAAGGGATGGTATAACAGCAAATGCTATAATAAAGCTATTTTACATTCTTCTCTATCTAATACTTTTTTAGGTACATTATGATTTAATAGAGGAAAATTACCGTTTTTGTTTTTACAGTGAAAAAAATCAGAATTAGAAAGAAAAGAAAGGGACATTTATTTGTGACAAAAATCAACAAATAACAGAGGAATACGCACAAGAAGAATGTAGTCAGGAAATGGTCCCAACTCAGCGTAATGCTGGCATTTGTCAGCGCTGGTCTTCCATTGGAACCATCAGGTGAAACCACGGAAGGTTACCCACACATTATTATTTACACAGAAAAAAAACAACAACAAATTGAACCTAGCTAAGAAAAATTAAATGAAATAAATTAAGTTAAATAAATAAAGGTTAGGTGTAAATAAAAACAACACCTAACTTTTTTCCATTATGTTCCATTTTTTAAATTAAAACGAACTTTATAATGGTTATTTAAAACGAAGCAAGTCAAGAATATATTTTCATACAAAGAAATGTAAAAACATAAATCATTCAATTAATTTTGGTTTGTGTTTTTTTTTACATGCATAACCCTCCTCGCTACGCGAGTCTAACTCCCACTTAACCGGCTTTTGGATTCTGTTTAACAACTCAACAATCATTATGTAGACGAATAAAGCAACATAATTATATACAAAACATCACGCCTTCATTCCCAGAGTGAGGTTGGCAGAGCTACAGAAATACTGATAATAGTGGTGGTAGGACCCTGTGCAGGGTCCGTCCGGATCGCTACCACCATCTTATCCATTAACCACCCGCCAAGCAACTGTGTTCGCATTGTTGTGTTCCGGTGTGGGGATAAGACAACCGGTGAAATTACTAGCATAGAGGCATTCCATCTTAGTCCTCAGGGTTGGCAACGCATTTGAGGTCTTGGGATTATAGTCTTGAGAATTCAAATGTCTATGGGTCTCAGATTCTACTTACCATCAGGTGGCCTGAGTGCTCGTGTGCCTTCTCCTTAACATAAAAAAAAGAAAAAAAAAATACCAACTACTCCAAAAAGACTTGTTTATAATTCTGTAACCACATTTTGCACAATCAGGACAAGAAGTTTACTAGTCTATTAGTGACAGGTTGCAAGCCCATCGCCTAACAATACTACAAACTTTGACTTTTTACAATCTCTCAGGGGTTAGCTGGAAGAGAACCCTTAAAGGGATAAGTTTGCCTTTGCACATTTTTTGTATTATTATTCATTGTAATGATTTGGTTCTCGTTTTGTATAATAAAGTGTGTACATACATACATTATGATATACCAATTTTCCCATGTGGTTGCCGGGTTAGAATAGTGCCACTCCATGTCTTCCCGTGGATGTCGTAAGAGGCGACTAAGGGAATAAGGGCTTGTAGTACTGTTAGGCGATGGGCTTGCAACCTGTCACTAATACACTGGTAAACATCTTAGCCTGTTTGTGCAAAATGTGGTTACAGATTAACCAACAAATCTTTTTTGAGTTGTTGGTATTTGTACCTCTGCCTACCCCATTTTGGGAATGGAGGCTTGATGTTATGTATGTACCAAAGAAATTCAGACATAATGAAACCCACACAATAAAACTTTCAATATCTGACCGAACAGACCCCGCCTTTTCCTTTTCCGCCTACGTCTTGTTTATGTTTTATTGTCGTGGATAATGGTCTGTATTTGGGGCAGCCCGCATCGGTTGCCGCAACTTCAAATTGCGGCTGGCGTTGAGCGAGGGACAGCCTCGGCTCAGCCTCATTTAAGAGAGTCGGTGGCCTAGGAGCTTAGGGGTCGACTCGTGATCGTAAGGTGCTGAGTTTGAATCCCCGCGGTCACTGTGTACCAATGAGTTATTCTAACTTAAATACATTGCCCGATGCTCTTACTGTGAAGGAAAAACATCGTAAGGAATTCTGCACATGAGAACAGCTAAGTGTGTAAGAGGGTAATTGCACAAAAGATACTAAAGGGGTCGAAGTGTATCCGAAAGGGCCCATCTGTAAGATAAGAATGACACTAAGCTGTACTATATTGACACGTACTTTTTTTTAAACTATATATTTAGTAGAGATTACTCATATGGCTTCGTAGCTCTTTAGTGGGGGTAGGACCCTGTGCAGGGTCCGTCCGGATCGCTACCACCATCTTATCTATTAACCACCCGCCAAGCAATTTGTTGTGTTTCGGTGTGGGGATAAGACAACCGGTGAAATTACTAGCATAGAGGCATTCCATCTTAGTCCTCGGGGTTGGCAACGCATTTGAGGTCTTAGGATTATACTCTTGAGAATTCAAATGGCTATGGGTCTCAGATTCCACTTACCATCAGGTGGCCTGAGTACTCGTGTGCTTTCTCCTTAACATAAAAAAACGGATATACCGATTAAAACGCAGTTTTTTTTCAATATTAAGCTAAATTAATTTGAGTGGTTCTTATCTCCGTTTAATCAAAAATGGTTGAGCTGTGTAAGTCATAGGCTCTGAAATTAGAGGTTGCTTGCCTATTTACCCAGCAAACGTTGTTCTGCCTTATAGGTATAGGTACTTTGAAAACCTCCAAGACTCAGAAACAAATACTCGTGCTCATCACATAAATATCTGCTTTTATTTGTCAGCTTCGACGAGTCGTCATATTGATTATAATTTTATTTTACTTGCTTTTTATTAACGCTTTCTGAATGTGTATTAGGATCAAATCTTGCAAGGAACATTTGTATCACTTCCCGATTGAGCTGAAATTTGGTATAACTGCGTAACCATCGAGCTGGTCAAATGATGGAGTGGGATGGTGGCGACAGGATCTCCGCTATACTTAAAGTAGACCCACGGAGTTTGAACTCGTGAGCAGTAAATGACTGCAAAAAAGTACAGTTGGCAACAAAAGCTTGTCTTAGACATGTGACAGAAACATGTTGTACACATTGATGACTTTACTAAAGCGTTGTTTCTGTGTACGAGTGTATGGTTGGTCTATCTGCACCCCGTATATTCGCTCTTTGGAATATGAATTCGTTGCCCGCACGTATTTGGCAACATATGGCGGCGGTGTTATTGAGATATTCGGAGTCGTGAAACGAAAATGTCCTTTCGATAAAAAAGGTTTACATAGTTTGTGGCAAAGCAGCTGTTCTCAACCCTGCGGTGAATGACGATACATACATACATAACGTCACGCCTTCATTCCCAGAGTGGGGTAGGCAGAGCTACAGAATACCAACAACTATAAACTTGTTGATATTTCTGTAACCACATTTTGCACAATCTGGCTAAGATGTTTACTAGTGTATTAGTGACAGGTTGCAAGCCCATCGCCTAACAGTACTACAAGCCCTTATTCCCTTAGTCGCCTCTTACGACCTCCACGGGAAGACATGGAGTGGCACTACTCTAACCCGGCAACCACACGGGAGAACTCGAAATGAATGACGATCTTTTTCTAAAAACTTCAATCTAAAGACTACAACAATAAGACCGAAAATGCCTTGTCAACCCTGAGGACTTAGATGGAATGTCTATGCTAGTAATTTCACCAGTTGATTTATCCCCACAACAATACGAGTTCTATGTGTATTATTATTTTGCTAGGAATTTATTTTAGCCAGTTTTGATAGAAATCGAATAGGTCGTTATACACTATCTTTGCTTATTATTGCCTAGGCCCGAAAAGTAGGGGATTGCCTGACGAGGTGGTTAGCGGGCCGAGCCTTGGCGTGGACTGCTAAAACACGAGTCAGGCAATCCCATTTCCTCCGAGGCACCCATAATGGTTACTTTAAATAAATGCGGGTTAATGATACAAATGCATTATTAGAAGTATTTATAAAAATAAATGACGATTTGAGAGAGAATCTACTTTTGAATACTATTGAGATAATTTGACAATTACCCACTGCCCGCCGCCGCTGCCGAACCTTTAATTAAATTAGGTCTTTTTTCAGGCAATAGAGATTATTTTTAAATAAAATATCGCACCGGACAGGAATCTGTTTTCATACATTCATTTTACTCCTAGGAAAAAATGAGACTCGTTCCATCCTCGTTTTTCAAAAGAAATCTGTTCTTACCTAGCATGTTTAAAAAAAAATATATCTTAACTTCATCATGTAAAGCGCAGTTTCCACTGACCGAACAAACTCGGCCAACCGCACACGAATTATGCGACCGTGAAGCCACTTCCCTCTGATTCGGTGTGCGGCCAGCCTTTTTCTTTGTTCTTAATTAATACTAAAAGTCGCAAACTCTTCGTTTGATAAACAAAACCCGATTGCGGTGAATGCGAAAAGTTTGTGGTAGGGTACGAAATGTATTTTATTTTAAATTGTTTATGGACAACGCAGTTAGCGAAGGAAGGGGTCTATTCCACATTGCCATTACCCCTATTGTAATCATATTGTAAACTTTTTTTTTATGTTAAGGAGAAGGCACACGAACACTCAGGCCACCTGATGGTAAGTGGAATCTGAGACCCATAGATATTTGAATTCTCAAGACTACAATCCTTCTTCCTCAAATTCGTTGCCAACCCTGAGGACTAAGATGCAATGCCTCTATGCTAGTAATTTCACCGGTTGTCTTATCCCCACACCGGAACACAACAATGCGAACACTGTTGCTTGGCGGGTGGTTAATGGGTAAGATGGTGGTAGCGATCCGGACGGACCCTGCACAGGGTCCTACCGCCACTAAAACGTTATCACCTCTTACTATAAATTGACAGTAACAGCTACCTAGTTAGAGACAATACGATAACAATAGGGGTATTATCTTATATACTATCTTATCTTACAGATGGGCCCTGTCAGATACATTTCAACCCCTTTGGGATCTCTTGTGGAATCATCCCTCTTACACACTCAGCTACTCGAATGTGCAGGATTCCTCACGATGTTTTCTTTCACTGTAAGAGCATCGTGTACACGTACACGCACACACGCGCGCGCACACACACACACAGAGAGAGAGAGAGAGAGAGAGAGAGAGAGACACACACACACACACACACATACATACACATTAACACAGATACGTTTATGCACCTACTAACAAATTAATAAATTACACATTTACAAATGCAATATTTTTTTAGGAAATAATCGAACTGTGAACCGTCTCACCGGGTCCCCAAGATACAGGCTCTGCCTAGTTTGGGTCCCACCGAAAACTCAATCGTGTAAAAATTTAGACAAATAAATGTTATTAATTAAGTGTGATTATGGTACTTAAGTTAGAAAAAGTAATTGGTACATGGTGACCGCGGGGGTTCGAGCTCGGTACCTTACGATCACGCGTCGACCCTTTAAGCCACTACGCCATCGACGCTCTTAACACTAGGGGTAAAAGCAATGTGGAATAAAGCCCCAGTAACCCTGCCTACACAGCTAGGGTTTCTGCATTTGATATCCGATTGGTTAATATTTATGAGGCTAGCACATTATATTCGTTTCAAAATAGGAAATAGTATTTATTCGACGACACCATTAGCGTTAGCTAGCTTGCGCCAGTTTCTATTTCGCACATGGGTAACTTTTTAAATGATGTGCGCGAGCATTTGTTTCTAAGGCTTAGATATTTTCTATACATTTATGTACATATATCTATACAATATATAGAAACATGTTTATGGTTGCCTAGCACTCATAGTACAAGAAGCCTAGAGCTTAGTTTGGGACCAGGGGGGCTATTGTCTAACGCACTCGCAATCGCAACCGGCTTCAAAATGGAGCAATTGTTTTCATATTGTATGTTGACGAGCGTTCGATTTTCAAAATGAAAACGATCGTGATTGCGAGTGCGTTAGACAATAAGCCCTCTGGGCCCGTTGGGTGGTCGCCTTTATCGATGTGGATAAAGGTGGATAACACATCTGTCACTTTCTAACCAGTATGTCAGTGCGAGAGTGGCTGATGTGTTTTCCACGTTTACCCACATCGATAAAGGCGACCGGGTCATACACACTCTTAAAAGCAAAAGTTGTCTCTCCTGTGGTCAATAGTTAAGATCTTGTGTGCATATAAGTTTTGTTTTTATATGATAGGTCTAAAGCAGTCCTGACGGCGTTTTTGCGGGAATGGGCTTAGCCTGAAAATCAGGCCTTAAAAACGTTAATTTTCGGTGTGTCCACAGGAAAGACGGTAACCTAAATTGGTGTATGACCCGACCATGCTACGAGCCCTGGTACCTCGTGTGTTCATAAGTTTTGAGACGAAATAAATATTACATAAAAAATTAAAGCATAAAGCTGTATTTATAAAATTTACAGATAATGGTAACTAGACATTAACTAACAACTACAAGCAATTACTATTCAAAATGTCCACCCCTATTTTTAATACAAGCTTTTAGTCGTTCCGGCCAGTCATCGATCGCGGCACGAATCTTCTCCAGTGGGATATCCTTCGCTGCTTTGATGAGGGCTCGCTTTAAAGAATCTAAGTTTGGGTGGGACTTTTGGCAGGCCCTGAGTTCCAATTCAGTCCACAAAGAATAGTCCAGTGGATTGAGATCAGGGCTGGAGGATGGCCATTCTTCCGCCGCGATGAAGCCCGGCAAATTTTCCCTTAACCAAGCTTGAGTCGTTTTAGCCTTATGTGCGGTCGCTGAGTCTTGCTGGAAAATCCATTCTTTGTTGTGAAATAAAGTATTAGATAGGGGTTTCACTACAGTATCTAAAATGTCACTTTGATAATTTTTTGCTTTAACCTTGACACCTTGTTGGCAAAAATGGAGCGGAGTGACACCTTCGTACGAAACCCCCCACCATACCATCACACTCGCCGGATGATGGGCACGCGAGACATTTCGTGCTGTAGCAGGAACATCTTTGCTGCTTTTGGCATAAACTTTATTATTTTGCCGGTTAAACTTTTCTTCGACCGTAAAGATTTTTTCGTCGGTGAAGAGTATCTTTTTCGCATCGTGTCTCTTAAGCAGCATCGGACAACGTTCGCGACGTAATTTACGAAGGCGATCATTTAGAAAATGAACTTTTCTACGGCTGTAAGCCTTTACTTTCAGATCGTATTTCAATATTCTGTTGACTGAAATACGCGAAATTTTAGTCTGCAGAGCGAGTTTTTTCTGGGTGCGACATGGATTTCGGCGAAGTCGCTCTCTGATTATTTTGATGTTAGCAGCCGTCCTTACAGACCGCGGGCGACCACTCCTATGTCGATCTTTCAAAGAATCAGTCTCCTTGTAGCGTTTAATGGTGTAATATACGAAGTTGCGGCTTACCCCAAAACATTTTATGTCACGGAAAATTTCCATTGGTTTTTTCCCCGCCATATGTAGTGAAATGACAGTCGCACGCAATTCTTTCGTTCCCTCCATCACAAGAAAAACAAAAGAAATGAATTTTCAAAACATACAAATAGCACACTAACATTCCAAATTCAAAATTGAAAAGAATATAAAATAGGTGCCAGTATTATTTTCTTTATTTTATAAACTAAAAAGTTTGTCTCAAAACTTATGAACATACGAGGTATATTCATGGGGTCTCTATCGTTTGACCGAATTACATATGCAGTAATTTCACTTACACGAATTTCATATGCCACAAACTATAATGTGCCATAATATTCATTTGTCATAAAGGCATTTTTTCTGAAACCGTGAACTATTTAAAATTGTAATAAAACAAACATAACCTAAACTATTGGGGTCTATACGATGGCATGTTAAAATTACCTGAAAGGTTTTCGAATTCAGAAAAAATGTCTTTATGGCAAATTAAATTATGGTATGTGATATTAGGGAAAATGAAGGTTACTGCCAGTGACCATTATGGCAAACGAAATTAGTGCAAATGAAATTATGAAAAATTAACGGATACCCGTTAGATTGTCTCCGAACAATTATTTATTATTTATTTATCTACAAGTCACAAGTTACGTTACGTTGCCCGTGTTGTTTCCGGGTTAGAATAGTGCCACTCCATGTCTTCCCGGGGATGCCATAAGAGGCGACTAAGGGAATAAAGGCTTGTAGTACTGTTACGCGATGGGCTTGCAACTGTCTGTCACTAATACACTAGTAAAAATCTCAGCGTACTTGTGCAAAATGTGGTTACAGAATTCTAAACATATATTTTTAGAGTTGTTGTTTTTGTAGAATCAGAATCAGAATAATATTTATTCAAGTAGGTTTACAAATAATAAACTCTTTTGAAACGTCATAGTAGCGACTTCGACGATCAGAGAAGAACCTGTAAGAAACTCTGTCGGATGTCTTTTTTTTTTCGACGTTCGCAACCTTTTGTCGTTAGGACTAAACATTTTATTACAAGCAATTCAGTCCCAAGCATTGTTATCATTAATATAGTCAAGCTCTGCCTACCCCACTCTGGGAATGAAGGCGTGATGTAACGTATGTATGTATGTAAGTAATACGAGTATGAAGTAAAATGAACTCAATTCCACAAGGCACAGCACAATTAATTAATTTTTAAGCCCCGCATCTGAATTAAATTGTTATAATAATATGCATAAGAAATCGACGGCATGTTCTACAAAACACATAAAACGTTGAAATAATTTATTCGAAAATGCCCTCGCGCACAGCATGGCTATAAAAATGTTGAACGTAGAAGCTGTTACGAATTATGCGGCTATTTTCACGTCCCCTTAAATAACACCGAGGTTACAAGCGATTAGTTTATATCGGTGTTAGTTAATTTTCACCAAACTGTACGTACACATACAGCCTTAGCCAAAGATGTTGATCAACCATACGTTTTTGAAATAAAAGGTTTTTTTAATGATAAAGAGAAGTCACACGAACACTCAGGCCACCTGATGTTAAGTAGAATCTGAGACCCATAGACATTTGAATTTAATGCCTCTATGCAAGTGATTTCACCGGTTGTTTTATCCCCACATCAGAACACAACAATGTGAACGTTGTTGCTTGGCGGTTGGTTAATGCATAAGATAGTGGCACAGGGTCCTACCATCACTAAAACTTTAAAAGTTGCATTTATATCTTTAGTTATAGGAAGTCGTAAATCTAAAAATTGACATACTTATTGACGTAAAGGGAAATTTCGAGGGAGAAAATGCATCCATCATTTTATTGTAAAACCTGACTTTTTCTAGCTTAAGTTTTCACACGCAAAAAGCTACTTCGAAATCTACTAATGATTTGCACATGTTCAAACACTTTTAATACTTTACTTCTTTGCGTATTTCTTAAATTGTAAAATAATACTATATAAGTTACAAAGGAAAACGTGGGGTGCTCAACAACTTATGTGGGTATGTTTCCATGTGTAATTTATTTTGTGTAAATAACTGCTAAACTAAAGAGTATGTTGGAAAGTTAAAACCATATTCTGGACTGGTGTAGAAGGGACTTCCTTATTTTTTTTCAGCTTGGTCAAGTCCCATACTGTACTCTAATGTAAAAGCGCACTCGTTATAGTAGTTTATGCAACAGTTGCATAAGAGAGGTCAAAAAAGACGAGTGGTGTGGTTACGATGTGAGCCGCAGGCGAACATCGTAAAGCAAGACGCCACGAGTATTTTTTGACTTAGTTATACACCGTTGCATACAATACTTTTTCTACGACTAGGTTTCAAATAAAATGCAAAATTAAATTAACAAAATTTTATTAATATACCTAGGTTAGAATACGAACGAACGAAGCACAGAACAACAAACGAGCGGGAAACATTCGAAAACGACAAAATATGTGTCTATGGTTAACTTGGTTTTTAAATTGATGTGCACTTGCCAGGTCTTATATTTTAAAAAAAAGTTGCACAATCGATTTAACTTGTGAAATAGGGACTAAAAAACACCTAATGATTTGAGAAATGAGTTCTTTTACCTGATTGGTCGATTTTAATATAGCTGCATTCTGGTTGGTTGATACCATGTTTTTAAAGAGTTAAATTAGTAAAAGAGTTTACATACCAAAAAGAACCTAACGTTCCAATTGACAGTCAATGTGTATTGTGATTGGTGGATTAATTTGGTGAAGTATTTCGATTGGTCAAATTAACCTAGGTGTGAGCTTTGGCAGCTAGGCATGTCGTTTTGGCTCAAAAAAGCACAAGTGCTGTTAAGGGGAATAGACTAGATAGAGTTTTCTACGGAATGTTCTGCGGACATATTATCTATATTCTTATATTAGTGTTCGTGACTATATAAATGACAGATAAAAGTATAGGAGTAGGAAAAATAAAAAATATCAGGGGACAATGTTCCGTGTGCTCCAATATTTTCTCCATAGTTATAAAAAAGTTTGAAGATTATTAATAACCATGACAATTTTTTTAATAAATGTTAATGTTGAGATTAATGTAAAAATTAGCTTATGGTAGTGTTCAACAAAAATTTCTGTTTTTTTTCACAAAATAAATTATTTCTACATGCAAGTACAGCAACAAATTGTACTATTTGTTGCCTTTCATCCGTTGGTTAATACCGAGGTATGAAAGGCATCAATCTCACACGAGACACTTTACGAGACACGTCAATGTTTCGAGTGTGAAATAAATTGTGATTTCACCCGAGTTCAACACTCCTTCTCATGTCGACTATGAGGAAAGTTGATAATAATAGAACTAATAAAAGTATAACTCAGTATAGTTTTACCAAAGAGTGGCTATAGTATATTTTAGCAAGGGCAATATTCTTAGATTACTACACAGAGGCTGTATAGGTTTTTACTACTAGTTTTTTTTTTATCACTTTTCTTCCCTAAGGTTAACATGCATCACTTTCCATCCGCTTCGAAAATAAACAATCGCCTACTCCCAGTGTTTGAGACATGTATCACCTTTTATAGGGTTCCGTAGTCAAACTAGGAACCCTTAAAGTTTCGCCATGTCCGTCCGTCCGTCCGTCCGCCAACTATCTCTGAGACTTTTAGTACTAGAAAGCTGTTATTTTGCATGAATATACATATTAGTCACGCCAACAAAGTGGTACAATAAAATGTAAAAAAAATATAGTTTTCAGTGTACCTCCCCTACACGTAACGTGGGGATGTATTTTTTTTCTCGTCTACCCCATAGTGTGAGGTGTCGTTGGATAGGTCTTTCAAGAATATTGCGGATTAAGAGGTCCGTTTATGAAATATTAAGCTTTAAAGCGCGAATTTTTGTTAGAGTCAAGTGTAAACAACCAAAACTACAAAAACTAAAAATCTGAAAATTATCTTTTATGAAAGCGCATAATAACGAACTCAAAAGGAAATCTATCACAACTAATAGACATAATTAATTCTTGAGATACAGGCTATTAAAGTGTTTATACTCGTAACTACAAAAATCGTCTAAGACCACCAAATGACTTGAAATAGAAAATTTAGTTATTACTTGTTGATTTTTGTTTGTAGTACCTGGGTGAATCAACTTTTAAGGTACTCCCCAATTTTCGACATGTCTCACTATGTCACCTTAATTTGGTAGAATGCAATATTTTTTTTTGATGTGGTCAATATATTGAATAAATCAGACAACTAAACTTACTTTCTAGCTGTCAATTTAAAAAATTATTCTATGATTTACACAAATATCAGGTAACGCAGGGGACGACGTTGTCCCCGGGTTTTGTATGAAAAACGTGCATTTTCCACTGCGTTACCATGTTTTTACAAAATTATAGAATTGGTTTATGATTATGAATAGTGAAATCCGAAAATCTGATTATCTAATTTTAACATGTGTAAACCATTATCAATTTCACATATTCTAGTAAGTTTTTATTAGCGTGTAGAAAAGGAGGACTTTAAAAGTTGATTCACCCACCTAACGGTTTCGGAACCCTACACAGAGCATGGTCCGACATGCTCTTGCCCGGTTTTTATGTTTGTAGTACTTAACGGCTTCGGAACCCTACTGAGCATGGTCCGACATGCTCTTGCCCGGTATTTTTATAATCTTACTACATACTGTATAGGTTTATCCATTGACATAGCTCTTTCTTCCCTAGGGTTGACAGTTGACATGCATCACTTTCCACCCACTACTACAAATAATAATGACCTACTTTCAGAGTATGAGACATGTATCACATTTTCAATATGGCAGCGCTCTATCGAATAATAATGTCCCATTTCGATTCAACAATAGTCGCGTTGAAATCGAATCGACAATCGACATAAGCGGCGCTTTATAAAATAGGTCGAGGGAGTGACCTCCATGGGAGGGGGGCTATTATGTACCCGCTGCCCGAGAGTTAGCAGGATAAGTAATAGCAGCGCTTATCGTGGCGCGGTTTTGTGAGATGAGTTTTAAGCACACGAGTATGTATTTTAGTGTTAAATTCGTTTAGATGAGGTAAGTACTGGAGCAAGTAAAAAAAAAAACATCAGGGAACAACCTTACACAAATTGACCTAGTCCCAAACTAAGCTCTAGCCTTGTACTATAGGTACTAGACAACGATAAATATACTTAAATAGACTCGGGAACAAATATTCGCGCTTATCACACAAATATCTGCCCTTACCGGGATTTGAAGCAGGGTCACTCCCAACTAAACCACAAATATATTACTGCTATTACATCCTTGAAAACATTAGGTATTTAGTTTGACAACTAAACTCCTTATAATCGCCATGACAAATATTTTTATTTATTACCAGTATTCATATGAAATCTAATACTAATTGTAAAATTAAAAGTAACGATTTATTTATTGAAAAAATATGACTTGCAAAAATCGGGACTGCAAATTATACCTTCTAATAATATGACTTTTGGGACATACATACATAACATCTCGCCTTCATTCCCAGAGTGGGGTAGGCAGAGCTACAAAAATACCAACTACACTAAAAAGTCTTGTTGATTATTTTGTAACCACATTTTGCACAATCAGGCTAAGATACCAGTGCATAAGTGACATGTTGCAAGCCCATCGCCTAACAGTACTACAAGCCCTTATTCCCTTAGTCGCCTCTTACGACATCCACGGGAAGAAATGGAGTGACCCGGCGACCACACAGGAACTTTAATATAATGGCAGACAATGTAGACTCCACCGTTACACTTGCATTATAACTGAAATGACCCAGCACCCGCCTGTCAAAGTTACTTTCCAGTTACTATCTCAGGTAACATAGTTGCGGAACTGTCGGAGCGCGATAGGGCAGTAGTTGACCCAAATTGGGCTTATTACACAGATCGCCGACATTCTTTTGTACAAGTTAGTGCAGTTATTGTTTGAGTTTTAATTTAGTTCAGTTTCGCAGCAAAATGTTTGGCTGGTGATACTGTAGTTCTGCCTACCCCACTCTGGGAATGCAACTTGATGTTATGTATGTACTCGTATGTATGCTAAACTAAGTGATGTTTTCGTAGCCTATTGTTCTTTTTCTGCAATTACTCTTACACATCTTTACAGTGTTTCATCGGCGTTGTGACCTGTTCTTTTTAAAATGTGATTTTAAAAGGGTATTCACTACACAGTATTTAGTATGCAAGCGCATATCGCATTTGAGTTGGGACCATTTCGTAACTACATTCTTCGTGTGCATTTTTTCTGTTTTTTGTTGTTATTGGTCATGAATGTTATTGACGACACGTTGGCCTAGTTGAGAGTGTCCCTGCCTCCGAAGTCAGCGGTCCTGGGTCCAAATCCCGGTAAGGCAGATATTTGTGTGATCAGCGCGAATATTGGTTCCTGAGTCTTGGATGTTTTCTATGTATTCCTCTGTATAAGTATGTTAATCGTTGTCTAGTACCCATAGTACAAGCCTAGAGCTTAGTTTGGGACTAGGTCAATTTTGGTGACACTGTCCCTGATATTTATTTTTTATTTAAATGTGTTCTTTCTTTCACATATCAAATTCTCGACTTTGAAGTCGTTCTTCGATTGATCTTTCGATTTAACGTCTTGATGTATGTATGTATGTGTGGCTGATGGTTTTATTAGTTTTGTTTTGTTAGCTAGCTAGCTAGCTGCGATGGAAAGTAAGGTGCGGCTACAAAATTGCAAAACTTATGTTAGTAATTAGGGTATCATTACGAATTAAGGTAATAAAAGGAATAAGTTGATTACATGCCATTGAAAAAATAATAACAAAACAGGGTTTATGATAATACATCCCGCCGTATTTAGATACATTTAAGGGACAATTAACTGGTTCCTTCTTCAAATTTGTGTATAAAAAACCTTCACTAAGGAACGACTACAGCGCAATATCTTTTAAAAGGGCCTTCTGGTTGTTACTTGTCTCTCACTCGCTCTCATACGCTTTGCGAGTGTAACTGACTTTATCCGAACACGAAAAGCTTTTTAATGCTTCGTGCAGTGTACTTATTAGTTAAGTTACTGTGCAAGCGCCTTGCGCGGTGTAAACGAGGCTCCGCGCAATACGCGGAATGCTAATGAAAATTTATTTTAATGTTTCGTTAGAGCACACTCGTTAATAAATTCACTTTACATTTTTAGAGCAGAATTTTTACTTAATTGTGGAATTATACTGTTTTCTAAACGAAATACCAGGAAAAAATACTAGCTAGCGTTTGCTTGCGACTTCGTTTGCCTACACGTTGTTTATTACGAAGCTAGCGTTGCTGGGTTCAAATCCCGGTAAGGGCAATTTGTTGGATGAGCACGAGTATTTTGTTCCTGATTAAGGACGTTTTCTATGTATTTAAGTTTACATTTCTCTAAAATAATAAATGTCGTGGATTTATTAAGGTCGAACTTTACCCGTTCGTAGAATTATTAACCCAAAGTACACTAGAGCTCAGTGATGTTTATGTATATTACATTAACATGTACAAACGAAGACACTGTTAACTAACTACCTGTCTTTAATACGTAATAGTGTCTTCGATTGTATGCTCTTTTTACTTTAGATAATTTTATTATATTTATTTATTCAGTCATCTATTATTTGAATCGTACTAGTATACAGTGTGTTTTTTTGGTGAACTCACTCATGCCCAAAACAATAACTATGCCAAAAAATATTTAACAACTAAAGTTCTAATGCTTACTAAGACAGTTTAACTGTTCGCATTTCTCCATACGGGTTCCATACAAACTTAAAAGAATGTGAAATTGTATTGAGCGACAAATTTGACTTTGCCGTTGAAAAACTATTGTCTCCATACATGGACATAGGTCGCGATTAGTTTACCAACTGCAAATAAGTTTGTAGACGCATTTTTTTTTTCACACAACAATTTTCGGTTTTTTTCCTTTACTTGTGCTGTACGACCTCCCTTCTTGCCAAATCCTTAATTCTAGGTCTTTGGGAATTATATTTTGATTCCATTGACAGTGTCAAAACGTACGTTTTTTGCGGCTTAAACGGCTGTATCTTTTTACGTTAACTAAGAAGTTATTTTTGTAGACTAGAGTATATGTATTTAATTTCAACTCGATACCTCCCACGCGTTCCCGAGATTAAGGGCCTTGACAGACAGACAGACGGACGGACGTTTTTTCCTTTTGAGGAACGGAACCCTTAACACTTCATACTGTACAACTCATAACCCTTCTTTTGACTATGCGCAATTAGGTTAAAACCGAATACAATGTAAAACAATTGACAATCGGTCACAGTACACCTAAGTTTACGAGTTTTATGACCCATTTAAAGCATTGTCGAGCGTATTTTAACGTTTGCTAACTCTTTGTCCTGGAAAATTGTTCCTGTTTCCCAGGAAACAGGGATAACGGGGATTTTCCGCATGGATTCCCCGGGAATATTACATCCTTCGAATTTCACGCCTCTATTTTCAAAAGATCAGGATGTCCGTTTGTGTCAGTCAAAGTCAATAAAGTACCAAGTTCACAAGTAAGTAAGTTTCGGGTGGTAGGACCCTGTGCAGGGTCCGTCCGGATCGCTACCACCATCTTATCCATTAACCTACCGCCAAAGAGATGTGTTTGCATTGTTGTGTTCAGGTTTGGGGATAAGACAGCCGGTGAAATTACTAGCATAGAGGCATTCCATCTTAGTCCTCAGGGTTGGCAGCGCATTTGCAGTCTTGTGAATGCGAATGTCTATGGGTCACAGTTTCCACTTACCATCAGGTGGCCTGTGTGCTAGTTTGCCTTCTCAATGCTATAAAAAAAAAGTAACGGTCACCTAAAGCTTCAAGTTCAAATATGGATTATTAATAGCAAGAAATATGTGTTTAGCGTAGTTGGTAGTGACTTAGGAGCTAGCGGTCCCGGGTTCGATTCCCGGTATGGGCAAATATTGGTACGAGTATTGGTTTCTGAGCCTTGGGTGTTATCCTGATAGATACTATGTTAACCCATGTTGTTTTTCTTTTTACGTTGTTTTGTGTTAAGTGTGTCCGTCTCTTCACCAAGCGGTTCCAACGGAAGACCAGCGCTGGCTTCGGAGGCAGGGTCACTCCCATCTAGGCTAACGTGTCGTCGCACAAAAAATATATTCTGCATTTGAAGAATTCTTCAATGTTCCGGGGTTTTAGTGACACGTCAGACTCCACATAAAAAAACTTCCAGTGGTCAGAAAACAAATACCGTCGTTCATCACACAATTTTTTTCGCAACCGTGAGTTGAACCTGTGACCTCTAGTTCATAGGCAAGGTCATCTAAGCATCGCCAAATAGTCTAATTATATTAAAATAGTAACCCAGGGCTGGAATTCTACAAGGTAATAACGATATCGTTCTTGACCTGTTTCCGTATTGTCAACGTTTTGATAACTCTTATGTCATTTACAATAATGGCGACTGTGACATAAACGATTCTTAAACGTGTCAAACACGATATCGTTTTAACGCACCTGAGTAGAGGCCGAGTTTACATAAATTATAAAGCACAATAGTTTGATAAACCAAAGGAGATTGCGTTCACCTTGGAAGCACGGAATGTGAAAATGGATTATTTATTAACACTCTAAAAGACTGACCTTTTTATATTAATGCTACGATAATTCGAGATAAGTCTTGACCTTCTTGTAGGCTTACAATACATTTGTAGCTTAGTTTTATTAACGCCCTTTGCAACGTGTTGAGAGCCTGGCTCATTAATTTCCATATGAAGTTGACTCTCAGTGGAGTTTTCGGCATTGAATTCGTTAAGAGCGTTTCAAGTGGGCACGTTTTGTTAACAATAGCTTACCTAACCGCATTAATACCACCGACTTTATAAAAACACATAAACCGCCCTTTAGGTTTCGGCTTATGACTTTAATAATTAATGGAAATGTTATTTTTTCTACACTTTTTTTTTTTATGTTAAGGAGAAGGCACCCGAGCACTCAGGCCACCTGATGGTAAGTGGAATCTGAGACCCATAGACATTTGAATTCTCAAGACTATAATCCTAAGACCTCAAATGCGTTGCCAACCTTGAGGAATAAGATGGAATGCCTCTATGCTAGTAATTTTACCGGTTGTCTTATCCCCACACCGGAACACAACAATGCGAATGTTGCTTGGCGGGTGGTTAATGGATAAGATGGTGGTAGCGATCCGGACGGACCCTGCACAGGGTCCTACCACCACTAAACTCCTTGTCGGAAATATGAACATTTTTGGTTTGCTTTGGGGTCAAAAATCATCACTTTCATACGCCGCTTTCAGTAGTTCAAAGAAGCACCATATCTGCCTCGGTTGAAACTGCAATTTGAGTATTTTTCAAAGAATTTGTATCTAATTAAGGACTGAAATTAAGAAACGGTAAGTTTTACATGTGAGTCACGAAACTTAGTTGTCGATTTATATGCTTAATTCTTGTGACTTACATGTAAAAGTTAGCGATTCTTAATTTCAGTTCTTAAGGATCATTTTTTTAAATACTGATTTATGGACTCGTACACTAGAAAACTCGTGCTAACGTTGCTATGCCCAACAGGGTCCATAATTAAGTTATTATTAATGATTACTGTATTAACTTAAGTTAGCCTAACATCTGTAAACTAACACTATGAAATGCAGTAAACATTTGAGTATTGAGTATTGAGTATCTTTACCGGGTGTGGCCTGTAATAGGAGCAATAAATTGAGGGATCGTTTCCACACCACAAACGTAACAACATTTATTCTATAACTTTTGAAAATAACTTATTGTTTACCAAATATTCATGAATTTAGATTTTCCAAGCAAACAATGTATTGCGAAAACTACGAAGTTTGTAGGCTGACAGAAGATGTCAACTAGACTATTGGATGGAGTACATTGAAAATGCTATTAAGTTTGTTAGAAAAAATCCCAAATATTAAATTACATATATTTTTTAAGTTGTAGAACAAATATTGCTACGTTTATAGAGTAGAAACAATCCCTCAATTTATTGCTCCTATTACAGGCCACACCCGGTATTGATGCAAACATGTCTTGTAATTGTTTATGTGCAATAGTTAAATTCATACATCTAGAGGCTCTCAGCTACGTTTCGGCCCTTTATATGAATCGTCCATAAATAGCGTACTTTCTACCCTCGACAACAGTGTACTATTGATTCCGATGTCTTCAAATCTAACTTTTCTAGGTCCAATATTGTTTAATTTTGTCTTGTTTCATGCAAATGTCACATAATAGAGATAATTATATTTCCAGTGACGGAGTTAGAACGCGAGGCAATACCGACCTTTGTTCCGCAGTTTATAAAAATTTAAGCAGACAATCAACCTGAGGAAATGATTGACCTAACTTTATTTCATACTATGCAACGATATGAGGCAGGCGCCAACAAATATATCGGAACCGACAAGGTACTCAAAAACATCTGACTTAAACAACAAAAGGTTTATAACAACCCCCCAAGTCTAACAAAAAGGAAGTTAACAAACCCGACTGAACGTTTTGATTATGTCGTCTATGTAATATTAGTTCCTACCATTTATATATTTTTTATTCCGTCATATTGGTTTATGTTTTAATTGAAGTAGATACCCAGTGACACGTTGACGTTAAGATGAATCTAACGACATCCAGCCTCTAGTAGAGAACGAAGAACCATACATACACGCCAAAAATATAACCTTTTTTCTTCGGCAGTCGGATAAATAGTGTATCTAAAGCTGGGTACGAATCTGAGCGGCTCAGCCTGAGGCATGCTCGCCCCGCGTGGTGAGCTGCTCGCGAGCCAAATTGTTGCACATAAAAATGCGTGGGTGAGGCAGCGTGAGCCGACATTTCAAAAATGGGTGAGACACTATGACAGCCACGGCGGCGTTTAAAATAATTCACCGAATTATTAACAAAAAGAAGAAGAAATCGCCTCTGTGGTGGAACGACCCAGCAACTTTATAAAATGTATACGTGCCTAGCCCACAGACAAGTTAGAACTTGTTCTGCCCGCGGTACCCTCGGATACACGTCGAAATTACGCAAGGCACGCACACCGAGGCGCCTTTGAGCACGGTCAAAAGACTGACTCTCGGCGACTTGCCGCGCGCCGCTTGCCCGCTGCTCGCGCACAGCGCGTAAGCGTACGAATTTGAGCAAAATAGGTGAGCCGTGCGTGCCTCAACCCGAGGCTGCTCTAATTCGTACCCGCCTTTACGCCCGCACTCGGAGTCAAAATAGACGGTTGAGTCATTCCTTACAGAAGATTAATCATGTTGTGTATCATACACAAGTTAAAAAAAGGAACGTCGTCTCCAAAATTTCTCTGAGTACGGCGTTAAGACGACAACAGACAGTAAATAGCCTTGCTCGTAGATCGATTGATCAATATACTCGTAACTCACTAGCGGCCTAGGTTTTGAGTGTCAATAAAAATACCCTGGCTGCTCACGCGAGCAGTCGCGACATGCGAACCCGGGGGCAGACTAGTCACTGAGAAATAACTGCCCGTTTTATCGTTAGCACAGCTTTTGAGAATTATTTTCTACGGTTTCTTAGAAGTATTTTTAGGTTATTTTTAATATACATACATGCATAATATCACGCGTTAATTTCCAGAGTGAGGTAGGCAGAGCTACAGAAATACCAACAACTGTAAAACGACTGGTTTATAATTCTGTAAGCACATCTTGCACAGTTACGCTAAGAAGTTTACTAGTGTATTAGTGACAGGTTGCAAGCCCATTGCATCGCGGGATCGAATAAGGGGTACTCAAAATTAGTTCCCGTCGTGTCGTATAAGGAGTTAAAGGAGATGGCAAGAGATAGAGTAGTGGAGGACATTGCGTCACTACACTGACAAAAGCCTGGTTCCCCCTTAAAGTTGCAAAATTAGAAAAATAACTGAAATCAAGCCTCATTTGTTTTTACCTATTTACACAATATTATCAAAATAAAAATAAAAGTTAACATTAAGACATCTGTAACGGAAGTCTATCATTTCATCGAAACACCCTTCACCAAATGTATAATTTCATCGAATTTCATTTCATCCAACGCTATTTTCTGCGGAAACCATAATGTTTTCAGGGTATCTTTAACATCTAACCTAACCTAACTTACGTAAGTAATGTTTAAGATACCCTGAAAACATCATTGGTTCAGTAGAAAATAGCTTTGAAATGATCCATTCGATGAAGTGAAGAGTTACCATGTGTAACATACATTTCCAAATATCTTTAAGGGTTAAATAATAAGTAGTAATCTAGATAGTTTAGGCAAAAACGCGTCGTTTTTTTTAACCAAACCGGCTCTCCTCCTGCCACCTGTCTATGATTTAAAGCAGTCACGCGATGTATTTTCGTACAAACTGGGAATTTGACAATGTGTTTTTAGTGTTTAGTATTTGAATTCGGGGTCAGAATTCTAGACAACAATAAATACTTTACTTTTAGTAAAGTTTATTCAAAGTATTTTCCTTTGGGTATAGAGAGACGCTTTTATGTAAACGTTGACGGATAGGCAGTTGCTAAGTAATACCGAACTCCAATTGTAAAATTGTAATATAGTTGAAAATACAACACTTTTTAATAGACTTGGCTGCATGTCTGGCTTTTTTGTTTTCGCCATGTCCGTCCATCCGTCTGTCCGCAGCCTAGCGCAGAGACTATTGGTACTAGAGAGCTGTAATTTGGCATGAATATACATATTAGTCACGCCAACAAATTGGTACAATAAAATGTAAAAAAGAAAAAAAAAACAGTTCCTCCCCTACACGTAACGTGGGGATGTATTTTTTTGTCTTGTCTACCCCATAGTGTGGGGTGTCGTTGGATAGCTCTTTCAAAAATACTGTAGGTTCGTGACAACAATTTTTCGATTAAGGGATCCGTTTATGAAATATTAAGGTTTAAAGCGCTAGTTTTTGTTAGAGTCATGTGCCCCCCCCCCCCCCCAAACTATAAACTACTAACTTGTATTTAACAAAAAATCAGAAAAAAACTTAAATGAAAGCACATATAAGGAATTAATAAGGAAAACTATCACGACTAATTAGACATCATTGGTTCTTGAGGTACAAGCGATTAAAGTGTATATACTAAAATCATCTAAGACCACCACCAAACGACTTCAAATAGAAAATTAGTTATTACTTGTTGATTTTTATGTTTGTAGTAAGTACTGGGCCTCTATTCAACTGCGTTATAACGATATCGTTTTTGACCTGTTTCCGTATTGTCAACGTTTTCATAACTCTTATGTCATTTACAATAATGGCGACTGTGACATAAACGATTCTTAAACGTGTCAAACACGATATCGTTTTAACGCACCTGAATATTATAGAGGCCCTGAGCTTGGTCCGATATGCTCTTGCCCGGTTTTTGTTTTTAAGATAGTTATGTGTTTATAGTAACGGCTTCAAAACCTTACACTGAGCATGGTCCGACATGCTCCTACCCGGTTTTTTTTAAGTTCAAATAAAATAATGACAAAACAAAACAACACGACGAAGAAGCGGCAATGTCTTCATTAAAGCCGCTTGCCAGCTTTATCATACGCTGCACATTTCTTCCTGGCTCCTCAATCTATACAAAATGTAGCCAATACTAAGGTTGGGGCGCTGAATGCGTTAATAGGCCTATTAGCTAACGGAAATTGGCTCCGGCTGACCGGAGACGAGAGACATATTGCCGCCATCGCTTTTGTGATATTTATAACTATTTTATCTAGTTCTTATGTTATATACATACATACATAAAGTCACGCCTTCATTCCCAGAGTGGAGATTATGTTATAATGTTGAATTCGTTATGATATATTTATACCGATACATTTAAACGAAAATTTCAACACTGACAAAATATAGCGTTATAATAACGATATTTATCATTACGTTATGGCGTTATCCGAGAGTTGTTTACACGATCTAACATAAGAACTAGACCGTGTGGTTGCATATTAGCATCTTAGCCTGATTGTGCAAAATGTAGTTACAGAATTATAAACAAGTATTTTTAGTTGTTGGTAGTTCTGTAGCTCTGCCTACCCCACTCTGGGAATGAAGGCGTGATGCTATGTATGTACTATGTACATACTATTCGTTACAGTTTTATTTCGTAGTAAAATAGGATTCGGCCTCCATACTACATACGGCCTATTTCTTTGGTCTGTCCTCAATCCTATAGATGTGAATAGGACAGCCTACTGGGCTCGTTTCCAGATATATCCATCTATCTTCGCTTTTTATTCCGCCTCACTATATGAAACATGTATTAAGCACACAAAAAGAAAAGTAAGTCACGTTCCCAAACTGTTAGTGTAATTATTAGACACTAGCTGTTTCCCGCGACTAGGACTCTGTCCGCGTAGTTGTTTATCGCTATTCCCTCGGGGACCATCAATTTATTTTTGGGATAAAAAATACTTGATATCCTTCCCGGAACTCAAACTATCTCCATACCAAATTTAATCTAAATCGGTTTAGCGGTTTATCCGTGAAAGCGTAACAAACAGAGTTGCTTTCACATTTATATTATTAGTATATAGACTATAGATAAATGGTTATTTATACAGGGTGGAATTTGCAATGTGCAAATTGTTAAATATTTTTAAAATGTTCAATTAAATTTTATCTAAGTAGGGTGCTTCTTAACTTTGATAGAAATCAGTTGGGTTGTTTTAGATTTATCAGCTGTGAAATTATTTCAATAGTTTTAATGCATTTAATAGTTATTAACGAGAATTTAGTAAATACTAAGTAAATAATAACGTCTGCATCTTCGTCCTTGAAAACTTTGTTAGTACTTAAACCATGTATCCCTTTCACTTTTGTTACGTTTGGCTTTTGGCTTTTTCAAACTTTGGTGTTTTCAAACACATCGCAATCGCACATAGGTTAACTGGAAGGACTGGGATAAGTTCGCCGTTGTATATACCTTTTGTGTTTCTGTATATTTTATTGTTTCTTATTTTCCTGTTCGTACAATTAGTAATTTAACATACATACATACGATGTTTCCAATATATTTAAAAAGTATTTTGTGTTTTAAACAAAAAAAAAACAACTCGAATGCCAAATTCCTTCCAAAACCGTTCAGACGTTTATGAATTGTTGATACACATTCAAACATTCTCACAAACTATTACTTATACCTACTAATAGAAAGCGAAACCTAAAATTATACGTACACTAAATATTAAATTTACCTTGCCATCAATTAATATTACTCGTACGTTCATTTGTAACCATTAAATAGAAATAAATTTTAATAACATACCAACATTACTTTCATTGTTACGAACTATCAACTAGCAAATCGGTTCATACGACACTAATAAGCGATGGAATTAAATGCTTATACCAATTACCGCAAGGGCTACATTAGCTTGATATCGCATAATTCAATTCAAATCGATATTTCACTCGTTTTAAATTCAACCGCGATTATCGGCTTTCGCTTTTAGGGACAATAGAATTCGAATAATACGATTCAGTGTATATCGAAGAGGCCAGTTCATTTAATGATTTCTATTTTCTATGATAAATGCCTACGCGCACATTTTGCTTTGAAAGTTGAAACAAGCTCAGTGAGAGATGCGGTCTATAATTATTAATTAATCATTCAGCAACTTCATTAACTCCTCATTTGTAGAGACGCTGGCTTAGTTGGTAGTAACCCTGCCTTCGAAAGCTAGCGGGTCCCGGGTTGAAATCCCAGAAAAGGTAGATATTTATGTGATGAATAAGAGTATTTGCTCCTGAGTCTTGGATGTTGTCTATGTATTTAAATATACATTTCTCAATTTAAGTATGTTTCTCGTTGTCTAGTACTCATAGTACAAGCCTAGAGCTTAGTTTGGGACTAGGTCAATTTGTGTGAGATCGTCCCGTGATAATTATTTTGTTTTATTTGAAATAACATCATCACTAAGGTCTTATTTTACATCGTTTTAACACCAATTACTCTTACTATCGTATTATTTACATCTTTACTGCCATTACTGTCAAGTGTAAGAGCTATTGTAACGTTGGCATTATGGTAACAATAGGGGTAAAGACATGGTGAGAGATACGGTCTATCTATTGGACCCCTAACTGATGAATTAGCAACTTTATTTCAAAGTAGCGGCGTCCCCCGCTGCAAATTTCTGACTTTCCCGGTACAATTTTCAGTTTTTTCTCCTGACGTGAACAAACACAGTACAAATAGAATTAGTGAATCGGTTCAGCTGCTCTCGAGACTTTGTGCTTAGCAACACATTCAGCGATTATTTTTAGTATATAGAAGATAACAATATGTATGTATGTAAACACTTTATTGTAAAATATAAAACAGAAAAAATACAATGAAGATACCACAAAATAATGTACAAAGGCGAACTTATCCCTTTAAGGGATCTCTTCCAGCTAACCCTTGAGGGATTGAGAAAAGTGAAAGGTTGTGCATCGAGTAGGCAAGTTTACAAATTTCTTTAGGATCAGATCATACAAATAAGTCCTAACTAAAAACATAAAATTAACTACATTCAAATACTTACATAAATATGCTAGACACAGAAATATATATTTATAGATCAATATACATACTTAAACTTACATAAACTACATTTATATCACTGAAGCCTTATTCTACATTGGTTTAAAACCTATTAAGAGCTATCGTAACGTCAAAAATACGATAGCAATTTAAAGGCAATATAGAAAAAGGCCTCAGATCAACATGAAGAATCTTAACACTAGAATGGTCCCTTTTGACATAACAAAAAATAGGTGTGTCCTCGTGTATTGATAAAGTTAAATGATTGAGAATAAAACATACATACATACATAACATCACGCCTTCATTCCCAGAGTGGGGTAGACCGAGCTACAGAACTACCAACAACTCTAAAAAGACGAGTTTATAACTCTGTAATCACATTTCGCACAATCAGGCCAAGAAGTTTACTAGTGTATTAGTGACAGGTTGCAAGCCCATCGCCTAACAGTACTACTAGCCCTTATTCCCTTAGTCGCCTTTTACGACATCCACGGGAAGACATGGAGTGGCGCTATTCTAACCCGGTAACCACACGGGGCCGGTGGGGGCGGGGGGAGATTAAAAGTATTGAATATTATTGGCGACACTTGCGACTATCTTATATTTGACGGTTAGGCAATAAAAAGTTAACCAGTCTTGACAAAATAAACTGTACCATAATCACCCTGTATTTAAATATTTCCTTTGCACAAACAAGCGTCGGTCAAAATAAACGTGCTTACACACAGCGTGCTCCAAAAAAAACCAACTATAAATCTTGTACAAAATCTGTGTTAAATCTTTCCGGAACCTCAGCCTTGTCCCACGTATGTAAAAAGAGTCGTTCATCTCCGTCGCTCTCCCCAAAAGTTACAATATAAATATTAATACACATACATATTTATGAGCCGGACCCGCCTGCTTAATTCAATATTGTCCTGCTCCGGGGGTTTCTTAAATGATTTTCCGGGATTCTCGCTGACTTGATATTAGCTTTCAACTTACGGTTTAGTTAGCTAAGTATAAGGAAAATGGCGTGGTAGTTTCCAAATCTTGTACAAAGTGTTTTAAAGGCAAAAAGTACCTACTTTTATATTAGTGAATCGAAAGTACATATCTGCTATTTATAAACTATCCATTTAAAAGCTATAAAAATATTTTTGTAAGACAATAGACGTTGATGCTATTTAAAATATTTGCACCGTGATCATAGTTCTCTTCATAATTTAATTAAAATTATATGGGACTAGTCGTTTTGAATCTTTAATCATATTATTTTTGTTGTGTCTAACACCATTTTATTCAAAGTTAAATGTTGCATTACTCTTAAGAAGAATTTAAGAAGAAACAACGGAACCCATTAAAAGCTAGTCCAGAATCCCACCTCGGGGCGATCAATCACGTCGAAGCACTAATCACAAATCAACATCTTTGGACGAAGACGGCGAGTTCCCGTTTACGGAATTACTGCAATAAAAGTGGGATAGGGACGCTCCGGGAATTTTAATTGAGTCTCCAATTTTAGTCGATGTAAGACATGAGACGTGGCGGTATTCTATTTTAATAGGAATAGATACACGGAAGCCAATATTACTGATCGTCATTTGCGAAACACACTAAAACTACATCATTACTTTAACAATTATTTATTTTTGTATTGTTAACTGAAGAGCTTTTGGCCAATCTGCTTCGACGAAGAAAACTGCGACTTAAGTAAAAAGACACTCACGTTAAAGTTAATAATACGCACTGACGGAACAACTTAGGCTCACTAGTTTATACTTTGACGTCGGGCTCACAGGCAATATATTAAGATACATGACTAACTACTTTGCACAGTTTATTATTATTAAATTAATAAATTAGTCATAATAAACATTTTAAAGTAATTTAACCACACTCTGCGCCTATCACTTACTCTATGGAAAAGCACTTTGTAACAAGATGGCTTCAAAATATGGCATCATTAATACAGAAATTCCACTTCCCTGTCCTCGATATAGACACTTGTTGGAAATTTCATTTTATGCGCATTTTTTTCTTAATTGCCAATGTCGAGCAAGAACGTATTATTTTAATGTAACGAAACTATCCGAGTTTACACCTTTGTTATAATTAAATTGAATCCGTCTATATCAAAATAACGTCTCTCATAATCACAACGTATTTAAACTTACTTTGTACCAATTTATGCAGCACCCTAAAAAATACATTCTTAAAAATGACTCCGAAAGTAAATTCCATACTCGCTCCAACAACCACCCTTTATATAACCGAAAAACTTAAGCTCAGGAAGTTTTCCAAATTTAAATATTTCAAAAAACTCTATTCCACGCCGTCAGTCTGTAAGCGACACTTTTAATAAAACTTCGGCTGCGACGGTGTGCCAACATGAAAATATTTCATTTCATGAGAAACAGTTTCGTATTGTTGTGTTGGCACGCCTGACTTGCATTGAAAAATGCCGCAAATGGAATAGCGGAGTGCAGTGTGCCGGCCAGTGCTCTTTGCCCGAGCCTTTTATTCATATCTGTGGTTTCATACGTCATCATCAAATCATTTTTTTGTTAAACTAGCTTCACATTGTGGGGCATTTTAGGGTACCAGAGGGAAAAACTGAGAACAATGGCTGTTGCCCTGTTTTTCGTTTATTTGTATGTACGTCCGTAGGTCCGTCAGAATGAGCCACAGACAAAATAAGATGAGCAATTTAAATTTTTTACTTACTTAAGGCGACGGGTAGGCCAATCGTCTTAAAATACTTAGTGCAAGTTTTTGTTTTAGTCAATCAAAATCGATATTACCATCACGGATATATTTAATGTCTTCAATTAGAGCGTCTAACTAAATTTTAGACTTTAATTTTTTTGTTAATTGTTTGTATTTTCGTTTTTAAGAAAATTACCATAACATTAGTTAGACGCACTTATTTAACCGAAAACAAACATGGGTAAGGACCAAATAGTTGGACCATAGTTAAGCGTAGTTAACCCTATACATAACGAAGTGGAAAAAGTTGCGTTGTGACACGAAAATTATTCCTACAAATATTATGGCAAATTTTCGTGTCATAACGGAAAAGTTTCTTAGAAAATTTAATTGAGTGAGTTAACTGTGGCTAACTTTTTGGTCCTTACTCACATATCCTGCGAAATAAAAAAGTTTTTTGTAATGGTATCATCCAAAAATACACTGCACAGAGTCAATATGAAAAAACGTTGCCCTAACCGTTACCTTAAACTTACCAATCAAATTTCAAATCACATTCAACTATTATTAAAAGGTTTTTCTGTTACGTTTTCTTCATACGTACGATAGCAATAGCATAAGTGCGGACCGTCGGTACACAAGACCAACTCGCACTTTTTTTAATGCCGCCTGAATTTGTGTTCTCCGATTATTGAAGAATAGACTACATTATTCTACCACTGACCAACGCAGTAATTGATAAGAACCATTGTGCGGGCAACGCTGACAAAAGCTGACAATTACGATACTTATAAATAAAATGAATATCGTTTTTTGATGTTGGTGTGAACGCATAGGCGTTGACACATTCTTTAGCGAAATGGCTGACTGGGTTAGACATATTGTCCGCCATTTATCATTTAATTTATCGAGTAGACATTATTAAGGGTGAAAACGGAAAGTGATTTACATTACTAACTCAGTATCCCCAAATTTATACAATTTTATGAAGGACACGTTTAGCCGTTTGGTCATTAAAGTTTAACAAACATTAAGAGTTGTTTCGCATTTATAATATTAGCATTCATTTGTTTATCTACACGTATACGAGTAAGTATGATTATAATCCCGGTAAGGGCATATATTTGTGTGATGAGCACGAGTATTTGTTCCTAAGTCTTGGATGTTTTCTATGTATTTAATTATACCGGGTGTTGCCTGTAACAGGCCGGTGACACTCCGCGCTATTGCCTACTCAATGTGCGGCCTTTTATACAAGGCTTATCAGTTGAGTGTCACGCGAGAGCTCGTCTTGAAGCGCGCCGCCCGTACGCCGCTGCGAAAATAATTCGAGTTTTTGTTTAAATAAATGTACCTATGGCTCCTCGAAAAGCCGAAAGGTACTGTGTAGCATACGGGTGCTTAAATAATGACAGGAATGGCGATCTATCATTATTTACACTGCCAAAAGATATCGAAAGGTAAGATTATTATTAATATTATTTTATAAATTATAACTTCGATCGAGGTAGGTAGTTACGAGTAGCTGTACTTAATTACTGACACAATGATTTCAGTTTTGAATCCTCGACACAAAAAGAGCGGAATAATATTATTTATTTTATTAACTACCTACCTCAGTTTCGCAGTTTTCGACTTATTCACATCAATAATCTATTACCTACCTTACTTAAAGAGCGTTCCGCGTAAGTAGATGTCCCAGTAATAGTGACTACCTACTAAAGCAAGGTCAGCATATACTGGTTACCTTCTTACTTGAGTAACGGAATAGGTAATAATAGTGCTCGAGTTTATAATTTTGTCGTGTTATACGAGTTGCATAGTCCAAGAGCCTGATGTAAGATTAGTTTTTAATTTGATATATAAGTACTAACGTTTAAATTAGGTTTTTCTTTCTTTCTTTCTTTTCTTTTAGTTTCTGATTTTGAACATTTTTTTGATTTGTTAGCTCTGTTAGGGTATACCTACTCCCGAGGTTGACGGAAATTGAAGTCGGTTTATTTTTTGTTTAAGACTTGTAATTATTATAAAAATATGTAGATGGATATTTTCGCTAAAACATGACCCTAGTAATGAGTTACCTATATAATATATAAGAAAAAGTTAAGAAGGTCCGCTTTGTGACTATTTTCAATAAATTTAAAATTATAATTAACTTTTGATAAAAAACTGTAATTTTTATTTTACCTTTTACTTAACTATAAATAAATAATAAATATCAAATATATGAAAAAGGAGTTAAAAAAATATGCAAAAATTAAACATTTGTAATTGTAATCAATCAGTCACAGATACAAATAATTATAATGTAAAATTTATTATTAAGTATTGCAAGGACAAATGTATCTGCCATTAAAAATTGGCTCTCTCCTTGTATATTTTTAAGTGTAAGAAAGAGTAAATTTATGTCTCACATAAGCTTTACTTGTCGATTGTGAAACAGGCAATAAGACTAATAGGCTTTCCATCGCGGGTTGCAAATGTTGATTAAATGTTATTGATGAAACATAAATATTGTTATAAGATATTAATAATTATTTTTTTTAAATCAAAAATATATTAAACATTTTTTTGAAATTTCACCAATCTGGTTTTTTTTTAACGTTTTTTCATGTACTAACGGTGTAATGTTAACATCTGTGGTGCATCAACACAATACAGGGGGCCTAATATGGCTGCGTTTGTCGCGTGACAACATGTGGATAAAACATCCTTCACTTTTTGACACGTGTATAAGTACGAGAGTGACGGAAGCTTTATCCATATTTTGTCTTGCAATAAACGCCACCATACTAAGCATGCAGGTATTTTGCGATTTTTGTGCTATCCCCTTTCTTATCTATCTGTATTCTATATACCTATTTCATCTTGTTATAGATTAACAAAATGTTTTAAGGTCTATATCGAAGCTATTATAGTATGTTAACAACAAATATTTAGTAATACAACTATTACAAAATGAACCTTCAAAGTCCTTAAAATAAATGAGTGTTTACCGAAAACGTGCGTCAGCTCCTAGACTAACATTAACCTACCTATTCCAGTACGGGTAGCACAAGTTGTATTTTCTCGCTTGTCTCGCTTAGTGCGTCTCTAGTTACAAACTAGGTTTATATATTTCATTTATTTATTCAATTAAACACACTAACAGTTGCACAAACAAATACAAATATAAAAGATAGGTACAAAGTAAATAGTCCTGTTTGTGTACCAAATGCAACAGTATTAGCACAGTTAGGGATGAATAAAACTAAAACTACATAAGAAAACTACAATTACCTAATAATAAGTATAATGCAATTTGTTTTCTTACAACTGCCACGGAATAAGTATTAACGTATTAATTAGTACAAGTAACTGCCAGCCCTGCGGAGTGAGCGGAGTCAGTAAAGCTCATGGCGGGCGAAATAATATGTACATACTCTCGCAGCGCAGATTTAAGCTGCATTTTGCCTCGTTAGGGGCGCCCCCACTATCGATCGCAGAAATGTAACCAAGGTCACTTCCGGCCGTGCACTTGTTTTATTATCGTTAACGCGTTCTGTTTAGGTTTAAATTCGCATGTTTGCTGTCACGGAGTGTCGCATCTGTACTTGTACTATTACTTATTCTGTGCCTGTAATAGGAGCAATAAATTGAGGGATCGTTTCCACACCACAAACGTAACAACATTTATTCTACAACTTTTGAAAATAACTTGTTGTTTCCAAAAATGAATGAATTTAGATTTTCCAAGCCAGCAATGTATTGCGAAAACTACGAAGTTTGTAGGCTGACAGTGAATGTCAACTAGACTATTGGATGGAGTACATTGAAAATGCTATTTAGTTTGTTCGAAAAATACCAAATAATAAACTACACATTTTTAAAAAGTTGTAGAACAAATGTTGCTATGTTTATATAGTAGAAACGATCCCTCAATTTATTCCTCCTATTACAGGCAACACCCAGTATATGTCTCTATCTAAGGAAGTTTATCGCTGTCTAGTACCCATAGTACAAGCCTAGAGCTTAGTTTGGGTCAATTTGTGTGACATTGTCCTGCGTGTTATTTATTTATAGTACAAGCCTAGAGCTCAATATGGGACTACATCTTTATTTATTTACTAAGTTTCCCGGCAAGTAAGTACGAGTAGGTATACGCACTTATTTCCATGCCCAAAGAGTCTTTCACCGTCTCGTGGCCTGGTTCGAAGGATAATGGCGCGGTCTAGACGCCGATGGAAGCAAAATTGTGTCAAGGATGTAAATTACACGCTATATCTTAGCAGATATTTTGTAAAGACTGTGGGGAGATAACCAAGGCAAAATTTAAAGGCGCATTCTTATAGTACCTTTTTGCGAGGCGTTGGTAAAACGCTTTTATAAAATCAGTATTAGTTAATTGGTGATTTTTGGTGCATTGAAAACTTTACAATATTGTGGAATTTTACATTGAACTGTGAAGTGAACGAAGGCTTCAAAATATAGAGCGTCGGTATTATAACACTGATAAACATAAGATTTATGCCCGGTAAACATTAACAAGTTAAAAAAAAAACGTATAGTGGTTTGTGGTTTTCGTATACCTATCATGAAGAAGCTTAAATAAAACATTGAAGATTGCACGGCAAACAACGAATTGAAGCCAAGAAAATTGACCTTGAATGACGTCGCTAATGTTTTTTGTCCCTTACATTTCATCCTAAATCTCCAGTGTCATATATATAGGTAAGCTGCTTGCCTATCAATTAATTCATTGTGAGCAATTTTGTGAATAGTGATTTAGATGAAGATTTTGCATATCAATTAGGTAAGACACGTTATTCTTAAATTAAATGTCATCTTATGATGTACCATGTCTAAAGCAAATAAACTATTTCATTTCATTACATTTTAATTCCATTTTTAAATCAAACAAGGAAAATAAAAATAATCTGTTCAAACAATACCCGCAAACAAACATCAGACATTAAAACATCACGAGAAATAAATTAAGACTACGTAACTATACAATAACTGTACCCTCCCATATTTCACCCCCTACCCTGCATAATGCCGACTAAGGAGGCTGCACGTGTGTCGCCTAGATAACTAATGGCGGAGACGCGTGTGAACTAAGTTAGAGCTCTTTAAGCTAAAGATCTCTTACTTGTACAAGATCAATCAACAATGGTATTTTAACAAAATACGAAATACGGGTCCACATTGGCTCACATCAAATTCTTATTCCTATTTTTGTTTTTCTTCCGATTGGTTTTCATAATAATCACATTCCTTTTTTTAACTCCTAAAGTTTACTGAAACCATTCTGATTTTATGCCTTTTATAAAACAAGCCTAACCTAACCTTATTTACCAGTTGGATATTTTTTAAATCCTGAAAATTAACGGGTGTAATATTGGTTAATATTGATTATTAATGAAGAGTGGTCATTATGATGTAATAGGTTATGAGAAATATTTTTGTGCAAAAAGAAATGATCCCCTCATTATGCATAAAAATATTTCTTATAAAATTTTACATCATAATGATCTCTCTTTATAAGAAATATTTGTATGAAGAGTGATCATTATGAAATTATGATGTAAAATAGTATGAGAAATATTTTCAGACTTCCTATTTATTTATTTATTTTATGTTAATGCGACGGCACACGAGCACTCAGGCCACCTGATGGTAAGTGGAATCTGAGACCCATAGACATTTGAATTCTCAAGACTAATCCTAAGACCTCAAATGCGTTGCCAACCCTGAGGACTAAGATGGAATGCCTCTATGCTAGTAATTTCACCGGTTGTCTTATCCCCACACCGGAACACAACAATGCGAACACTGTTGCTTGGCGGGTGGATGAAGGATAAGATGGTGGTAGCGATCCGGACGGACCCTGCACAGCACAGGGTCCTACCACCTATAATAGGACTTAAAAAGATATTGTGCCAAAATGCGCACCCACGAAGTACACTAGCTAGCTAGCTAGTGTACTTCGTGGCTAGCTAGCTATTTATAAAGTTTTTGCTGTTTTTTGTGTTAGTTTTTGCTCCTTAAACAAACAAGGTCTTAATTTGTTAACGTTAAATTATGAACAGTAAAAAAAAACAAAAGGATTTTGACCAAGATTATTAACAAAACAGGGTTGCCATTATTAATATTTATTAAGCAAAACTGGCACAAAACTGGCCGGCAGCAGTTAATACCGGCGGAAACCGGTCAAAACCGGCGTGCAAAGACTGGAACCGGCTGAAACTAGTTAGAACTGGGTCACGCAAGTACAGTTAACACTTCGAAAACTTGCCTAATGCGACGTATTGTCCCCGAGGAATGACCACTGGAACTTAGTATTGTTGGGGAAGTTAGTAAATGCATCCAGTGCCGAGGCCTCTAAAACGGGTCAGTTTATGAATACACAGCAAGAATTAAAGATGAAAGATCGCAATTTAGAAAGTAATAAATAAAAAATTACACTATCTAGTAGCTAGAATTAAGCTGAAAACCAGGGCCTCTATTCAACTGTGTTATAACGATATCGTTTTTGACCTGTTTCCGTATTGTCAACGTTTTGATAACTCTTATGTCATTTACAATAATGGCGACTGTGACATAAACGATTCTTAAACGTGTCAAACACGATATCGTTTTAACGCACCTGAATAGAGGCCCTGCGCTGTGCATGAAACTTGCTGAAGAGAGTCCTATTTGACGTCACACTAAAGCGCAACTGTTTCTAAATTTGCTGTAATATTGTTTTTTAAGGTTCCGGAGCCGAATGGCAAATACGGAACCCTTATAATTTCGTCATGTCCGTCTGTCCGTCTGTATGTCACAGCTATTTTACTCAGAGCCTATTGGCACTATATAAATGAAATTTGGAGGATAGATGTATTCTATGAACCGCTATACAATGATGTAGTAAAATTGAAAAAAAAAAATATTTAGGGGTGGCACTCCATACATGTAACTAGGGGACGAAAAAAATTTTTTTGAGTTACATCAGCGTGTGGGGTATTTTTGGATAGGGCTTCCAAAATGATACGGAGGTTTTTAAGTGATTTTTTTACGTAAGTGAACAGTTGGCGAGATATACGCTTCTAAAGTCGTAAAAATTCTGTCCGGGTGGGTAGCTTTTGAACTGTTAAATAGAACATTCTAATAAAAATTACAGTAGTAGAACATACGAAATACTTCCAACCAAATTTATTTGAACACGATACGCTGCGTAGTTTATGAGTTTTTAATAAAAAAAAATAAAAAAAAATCAACCATGAACGTTCATCCCAGCTACGGAACCCTTCACTGTGCGTGGTCCGACATGCACTTGGCCGGTGTTTATACTCTGTTGTGTAGCAATGTGTATCTGTCAAATAAATGCCCCCGTGTGGTTGCCGCGTTCGAATAGTGCCACTCCATGTCTTTCCGTGGATGTCGTAAGAGGCGACTATGGAAATAAGGGCTTGTAGTATTGTTAGGCGATGGGCTTGCAACCTGTTACTAATACACTAGTAAACTTCTTGGCCTGATTAAGCAAAATGTGGTTTCAGAATTATAAACAAGTCGTAGAGTTGTTGGTATTTCTTAGCTCTGCCTACCCCACTCTCGGAATGCAGGCGTGATGATATGTATGTATGTAAATATGATAAGTTTGAGTTTACATAAAAGCCCTATTACCATTGTAGTAAACGGCCGCCGTTGTGAAGTAAATCCTAACACCTGTCATTACATAACACCAGTACAAATTATAACCTCAAACCTAAGAATAGGCTATACATTGTTCTGAGATGACAGGTGTAAGTATTGACTTCTCATCGGCCGGGTACTATAGTAGTAATACTACTATTAATATAAACAAAAGGTTGCTTGTATGTATGTTCCATCAACAAGGATTAACGCCTCAACAAGATCGATGTGAAACTTAGTACACAGATAGTACGCCCGGAGACGGTCATACTTTTTACCGCGGCAAATTATTCTCCGGTAAAACACTTCCAAGGGAATATACATCTTTTGCTCTTTTATTTTTCTTGCTCCCCCTTTCTTAGCAAAGAATAATGGAATGACGTCGCTTATGTTTGTTGTCCCTTTCTTTTCACCTTAAAGAAAGGGACAAATAATGCCGCTTCTGTTTTTGTCCCTTATTTTCATACTAAAGAAAGGGACGAAAAACATAAGCGACGTCATCCAAGGTAACTTTGGCTTCAAGGCGTTGTTCGCCGTGCAATCTCCAGTGTCATATATAAGCTTCTTGGGCTATCATTATATGCAACAGTGTGCCAAAATGAGACTTATATAAGCTAGAATGTCATGGTCGTACACTGTTGCTGTTGCACACTGTTGCATATCGACGGTTCTGTGACTCAACCTCGTATATAGAATATGGTCCAGTATAAACTGACACGCACTAAGTATGCACTCGCGTACTTAGTGAGTGTCAGTTTATACTGGACATTACTCTATATACGAGGTTGAGTCACAGAACCGTCGATATATTATCTGTCGTGACCAGTTGGTGACCAGTAGTTGACAACACCTTGGTGTGTACTAGGCAATGCATATAACCGGTTAATAAACGAATTTAGTATGCAAAAGTCGTTTAATAACCGGTTTTAACCGGTTATTTGCATTCCCTAGTGTGTACGTCTAGTTCTAGCAACAACTGGACTTGATACTCTTTTTTTTTTTCTTATTGAACATTCATATTGAAATTTTCGAGACAGGTATAGATCTGATGCTTTCATTTTATGGCTCCTATGCGTTTTGTTCTTATTCTATGATCATAACCAGGGCCCGTAATTTTCATGCCGCTGACTCAAAAATGACGTCACGCTATAAGATAGAGTAAGATTTCAAATAGTTTTATTGAAATTATTAACCATTAGTCGTCAATCATTTAATCATGTACAAATAAGTTAAGTAGGTAATCTATTGACTCGTAAAAAAAAAAATACCTACTTAATTGATACGCAAAACGTAAATGAAACTATTTGTTTTGTATTTTATGTCGATACATACATTTTATTAAATGGTATTTATTGTTACCACATTTCAGCAAGTAAGTACAGAACAGAATTACTCCTCTCTAACTTAAAGCACACAATCCTTCTTGCTTCAAATCCCGTACAGAGAAAATCTACGTCATCTTCGTTTTCATACGTCATGTGATATTCATAAAAATACTTTTGTTTTGTAATCATTGTTTTGTTTGTTCGCACATTTGGTTAATTATTCCAACTTCCCTGTTAAAAAGAAAATTTGAATCGATGGACACATTTTTTCTGATTTTAACAATTTACACAAACAATCAATTTATAATAGTATTTAATTCTCAGAGACATTTAATAAATAATGATTATGAAGAAATCCTAATTGGAATCATACTCTATGTAGCGTGACGTCATTTTTGCGTCAGCGGCATGAAAATTACGGGCCCTGATAATAAGATAACAATAGGTGTAAAGTCAACATAGAATAGAGGCCCTGCGTAAAACAGAGTGTTCAGATTAAAGCAATATTTCACACAATCACATACTATCGCAATGAAGCTCGACATTGAGCTGTAAAATTTACGAGTAGTTGTGGGCGCCTAACCTAACGACAATTGCTCACGAGTTACCCGTAGAAATATGGGCTCTACGATTTAGCTCGAGAGAACACTGAAATGTGTCTTAAGTTGCGTGTTCTGTTACTAAATCTAATGTGAAGCAGCTGCTAAGTGTGTGGTAAAGTGTAAATTGACAGGGCCTCTATTCTTCAGTGTTATAACGATATTTAGAAAGAAAGAAAGAAAAAAACATTTATTCGGCTAAAACACAATTACAATTAAATAATTAATTAAAAAGAACTATACTATGCACTAGGTACACAATTATAAAACAACAACAAAGAAACAAATATTAGGTACTGAAGCCGAAAAGGCTCACCAGCTCAGCTGGTAGCTGGGCAGGGCCTCAGCGCTGGTTTTCAGCTGGGGCCTGAGATGGAGGTAGAAGACTCAGAACAAAAAAGAACAAAAACAAGCAAACTACAAAAACAATAATTAAAAACAACAAATAATATAATAACAGCTTCAAAAAAAAACGCGTGTGCTCGAGATACAGTGTGTACAGTGTGCTCTTGTATAAAAAAATTGTCAATTTTTTTTAATATTTTCTCTTGTCAACTTTGCCCGTTTGACGTGTTTTAGAATCGTGTATGTCACAGTCGCCATTATTGTAAATGACATAAGAGTTATCAAAACGTTGACAATACGGAAACACATCAAATACGATATCGTTATTGCCGCGTAGAATCCCAGCCCAGGTGTTCTTCTCCCCACTGTAATTTACGAGCGATTTTTTAGGTGTGTGAAATTTAAACTATATAAACTCTTATATGCGTACACTCTGTAGCAATGAAAACGGGTCACTTTTAACGGAAATTTTATACGAAATGACCCGTTTTCTGTGCTGTTGACTATAGTTTCGCCCGTCCGTCTGTCGAGGATTTTTTTATAGACTCTTGTAACTACAAAGCTGTAGTTTGGCATAGTTATACATTTAAATTAGCAAAGGTATTTCTCTAAAAAATCTAGTTTATTTTCTGACATCTTGACATGTAATTTTCTTGGTACTATTTGACATTTTAGTACTTTGAATTATGTGTATAGAAAAGTAAAACTAATAACGTTGCATTGGTGACAACACGTTGTACACGGTAGTCCATAACCTGGATTGGCACTTCGAATACATTTATAATACAAGCTAAGTTTAAGGAAAAAAGGTTTTGGGTTAAAATGCAAAGCGAGGCTGGGTCTCGAATCATTAATAAAGTGTATCCAAACCAAAAAAATAGTGCTACTTTAAAATGTATTTCCATGCAGACAGGACCCTTTACCCCGCAAGAGCTGCGGCACACTTGTGTCCCGCCGAGGTAACTAATGTGCCCCACGTGCCCTACTTCCCTTATTGAGATCTTTCCCAAATGTGCTTATCTAAAGGTACGCCCTACATCGGATTTATACTTGGTCACGTAGAAAAAATACTTTTGGATTTAATATTGTCATTTTTGACTAGACCAACACTAGCATTATGAAACTCCGCTCCTAACATAAATATTATCTTTTTGGGAATGACCCCCCCCCCCCCCTGAAACCAACCATATTAGCATCACGAGAAAAAACTCTTTACGTTTTGTGATCATACGTGTGCATAATGCCACTTGTCGCCCACTGATGTACATAGGCGTATACAGCTTGTAAATTGCATTCGGGCATATCCCGGGTGTTGCCTGTAATAGGAGCAATAAATTTAGAGATCGTTTCCACACCACAAACGTAACAACATTTATTCTGCAACTTTTAAAAATAACTTATTGTTAACTAAATATTAATGAATTTAGATTTTCCAAGAAAGCAATGTATTGCGAAAACTACGAAGTTTGTAGGCTGACAGTAAATGTCAACTAGACTATTGGATGGAGTACATTGAAAATGCTATTTAGTTTGTTCGAAAGAATCCCAAATAATAAAATAAACGTTTTTAAATGTTGTTGAACAAATGTTGCTACGTTTAAAGAGTAGAAACGATCCCTCAATTTATTGCTCCTATTCCAGGCAACACCCTTTTAACAAAAGATAATATAAACATTAATTAACGTAAAAACTTGACATTGTGTAACTTGTTAATTCAGCAAGCAATGTATCACAGATTTCGCCAATTAAATTAAATCATCTACATAATATCGTTTCGTAATAGGAAGTTGCACGTGTTACATTGTACCTAAGACAAACTTAAAAAAAGAACTGTGCCTTAATAATAAAAGTTACTAACAAAACATCTTTTTCACATTATTTGTATGATCGTTAACTACGCCTGGATAAATTATATACACGTATGAAATTCACACGCTGCATAGGGGTGGGATCGGGTGTTGAGTTACCGATTCAAATTCTAGGCTGGTCACAAAAACTCACATAATATCTAGCCCAATATATCTCAGCAAGACGGGGGCCAGGAGAATATCTTTAGATACGCCAATGCGATATACGAGTAAACAAATACCCCAAAATGTTTTGTGTGTAACCACGAGAGGGAAACAAGAGAGTCGCGGCTCGTTGCGATAATGATGCTGGGTCATTACCGCCGTGAATCATGGCGAATCATTGCCGCAGTACTGTTATATGGACAGTAAGACATTTGTTGAGATATATTCAAAATCAAAGAATAGTGCCACTCCATGTCTTGCCGTGGATGTCGTAAGAGGCGGCTAAGCGATTAAGAGCTTGTAATTTATTCAACTCAACACAGACACACACTGGAATGACAAAAAATATTAATAATAATACCTAGACTAGGCTAAAACACTACACTTTATCCTTGCTCCTCGATTCCCTCCAATTGTTTCTTTACTGGACCAGTTTGAACAATAGGGACGACTCTTTCATTGGAAGCTTTCAGAGGCGGCTTCAGAGGCGAAGTAATCATCAAAACGCCATCCAAAGACAGTTTAGACACAACAGAGTCCGTCTCAATGCCTTCCAGAAGTTTGCATTTTCTGGTAAAGCTTCTAGAAACAAACCTATGCCCATCTTTCCTCTCTTTGTGCTTAGCTTCAACAACTAAGTATCCATCAACAGTTTTAACAGAGATCTCTTCGGGAGCGAAATGTTGTACGTCCAAGTTGACTTGAAACTTGTTGTTTTCTACCTTTATAGACGAACCGAGGTCTTGAGCTGCAGTCTGAAGGTTTCTCCATGGTCTGTACTAATCCTTGCTCTGTGGTAAAGCGATGATTGTTGTTAGACGATGGGCTTGCAACCTGTCACTAATACACTGATAAATATTTGAGCCTGATAGTGCAAAATGTGGTTACAGAATTAGTTGTTAGTGATTCTTTAGTTCTGCCTACCCCGCTCTGGGAATGAGGCGAAGGTCCATCAATGTTGACTTACTGTTTAAATATCCTCACTGCCAACTTATATGGAACAAGGAGTGAGCTGGCACGTTTGCCCTTTTGTTTGTCTAACGATGGGACAAACGTTTGCTCAAATTCCTGAACTAACCAGAAGCTTAATGGTTATGGCGGATTTGTGATCGTAAAATTTGGATTCGTGAGAATATGCGGGGAATGTGGAATTTTGGGAGCTATTGACACTTGGGCATCTCTACCGAATTTTGTCTGGTCAGGAATAAATTAGGAATAGTGGACTTGATGAATTTTGTCGTTTTCGTTTATTTAGGTACTGAAATGGTAGTTATATTTTCCCTCATTAAAAATCAAGTAGAGAGCCGTTATCAAGGTTTAAACACGCTCATGTTTATGTATTAAGGACATTTTAGGACTCGTATCCCTAAACGTATATTAGAAATTTAAATAATACTTACTATCTTAATGTTGTAAGCATTCTGTGTCATGTTTTGCAAACTTTGTACGAACTTTGTTGGAATATGATCTATGTTATGTTAACTTTTATTAATGTACGACATTAACTAAGAAACCCTGTATTACACTAATACATTACACGTACATTGTACATTTTTATTTTTATTTTCATTGGATTTTTCTTTTGTATAATAAAGTTTATAGACATACATAAAAATATAAAAGATGTTTATTCAGCTCAGTAAAAAGGCCGCACGGGCACTTTTACACGTCAAAAATCTACCACGAGTCATCTTTTAAATATTTTTTATAACAATGATAATAGTAAATCATATATCAATGATTCACATTCAATCACCCTCTACAAAACGTTTAGTATAAATTGTCCCATTAAATAAAGTTAACTAAATAACAGAGGCCAATGGAGGCCAAAAGAGGCCAATATGCCAGTGAGGCCAGTAAGGCTAGTAAATAGAGATAATCCAAACGGACGAATCCGTAATAACAGATTGCCTGGCGCATGGAAATGGGCCAACAAAGCAAATGGCGAGTGTTCTGGAACGTTCTGAAAAAGACAAAAGAACAAAGGTGCAGTAACAAGTACAGGGGGGGGTAAGTGCGGAGAGAGCGACATGAAACAAAATCCACAGCTCAAAATGTACCAAATTTAAAAAAGTATTATGCATATAAATGACCGTAACTGCTAAATAACACAACAAACATTACATTAACTCAGTAAGAACTTGGAAAATAAGAACAAGGGTTTTTTTTTATAACAAACAGACATTTAGGAGAATTAAACAGAAAAGGACAATTAAATGACATGACTAATACAAAACAAAAACATGCGAGATAGAGTTGTATAAATGGACTTTATACTATGTTAATTTATTTATTTATAGAATCTTTATTGCACAAAAGAATACACTTAGTATACAAAAGGCGAAATTAATGCCGTAAGGCAGTGGCGGTGCAACTTAAGGTGTAATTAATACACATACACTTAAATATCAATAAGCTAT